>JAKSZP010010635.1:0-182195 GCA_022478985.1 Massospora cicadina | reverse complement strand
CCAGATTACCACCTGAATTAGATTTAACCAATTTCAATTTGGTAATTTTGGCACATATTCACTAATTCTCTGCAACAGTTCTGCTGAGGTGAATGTGGGTATTGGGGGTGGGATCTGAAGCAGAAGGGCTGTCATCCATCGCTCATCTACTATGTGAGTGAGATCGCCCTGAGTGATGAAAGGTCCACCATCCTCTTTGGTGTCTTTTTATTTGGGAGTAGGAAGATGACATGATCAAGAGCCAAGGGACGTTCCCCAAGAATTACAATAGGGGAGTTCAAAATGTTAGCTGTTTCCAACGGCTATTTCAGTGGCCAAAACAGCTAGCTTGGAATTCTGACTAAGTCAGAAGAGGACCTCTGGAATCAAGTCCAATCTGGAAAAGAATGAATGATCAAGAGTGGAGGGCATTGCTTCAGGAGGTTTGACGATGATGATAGGAGAATCTCAAAATGGAGCTGATTTTAGGAGAGTTTCAAAATATAATCTAGGAATTGTCAATAGAGAAAGGATTGGTCACGAGTCATTAAAGACAATTTATAATCTGGTTTTGTCAGGGTTAGTTACAAATTCCAGTAATTCCACAGAAGAACTGGACACAGGTACTTGACTGGGAGTATGATTCCTGGAAGGACCATAGAAGAGGTTCCAGCATGCAGATCGACTCATCAGCTGAAAGAGCCAAAGGTATTTTTCTACATGCTATTAAGCAGTTGTTGGTACTGAGACTCTGAATTTGACATATGAGCTGGACGAGAGGGGGGATGTTGGAATTATATGATAACTGACATTATGCACTCTGAAATCAATTAAGCTTTAATTTCAAAGAAATTAATCTTAGATTTTTTCTTAGATTTATTCGAGGTATGCTGACCAGGGGACAGACAGTACCGATCACAACACTCAAAACGGCAAAACAAACTACTAACCAGGTGGGAAGCAGAAACTGCTTAACCCACCATGGCAGAGGGTGAGGAGGGGTCGGGGGTTGGTTTTCAGTAAGACCCACCTCGATCAAGGGGTGTTGGTTACAGTACCAGATCAGAGCAGAAAGCCAGGGCGTTGGGGCATCTGCATAGTGGGGGCTGAGGTCAGCGTAGTAGGAGTTTTTCACTTCTGCATCAAGATAATGATGGGAAAGTGTTTCAACAAAAGCTGCGAGGAGAACTTCAGCTTCTTTGCGAGCTTCAGGAAGTTGGATGAAAAGGGAGATACTGTGGCGGGTGAATTTGGCTGAGGGGTTGAATGAAGCAAGCGTTGCGACATTCATAACAGCGATTTCAGCATCATCAAATAGTTTTGAGATGTCACTGCAGGGAGATTCAGGGAAGTCGGGGGGGAAGAAGATGGTGGGCAGGCCATGCTGGAGCTGAGCCACTGACTGGGCCATCGCGGTGCATAGTTTTGGGCAGTGAGGAGAGGCCACTGCAGCCAAGGCGAGCTGGTGATCACTTTGGAAGGGGGCTGTATTGGGCAGAGGAACGAAATGGCGAGGGGTAGGGGTTTCATCAAAGTCAGGAAGGAAAAATTCTGCCCGACCATAATCGCCATGGCAGAGAGGTTGACCTGTATGCTTACTAATGAGGATATTACCTGATTCATCAGTTTCAGCCAATAGATCCCATGGATTTTGGTTCACTGGAATAGTGGCGTTTGAATTTGGGTGGGTAGGATTGGGCGAATGGGCAGCTGCTTGGGTGTGAATGTTGGTCCAAGCATTGCTCTGATTGGCTGGCTTAGATTTAGGTGGGAGTTTGAGGATGGAGGTTTTGGGTAAAGAAATTAATCTTAAAATTAATGGGATGAGCTCTCCAGAGAAGAATTAAGAATGATATGAGCCAAGAGGTTATTATGAGAAAATACAAGGGCAAATATAAATGAGCATTCTTAATTGTGCTGCAAAATAAAAATTGATGGCAAGAATATCCTGTTGAGGATGAGGAGACAAACCAGGAATAGAGGACGAAAGACCAAGAATCCTGAATATGACAGCAGGTCAATTGCCCTTATGGGGGGAAAACTGGATCTTGGGATTAATATCATCATGAGTAAATTGATCAGCCCAGCACAACAGAAGGTCATGGGAACTGCACTCTGAGTAGACAGTAGTGAGGAGGAAGAGGAAGAGAGCTGCATGCTGAAGTTCATCCCAAGCAGAGTTGAGTACTGATTGATCATACTCCACTTGAACAAGAAGTATTTTACCAAGTGTCTAAAGCGGTGTTCTCCTGTCCCAATCCTTTTATCACTAGAAATCTAGTAAAGAGAGGGGATGTGTAATGTTTTTGCCCATATTCCCAGCCAGCTAAATTATTTTTAATCGGTAGGGGATAATTACCTATAGCAAAAAATCTTGGATATCAGTTGACCCTGATTTTAGGGTAACTATGTTCAGGGGTTTTAGGTAATTTACCTAGGTCATATCCATCGTGGATTGATCTAGGTGAATGATTAAGATCTCATTGGGCAGAGTTGCTGATGAAATAAGGGGCATCTGATAGCTGATCAATAATTAACTATCAGGTGTACTGATTACAATCAATCAAATTTTATCACCAACTGATTGGGAATTTAAGGATCAAGTTGCAAGGCGAATGATGCCACCTGCAACTAGTAATTTTGATCAGTTGGTTCGTGACCTGACTTAATGAGTAACAAGTCCCATTACCTAAGCAGGTCGCTTCCCAAATATGGTTGGTTTGCTAGGATTGAGAGTAAAAAGTTAGGGACAAATTTTCCAACTCTTCCCGTTTTAGGTCTCAAGGATGTCTAATGATGGGATACTAGCTAGAATGAGGAAGACCAATGCTGATGAGATGATGATGGGTAATTTAATGGCAATGGTTGCCATTTTCATCAATGAGGTACCAACTGAGGGCTGGCGCTGAATTCCTACTATAAATTCTCCTATAATTTAATAAATATATATACTGATTACCAGAAGATATTTTTTATCATATATAATGTTAACAGTAATTAGTAATATACAAGATATACTCTAACAAATCCGTAGCTTTTCTTTCCCATAACAATTATTTAGTTACTTTGATTCGATTTGAACAGAAATTTTTGATAATCACACAGTAGAGATGGGCAATTTTAATAAATCTAATACAACCTGGGCGAGCGTTGCATCAAGAGGTGCGCAAAACGGTGCACCCAAGGGCAAGTAACGCCCTGGAGGGGGACCAGGAACCCAAGTCGCCAAGAAACCACAAACTCAGACACCGTTTATGTTTATGGTATTTACTATAAAACAAGATCAATACATGTATATCTGATGTAACCAACCCCTTTTAAAGGTGGAACACAGGCTCTTACTCTTCCTTGGGGATGACTCCCAACCCTGTGGGAGAAAACATGCGAGGCACAGCCCTCCCTTTTCCTCCACATGGTATATGTCGCCACCAACAACATGGGCCGCAGCTGGATCAATATTGGTTTCAAAACAGCCAAAGAAGCAGATGCCACAGCAAAAGTCTGCGCCAAATTACCCTTCCTGAGGGCAAAAGAATAGTGCGCACCGCGCGCACCAGATGGAACAAAGCAAAAACTTTGTTCATATCCTTTGACTCACTCCCTACCAACCTTCCCCATAAGGTAATTGAGGAGGAGCTCTGCAAAGGGCTTGTAGCCTATATATAAATTATGCAACTCAAATTACAACAATTTCGCCTGATGCCAACCCTGTGCACAGGCAAAGCTATCACTGTGATCACCTGTTCCCCAAAGTGGAAGATGACTTATCAAGAATCCCCCGCACAGCAGAGTTTCACTTTGTGGATGAAGGGACAGTCATCCACATTTGAATCACACCGGAACGCGCACCACCTATATGCAACCACTGCAGTTCATTGGGACACATGGAACATGCATGCCCCGTGAAGGAGGGCTTAATGAAAGCAGACTACTGTGAGGAAGCCAAGGATGAAAGTAATGAAAACTTCGCCAGAATGACCGATGGCCACCACCCATTCCGCTGGGGTGAAGATGGACTTTACTCCATTGTGGACCCAGTTACACATAAACAATGCAATGCGGCAAGAAAAAGCCTGCAAGCGGGCAGCGGCTGAGGCAGCAGCGCATGCAGAATCATCCATCAACACTGGATAAGTTCAAGAGGGCATTTCAAATATACACCAAGCCAACCAATTAGAACAATATGTCCAGGTTGAAAATTTTCACAGTAACTGGACTGAGTCACAAAGCGACATCAATCATGCACACTTTGAGGAACAATTCAGCTGCAATATGGGAGAAAATGCAGTGCACAATTATCCAAATTAAAACCCCAAAAATTACAGAGCCCAATCAGCACCTCACATTGAACCATCATGAGACATGTGCGGGAAAAGATAATGCAAATTCCAAAAACTGCAATTCCCGTGAAAAATCAGGTCAGATCAAGGGAAATGACATTGTAACTGAGAGAGTTGGAGTACAGATGTGGAGCATGGCCAAAATGAGCCGCGGTGAGTTAGGGCCAGAGGGCCCTCCCAACCGCTCCTGAGGCGCCATGGGCACCTCAGTGTCAATAGGGATGCTAAATATCGCGGGAGCCAGGGCTCAAACGTCCCAAGCCAAAAAGCTGGACTTCCTGTGAAAACCCCTTGTAGACATCTTGGCCATCCAAGAAACCCACTGTCTACAAGGGGAAGAAGGATCCTGGTCAGCTAGGGTCTCACCATCACAATTGGTATGGACGTCTCACTGTGGGGTGATTATCCAAAATAACAAAAAATTAAAAATTACAAACTCCTCATCATACCTTCATGGCCAAATCCTGGTAGCAACGATCACATGCCAAGAGGAAACAATCTTGATAGCATGCATCTATGCACTGTGCACCGCAGCTGAGAGAAACAGTTTCTCAAAAACATTTAACACTCACCCTCCCACCAGATACCATCCTGTTGGGCGACTTTAACTGCTGGGATAACCCCAACACGGAACGATGGCCTAATACCAGGGGATACCCACCGTAGCACATCGAATCCCACACAATGAAGGCATCCATTGGCCTACAGGATGCCCTCCCCCCAGGATCACCACTCCTTCCCCACATGACATGGCCCAACATACGCGAGGGAGCGCTCATATCAATGAGCCGCATCAATCACATCCTCGTTCCACAATCCCAATGATCAAGAATATCCAAATTTACAACAAAAAATTTAATTTCTCCAACCCTTGACTTGTTTTGGTGCAGCTATCACCAACCTGAACCCACGCACAGGTGTCGCCCTGGAAAAAGCTACACCCAGAAAACATAAGATTACCCAAAATATCTGACTGAGTTAAACACGAGGCCACAAACCCAGAATTCACAGCCCCATTAACTTCAGATCCCATCATACCCTAGGTAAATTTCAAAAAGGAACTAATCAACAAAACCTGACATCTCACATCATGTAAGTACACCACTGACAGCCACAATCAGGAGTACCTTAGTGGAACTGGACCACCTTGAGCTAAACACCCCGAGACCAGTTATAGCCCCAACTGGGTTGCAAATGGGCGGAAATAACCGCCCGCCTATACACCCTCATCTTCAAGCACCAACACAGAATCAAAGTATCGAACAAAGGTAAGTTCATAAAGAAAGGCGAAACATGTTCAACATATTTCTTCCACCAATTCCACTCCCATGGCAACCAGCCCTCATGCACACAGGTTCTCAAGACTGACAGCACTGTGGCAACTGACCCTGAGGAGGTTAAGGTGGAAGTACACCATTACTACACCAAATTATACCATGATACACTGACAGACCCTCAAAAAATCAAAGAATTTATAAATAACTCTGGAATACAAAGCACACCGCCAGACTACAATATTAAATCTAATAACATGGGAGGAGCTTTGGAATACAATCCGCGGTGAACCATGTAGGAAATGCCCAGGGCCTGATGGGATACCCTACATTTTTACAAAAAATATTTTCAGCAAATTTCCCCCCTCCTATTGGCGTTTATGAACCAGTGCTTGCTGGAAACACGCCTACTACCTGGTGGCCATGAATCATATGTCATAACCCTGTATAAGAAGGGTGACAATCTGAACCTGGCCAACTGGCGTCCAATCGCACTTTCTAATACTGATACAAAAGTTTTAACAAAAATTTTAGCAGACAGATTAAGCGCAATACCCTCTAACATCCTGTCACCCAACCAGTTTGGGTTTATACCAGGGCGCTCAATCTGGAACAACATACACTCTGTTGCAAACATATGTCAGTCCAAAGCAACTGGAGCCCTGGTCTTCTTAGACCAGGAAAAGGCATATGACCGCGTTAGTTGGCCATGCTTAAAGGAATGCTTACACGCTTTCAAACTCCCACCCAGATTCATAAACTGGGCGATGCTCCTTACAGAATCTGCAACCATAGCTGTATGTGGCCCTGGCTTCCTAACTAACAAGATCACACCACACAGGGGCTCAAACAAGGGGACCCCCTCATCCCACTGCTGTATAATTTCAGCTTCTATCCACTCCTCTGCGTAACTGACTCATGCCTCACAGGCATAACTGCACAAGGCCAGCCAACAGTCAAGATACTGGCCTTTGTGGATGACTGCGTGGCAGGTATAGCTAACAACAATGATGTCCGACAGCTGGAACGCACCCTAGAGGAATACTCCATGGTGAGCAATGCATTGCTCAACAAAAGGAAAACAGAAATCATTCTTTTAGGCAAGTAAACTAACAACTGGGCTACAACACCAGAACCTCACGCCCCCATATGAAGGAAAACCTTACTCATCTTACCCTTCACATCACCTCCCACCACCACTCCTGTCCGCCACCTTGGGATATGCCTGAAAACAGGGGGATATGCCAATGAGAAAATGGAAAGCAACCTACTACAGCGGGTATCCAACCGCGTCGCCTCCCTCAAGGGAAGATCCCCAGGACTAACAGGGCGAGTAACAGTTGCTAACTCACTCATCCTCCCAATACTATGGTACCCTGCCCACGCGATCGCCTTCTCACCCACCTTTATAACTTCAATCCGCGCACTCATCCAGGGCTGGCTGTGGCCCAGATCCCATCCTCCCATATGGATGGAAACACTCTTTGGCCCACTTTCAAGCGGAGGCATGGGACTAATAGATTTTGAAAGCCACGCCAACCGCATCCTGGGTACCTGGATAAAGGAAGTCCTTTCCCCAGACCTTTTCCAACAACACTGGTCCAGGGCAGCGAGGACTAACTTCGCACAGGCGCTCAAATTAACCAACCCACATAGCCCACCCAGACTACTATCATACCTTGCTAAACATCCTACTGCAACGGGCCTGCATGGAACCCCCCTCACTTCAAATGCATCCTCTGAACCATCCGCTGCATGGGATGGACTGTAGAGAACACTGGCACTGTGCAGGGAAGGGGATGTCCCAGCCCCCACTTCAAATTAAGAAATCAGAAAACCACCCCCAGAGAGACATGCTTACTATGCCCCAACCATTGCTATAATCAAATACCTATATGCATTGGACATCGCCTATGATTTAACCACACAGAAGGAAGTATGGAGAATGACGCACCACCCACTCCTACAGCTGAGGGTAAGAGCCAACGCCTGGCGCTGTCTGAGAAGGACCTATAGGATGGCGGACCACTCCAATTCCCTCCACACAACCTGCGCAGTATGTGGAGGAGAGGGCTCCCTACATAACCGCCTAGAAACATGCACCCCAACCAAAGCCATATGGCAGGAAGTCGCGCGCCTGCTTAAGCTCTAAAACGAGCAGGAATTTTTATATCAAAGAGCCTCCTCGCTCTCCAGATTGAGTCACCAATCCCATCTACCCTCCGCTCCCTAATGATGCCCATTGCAATGTGGACAATCCACACCATTGCCTTAGATGCGTTCAAGGGCACGGTCCCAATCATCCATGGGGTTATCAACAGGTTCCACGTCCACTTACTGGAGCACTTCCAAGCCTGGCTCTATGGATATATAAAGCCAAGGCAACAGGCGCTCACAGAATCATGGTTCCCGCTTTAGTTCCTCCACATAGACCCCTTCCTTCACACCTGCTCCATAGCGGGGGAAACCCCCTCAGAGTAGCGCACCAACCCCCCATACCTGGCAGTCCCGCTGGCAACAGGGGTAACCTGAGTACCCCAGGGTGCCCAATTTTATCTATCTTTGTTTTCTTTACATACTCGGTAATGCCCATCCCCTGGTTGGCTTGCCTCGGTTAAATAAAATACTTTAACAGAATCCATTTTGAGTTCTACCTTTTCTCAAGGAAATTATTGCTGTGTGCTTTAGTTTGGAGACTCTTTAGGATAAAGAGTAAGGATCTGAGCGTGGATCCAGAGAAGAGAATCTGAACTAAATTGGGGATTGCTGCCAACTGTGTGTCACCAGAGAGAAGCCATAAACGAGGAGCTGAGCATGGATAAAGTTAGGTGGTATAAGGGAACAAATCCCTTTGATGATATCCCAAGTATTTTGAGGGGAAATACTGGTCAAGCTTTTGACCCAATACTAATTCTTTATTCACTAAAGATAAAAGTCTCCAAATTATCATCAAACGAATACATCTTACTATCAGACAACGTGGAGAATTGCACAACACCAAATCTGTGCAGTTATTAATTTAGATTATCAGCCGAGAAAAATCAAGAACCCTTATAAATTTTAACATATGTCCTGTACATGGGCACAACCTGCCACCTGACAAAGATGTCATAGTCATTGCACCAAACATGGTTTTGGCAGAAGGAATATTTTACCAGAATATTTGATGCAAAACCATCTGATCAAGTTAGATCTAAGTTTGTATTAGAAAACAGTTTGGGTTGCCAATCCGTTAAAATCAAATTTTGAAATTTTCCCAATGGCGGGTCCCTTAGTCTCAGTTCCCCATGGTGCAAGTATCTAGGCAGTGGCCCCCAACAGGACCACTGTCACTCTATTTCCTTTCCTACTGTAATTTAAGCTTTAATATTTTTTTAAAAATTTATCCAGAATTTTTCTGATGTTTAGAGTTCAATTAAATATATTGGTGATGGTATTTTCTGTTATTGGAATTCTTGTTAGTCCTCATGGCTAGCCTTTTCATTTTCCATGCATCAATATGGATGGCTGCACCTAAGTTTTCTGGATGGGATACTGGGCGTTCACCCATCCAGATTTACAGGCCAGTATTACTTCTATTATCAGCACGCTCCATGACATAATGGAGCAACCACAAGTTCATCCGTCTCCATCCTTCCCTATGGGTAGGGCACTGCATTGGTTCAGTGGTACGCACAGAAAGTTATTGCGTTAGATAAATTAGTGTATGCTGCAAGGGATGCCCATTCAGCAGATTGCAGCTTTTACGCTGGGGTTCAAATACTACTTTGGACCAAACACCAGTAGAGTCTACCCCAGGTTGAGTGGAGGAGGACCTGGTGTTTCTTCTTTTTCTTAAGGAGGTGGGCAGGCATGGGTTCCAACTTTGGGTGGGGGTTGTTAATACCTAGGGTTGCTGATCCGCATCCTCCTCACACCTTTGAGGATGCTAATGCTTATATTCTCACAGTCAATGCTGTTTCAAATGAGCCAGTGTATGTGAATATGCTCAAGCCCTAGATGTAACCAGAAAGGGCAGAAGTGTTACAGTTGTCCAGAAAGAAGTAGACATGACCTCTTTCCTGCAGGAGGACTGAGAAAATGTTCAGCGAATATCCCTTCTCTCAAGTGATTCTCATACCCTAGCAAAGCAACTAGATCAGTAATGAACGCGGTCCTTCCACATTGCAACAAAACATTTGGGATGAGGAACCAAATGAGGGACCACAAACAGCAGAGTGCATCTGAGGTCAAGAATTTCATTCGTTTCTTGAAAAACAGTTATTATAGTTTCATTGTATAATGCTAATACTTTGGAGAACAACCTGTCCTCCTGAGAGGGCATACAGAGAGGTAACCTCTCTGTCAAAGTCTGAGGTATGGTCCATTTTGAGCTCAAAATTCAGGGGTTTCCTCTAAGCTCTCAATAAATGATTTTGAGTTTTTAAAAATTTATTCTTGATTCAAAAGTTTTTTATTCTATAATCTTGAAGGCCTCTTTCTCTCGATTAACCCACTTTTTGGTCAAATCCTGATCAATTAACTCAAAAAACAAAACTACACTCATTGTTGGCCCTCTCTGTCCCCTATGTCAATGAGCTTGATGCCTGCTGCCCCCTCATGGGGCAGGGGGCGCCCCCTTCTAATGTTTTTTTATCTCTGCCAAAACGCGCCCAGGCTGGTTCTGCTAGCCCTCCCAACTTGGCTGGTCACTTCATCCCACCTAAGGACCTAGCGTTACACCTCGCCCGCACTCAGGCGGTGCCCCGTTGCCCCCTGGTACTCCCTTGGAGCACCATGCATTTTGGCCTTCAGGTCAGTTATGGCAAGTTGTTCCCATATTATGACCGCCCTATCATCAAAATTGCCCAGGATCTTTTGCATCCTGCTGGCTTCATCGACTTCTGCCCCTTCAAAAAGTATTTTGACCTTGGCTTCTCATGTGAAGCTGATGCGGCAGTTGCAGCTACCATTACCCCGGTGTTCCAGGGTGTACCCCTCCCTACCACTCAAATCCAGTTGCCCACTGATACCACTCTAGTGGTTCAATTTGAGGGCCTCCCTACCCACCTCCCCCCAATATTTTATACAATGAACTGTTGGCCAGTTTGTCAGCATATGGTTTGGATCCCATCCTCCAATTTGTGGTTCCCAACGAAGCCTCCTGACTTGCAGGCCCTCATGCCTTTGCAACCATACATCCCACTTCCCTGGAGGTTGCCCTCTCAATTCCCCCTGCATCATCATTCCTCTGCCCCAGACCATCCTTTCTGGGCCCGCGTGGATGGAGTGCGCACCATATGACCTACCTGTTTTGAACTAGACCATTTAAAATGGCGCTGCCCCTCCAACACCCGAGCTGCAGATCACACACTGGACTCATCAAACAATGACCCAATTGCTGACCCCATTACTTTCTTCCCCTGGGGCACCTTCCTCCACCCTCCTATCAAAAAGCCAGAATCTGCAGCTGGGCCAGCCCCAGACAATCAGGAGCAGTGTCATCAAGCTTCTTCTCCTCAACCAACCAATAAGGGGTCCAACTGGACTCCAGTTAGTTCTAAGCCACACATGCTTTATCCCAAGCCACGCTCCCCCATGCCAACGCATTCTCTGATTAATTATTGTCAACCAAAATCCCTGGAATTATTTAGACAAAGTCAATGAATCAGGTGATCCTGTATCCAAACTAGTCAACCCTCCTTGCTTTGAAGAGTTCATTGATGCATACTATGCAGCCCAGTTCCCCCTTGCTACTATTTGCCTCGCCCAGGTGCCCCCATATCCTGATCCAACCATCAGTTATTTGAAGAGTTTAATTGCCTCCCCTCATGATATATCACTCAGTCTCACAAGTTTTTCCGTCAAGTTTTTATCAAAAGGCCTTGTCCCCCCTCCCATGGACCCCGCGCTGACCCTCCCACAACAACGAGAATTCCTCTTCTAATACTCCCTTTCCAACAATAATATCTAATTTTTAGCACAACAAGATAAGTTTAGCACAAGAACCCGCCTCACCCCCAAAGTTGTAAACATGGATTCTTCCTTGTGCAAGGTCCGCCTTAGATGTGAGAAGGCCCTTGCCACCTATCATTCTGACTGCCTCAAAAAAGGTATCCCTTGGCCAGCTCCACTCCCCTCACTGGACCCCCACTTCCGCGATGTGCCTATGCCCTTGCTCTCTGCTTTGTGCCACTGCCTATCAGCCCAGTTGAGCTCGCTCAGCCTCCTGTTCCTCCCTCTCCATCCACCAAATTCAGTTAAAGGTTTTTGCTTCCAACTTGGTTGAAGTCTAACTTTTGATTTTTACGTCATTTTCAGGGCCTTGGCCATGTCATTTCAACTTTTGGTGTGGTTTTCTTTTTTAAGCTTGGCAATGCACATCCCCTGGTTAGCATGCCTTGATTAAATTTTAAATTCTATTAAAATATTAATTTTATAAAATAAAAGCAAAATTGTCCCAAACACCTTTTTCTGGTTGTATTCATGTTAGGAAGCGGGGATATGAGGAACTTTGCCCCCATTGAGTCTGCGGGTGGCATGCTATCCACAGGCCTATTTTGAGAATCTCAGCCCCTGATATTCCCATCTGTGACCATTCTAGACATTTATTAGGTAACCCAAGCGCTACCATAACTTTTTTGCATTTAATTGCACCTATTGGTGATGAATCAGAGCTTGGCATTTCTGTGGCAACCTTATTACAAAATTCTAACCTAAAATTCATTAAAACTTTTCTGGCAACTTCTGAATTACTCAGCTGCTGCTGCCCTTGACTATTGAGACTTTCATTTTTGGCATAATTCAGCTTGGAAGACCCTGATTTAATGGGCTTCCATTTACCTTGGCTCTCAATATTCTTGACTAGCAGCATATTCAGTTTAGCAGATCCTGATTCACTGAGCTTCCCATTGCCATGGTTCTCGTTGTATCACTTTTGGCATAATTCGCCTTAACAGCCCCTGATTCGCTGGGCTGCCATTTGCCATTGTCATCATCATTTTTCAGTTCAGCAGATTTCAGGTTGTCATCCCTTGATTGGCTCAGTCAACATTTACATCAGCCTTTGATACCATCACTCCAAAATTTAGTCAATTTGTAAGCGTCTTAAAATCAGAATGCCATTTATAAGGGTCGTTGCCCTCAAATCCTAAAATTTTATTAGTGTTATCATTAATATTAGGAGACCCAATCCCCGCCTTAGGGGGTCAGGGCTATGTGGCAGTCAGGAAGCACGTTGACCACCACAAAATCAAGTTTACTTCTTGTTACATCAAGATTTGATTGAACGCTTATGTGACCTCTGATAAGGCTCTTCATGACACAGAAGCTACTGATAACCTTATGATCTTGTAGTTTGTGCAGGGGTTAGTTCTTTATTTGTACGTTGGGTTCACAATTCTGATTACATCATCATGATGGTAACTAGCTACTCAATGAGGAGGACAGTACCTTTTTTTGGTACATGGGTTTGGATTATGTGACCAGTTTACTACAGTGCCAGATTCATTATTCCCCGTTACCTTAGGGGTTGGTGGCAGCGTCAACATGGTAAAATCGACCTAGATCATGCTTTTTTTGTCATTTGTGTCCCTGTGTGATGGGTGAGATTCTGCTAATCAAAAATTTCTCTCCTGCAAGGGTGGTGGGTGCAATCACTGTTTTACCACCTCTCACAGTGCTGCCAGCAGCTTTTACATAACTTGGGCCAGTTACAGAATGATTTTGAAATGGAAAAAGCAAACACCTTCCCGCCAATCCAAGTATGATTTAGCTTTACATCTGACAGTGAATTTAGTTAACGTAAAGTGTCCCCTATACCCATATACAAATCATTAATATAAGGATATGAAAGTGTTAAAAATGACATGCTTGCAAAAGGTTGGGTTTTAAGAAAACTCACCAATCATTTCTCCTATAGTGTTTGTTCAGAAGGCCGATGGAACCTTAAAGCCCTGAGTGGACTATGGGCACCTTAACAATAGCACCAATAATGATCCCTACCCTCTTCCTATAGAGCAGACAATTATCCAGGAAAATATAAAATCATGGGAGTTTTATATTCTTGAACTAGTGAATCATTCAACCAAATTTGGGTATGGAGAAGAAGGATCAGCTTAATAAAATATATACCAGAAGAGGTATCTTTTACTTCTGCATTATGACACTTAGTATAAAACTCTGTTATATTCTGGGGGTTGACTCAAAAGGAAACCTTTGACAACCATCAGATCAGGCCAATTATCCTATCAACGCTTGAGCTAACGCCTATATTCTCACCCCAAAGCCTTCAATCATTCAATTCAGGCTGAAAATCTCAATGTCAATTCAATCAAGTATTTTATCAGGCGCTTGGCCTGAATACACTCACATATTATGGCCAAATTTTGATGCATTAAATCTTGGCAATTGGTCCTGATTTTTGAAACACATCAAACTCAATAATATACAAAATAATTCAGGGAAAACTTAAGTCAACATCTGAAAACCCCGTGTATTTTAAATGAATGAAAAATGTAATCGATTTCCCAACTTAGGGCGAAATTTATATGTTGATCCACATAATCAGCACAATAGCACTTTCATGGACCGCCCAAAAGGGGTTACCTAGTGCTATCAAGGAAGAAGTCTGCCAACGTCCCAATTAGTGGTGCGTCATTTACTTCAATTGAGGCCAAAATTTCATAGAAGGTGTGTTTAGTCATCAGTATGATGAATCTGAAATCCAGAAGATCTTAGGTCAATTTTGCATGCTTTTATCACAATTTTTGTACATGAAATCCTCCCGATTTTGAGAGTATTTTGCCACCAATGAACCTAAGAAAAGGTTTCAGTCATAGGCCAAACTGAGTGGCAAAATTAGCTTTTGAAATTTTGTGCAGGAATTTGGCCAGGAGATGCCCTAGAGGTATAAATACCGGCGCCTGCCCTAATGAAAATTATCTAATAAATAGCTTCTAATAAAAGGTTCATTTATTTTATCCTTTTTCTGGTTTTTATCTGAATACTAACCTTGGAGAAGTGTTGACAAACTGGAAAGATTTTTTTCTCAGTTTGTTTTGAAGCCTGCCTTGAAATAAGTTCCCAATTATATAGGAAAAATTGCCCTGAAATTGGCTGGAAGAGTTGAGGCAAATTTAATAGACCTAGTGAGTTTTTGAATGGTTCAAATACCATAAACTACGGGCACTATCAAGGATCAACCATTGGAACTTCAGCCCAAATAGATGTGCATGATAACAATTTCCAAGCGAGCAATCCTCAGATTTTGACAAACTTTCTAGATGCATTTCAGCAATAATTGATAACGTGCTGGGTGACCTTCAGTTTTCATGTGCGGTGGGGTATATTGAAAATATCCTTGTGCATTCCCCCACCCCTGAGCAGCATAAGAAGGACCTGGAGGCGGAGTTGGCTGCATTGCAGAAGGCCAAACTTTAAATTAAGCCCTCTAAGTTTGAGTTCCTTGGATCTGAGGTTACTTTTATTGGTAATGTAGTTCTGAGAGATGGGTATGCCATTCCCCCCACAAGCTCAAGGCAATCCTTGAGTGGCTTACTCCCACAGCTTAAAGGCGGTTGCAGAGCTTTTTAGAAATTATCATTGTCTTGAAAAATCCTGCCCTTTCACAGTTGGACACACCACTGCACCCCCTGACCAGGAAGAATATTTTATTCTAACAGAAGG
Source organism: Massospora cicadina (assembly GCA_022478985.1). NCBI lineage: Eukaryota > Fungi > Entomophthoromycota > Entomophthoromycetes > Entomophthorales > Entomophthoraceae > Massospora > Massospora cicadina. The sequence goes on along the minus strand of JAKSZP010010635.1, from coordinate 166,936 downwards.
AGTTCCAGAAAGCTTTGACGCCATCAAGAAGGTATTTCTGGCGCCCCTCATTTTTAAGCATGAAGATCCCACTAAGCCTTTTATTGTGATATGTGACGCCTTATCCACCCCTATGGGGGAAGGTGTTGCTGCAAGAGCACGATGGGTTAAGACTCCTGGTTGCCTACTTTTTGCAGAAATTCACTTCATCAGAACACTCCTGCCCATTTATGATAAAAAGTTAACCGCTGTGTCCTAATTGCTTAAACACTGGCGTTATTTTCTTCAGGGGGAATGGCACAAGTTGACGATGAAAACAAACCATCAAGCTTTTATATTTTTGCAAACCTCAGAAGTTTACATTTCATCTGGGCTGGATGTATTGCAACCTTTGTAGTTTAATTTTATATAAATAGTTTGTGAAGGAGCTTTAATATTAATCTAACTCTTTTAGTCACCCCTGAATTGAGTCTGACAGAGGAGGAGGATCAGGAGTTAGCCACGGTGATTCTGATGACCTTAATACTTGCCTTTGCTCCTGTTGAGATTGTTAACTAGATTATGGCTCTTTTTTCGATTTTGATTTATTTGAGGTACGCTGACCAGGGGACGGACAGTACCAAACACAACACTCAAAATGACAAAACAAAACTACTACCCAGGTGGGAAGCAGAAACTGCTAACCCACCATGGCAGAGGGTGAGGAGGGGCTAGGGGGTTGGTTTTCAGAAAGACCCACCTAAATCATGGGATGTTGGTTACAGTACCAGATCAGAGCTGAGAGCCAGGGTGTTGGGGCATCCGCATAGTGGGGGTTGAGGTCAGCGTAGTAGGAGTTTTCCTATTCCGCATCAAGATAATGACAGAAAAGTTTTTTAACAAAAGCTGCGAGGAAAACTTCAGCTTCTTTGCGGGCTTCAGGAAGTTGGGTGAAAAGGGAGATACTGTGGCGGGTGATTTTGGCTGAGGGGTTGAATGAAGCAATCGTTGCAACATTCATAACAGCAATTTTAGCATCATCAAATAGTTTTGAGATGTCACTGCAGGGAGATTCAGGGAAGTTGGGGGGAAGAAGAGGGTGGGCAGGCCATGCTGGAGCTGAGCCACTGACTGGGCCATCGCGGTGCATAGTTTTGGGCAGTGAGGAGAGGCCACTGCAGCCAAGGCGAGCTGGTGATCACTTTGGAAGGGGGCTGTATTGGGCAGAGGAACGAAATGGCGAGGGGTAGGGGTTTCATCAAAGTCAGGAAGGAAAATTCCTCCCGACCATAATCGCCTTGGCAGAGAGGTTGACCTGTATGCTTACTAATGAGGACATTACCTGATTAGTCAGTTTCAGTTAATAGAACCCATGGATTTTGGTTTACTGGAATAGTGGCGTTTGAATTTGGGTGGGTGGGATTGGGCGAATGGGCAGCTGCTTGGGTGCCAATGGTGGTCCAAGCATTGCTCTGATTGGCTGGGGTAGATTTAGGTGGGAGAGTGAGGCTGGAGGTTTTGGGGGGCTGATTTTCCATGTGGGCCCTCTGAACGAGATTTAGAGTGGGAGGGGGCAGCAAAGCGCCCCATACTGAACCTCCAGAGGGGGCTCAGAAGCCGCAGCAGCGGACTTGGCCTGAGGGCATGCTCTTTTTGCATGGTCGAGGCCAAAGCATAGGGAACAAATCTGCCTACCATTATCGACTTGAGCCCAAAAAAATGATCAGGCGCTGCAGCCACACTAGTGCGGGGTGGGATTTGTTGGGCTATGATTGGGTGGTGTGGTATGATAGGGCTGTTGCCCGAGGAGCAGGAAGGCGCTCTGCACCAGATGGAATGGCAAAGATGAGGTTGGGCTGAGTGCCATAAGCCATGAGCCCCGAGATAAACTGGTCATACAAAACCTGGGGTGGAAGGTGGGATGGGAGATTTGCAAAGGATACCACCAGCGTGGTGTCTGGAAGGGAGGCGAGTATGGGTTGTGGGAATGGGGTTTTTTTTATAAATTAGAGGAGTTTGTGCTGCCGCTTCAGTATCCTCCTCAGATTGGAACCCAACGTCAAAGTAGCCTTAAAAGGGCGGAAGTCTATAAAGCCAGCTGGCGCAAAGGCCTCAATGGCTAGGTCAATAATTGCCTTATCGCATATGGGAACAAACGCCCATAGTCCACTCTAAGGCAATAGCGAATGGCAGAGCGAGGGAGGGTGAGAGGATGGGGGCAAGAATGGTGGACGCGCGCCAGGTGGAGCGCTAAGTCCCGTGGGGGGACAAAATGGTTGGAAGCAGTGGGCGGGCTGTTTAAGCCCATCCAAATGTGCTTGCCTGTGGGGCGGAAAACGCTAGGTGGGGGTGCACTGCTGCCCCACACTGGGGTGGCAGGCGGCGGAGCCAAGGACATCAAATATTAGGTTTGGGCAGACGGCTGTGGGTAAATAAAACTTTAAATTTAAAATCGCATAAAAGTGACTTTGAGCAGTAAAAGAAAGTTAGACTATGGCTCTTTTTTGATATCAGCTATTATAATTTATTTATCAGACATTGATGCCAATTAATTTATTTAAATATAGGATTTTGACTACTTTTTTAAAAATTTAATGGATCACCTTACGTTGGGCACCCTTGTGACTAAATTCAGCTGATTTGACTTTTGAGTTCAATTGATACCAGCGTTTGAGTTAATTACGGCATGATAACTTGACTATGTAACCTTGTTCAACTTTCAAGAGTTCAGTGGATCTCAGAGGTAATTATGACAGGCAATCAATTCACCTGATTTAATCAATTGAACCTGCTTCTACTTTTGATCGTTTCAGTCTTAACTTAGCTCATCAAAACGAGTTCTCAATATCTAAAAATTCTCAAAACATCTGGATAAATAACCAATAGATTTTTAAGGATAATTTAATGATGCAGCTTCAAGCTGTTCTCCCAAACCAATTGGGTTGAGATAAATCATACATCATTGAATTTTATAAGACTTACTGGTGACTAATTCTGAAGATTAATCTACAACTAATTTAATTTAATAGAAATTTACTGGCAACTAATGCCAAGGATTAATCTACAACTAATATTTCACTAAGGATACATGCCTCTCCAATGATACCACACTCATGGTGACCTTTGCAAACCTCCTCTCACACCTTCCCCCTCAAACACACTATGAGGAGTTGATTTCTGGGCTGTCCACTTAAGATACAGACCACATCCTCAATTTATTGTCCCAAGTGAAGCTGAGAGACTAGCAGCACCTCAGATAATGGCCACTATTACCTCCCACCAGCTAAACATGGCCCAGCACATCACACCACGTGCCTATATCTCATCTGCACCCAACCATTTTTTGGTCCTGCACCAACAACGGTCACACAATTTGCCCCCTCTGCTATGAATTGGACCATATGAAAAAAGCATGTCAATATAATTCACACCATGCAAACAAGGTCAACTCCACTCATGAGGCCACACCAACAGCGTCTGAGTTAAGATTTTGGCTACCCCCACCCCACAGGCCATGCGCTCAAATCAGAAGCAAAATCTAGCACCTCAAACCTAAATTAGCCAATGAAACCCCATGCCAACCAATTGGGTGCAGGCTTGGACCAATGTTCTATCCAGAAGATTTCACCTTACAACTTACCCAACCACAGCCACCTGTCACCAAATCAATCCAAGTCACTAAAATCCCAGGGACTTATTGGATGGATTGACTGAATCTGGTGAAATTTTCCCACCTCCAGCTAAACCAATTGTCAGAATTTAAACTATCAGGGAGCACCAGTGTTGGACGCAGACCTGGCAGGTAGTACCAATAAAGCCTCTAGTTCCAAATTTAGAATAAACAGATGCAAAGAAGGCTATAAGAACTATTACAACTGATTATTAAGACTTCAGAAGTAATAAACAAAATTTTATTATAGATATTAGAATTCAGTCCTCCTTTATTGTAAATAGTTAGGGATATTTATAGGAATAGTAGTGAAATTCATATCATATAAGGAATAAGATCAGTTTTATCTGATAGCTGATATGGATGATTATCAGATCTGATAAGTTCATTAATAAATAAGATATCATTTTTTAAAGTTGTAGCATTCTCAAAACGCTAATTATATCTAGTTTGAAAGGAATTGATCTCATTGTAAACTATACATCTCGATTTTAATATCAGGAAAGTGATTTTGAGATGCCAATTGAAATAAAAACATCGATGCACTGCATAGTAGAGTATTTTTGATTGGATCAATAGTACACTGCACACAAGCAAGTTGAAATATAAATATTATATATAAATTTAAATTATATCCCAAAAGTGATTATGCTTAATGGGGAAACCCCAGGTCAAGGATTTACCCAAATTGGGGCAATACCAACAGAACGCCAAATAGGATGAAGGAAAATCAACAGATGATAGCAATATTAAATTGGTGCAACTCATCGTCTGAACACACCAAACTTTAGTAATCTTTTATAAAAATTATACTTCACTTGTTGATTAAAGCCAATTCTTGATCCTGCTCATCCCCCATCAACCCTGAAAGGCATTCTCAAGGAATCAACAAACACACAGCTTGATGCTCATTGTCCTCCAGCTCAAGTTCTTTTAGGTATACAAGATCATGAATATGTAAATCTCTTTTACAAGAAATTATGTATAAAATGAGTAACTGGTGTCGCTTGACTTTTAAAGGATAGGGGTAAAGGCTAGCTAAAAGCACCTGACTTTTGCCATGTTCTTTTAGAATAAATCTGTGCGATGTGAATGTTTTAACTTAGAGAAATAAACGGGTGACTATCTCGCCATATAACCCCTAAGGAATGGTTTAAAATTCTGTTCTCACTGGGACTTAATAACCCGCCTTGATGGGTAAGGTATAATTAGCAAGGATAGAAATGACTTTTGATTATATAATCTGAACTGGTAAGTTCTGGGTAGGCCATGTAGCTTCTGATAATCAATTGTCAATATAATACCCTTGTATACAATGTTAACAAGCCCCTGCTTTGGGGCCGTTGATAATGCATCCTTCCAATTACAATAAAGCGGTAGGGTTTATTACAATAAATCAATGTTATTTTCCTCAAAGTCAGCTTTGACTCCATATTCCCCCAAAAAAAGATGTTCCAAATTAAAAACATAACTATGATAAGGAAAAACAATAGCAGGAGTGGAATCAGTAAGGTGCAAAAATCCAACAGTAATGCGCTGTAAGCTCATTATGAAGCTGTAGTATGAGGAACAGCAGTACTTAGATTTTATGGTTATCTTTGTCCATAGAAATCCCTAATTTCTTCACTATTTAAGTAAACACAATCTTATTTGGTGCCCAACTGTATGTACTAACTATAACCAAGAGCTAATTTACAGTTATATCAATACAGGTACAATCAGAAAATAATATATCATAAGGGTTTGTTGGGAGAACATTCACTTTGTCCGCTTGATCTAAATAGTTCTGTAACTCTTTAGACAACTGGAGGCTGGATACCTTAAGCGCCTCCATAGGTACCACCACATGGACCCCTGTAGTAGCAACATAATGTTAAGATTGGCACTTAAGCTTCATTTTTTAAAGGCAAATGTTTATAAACTTAAATAAATAAGGTACTGTATGATTACAACAACCTTAGTAAACTTGCAAAAGGAACAAAATTTTAGCAAAAAGTATTTTTATTAGAATTAAACAAAAGCACAATTTCATACTGAGTACTCATAAAGGATAAACATCTCACTAGGATATCATATTTATCTGAGGCAATCCAACCAGGGGATGGACATTACCAAAACTAAAACTAACTGAAAACTAAAATAACTAATTGGTTCAAACAAAACGCCCTAATGAGCGGATTGAATGAATGAATCAAAAAACAACCAATCAGGTGGCAGCGGAAACTGCTTATCCCTCCATGGAAGAAGGGGAGGGGGGTCGAGGCTCATCTTCAGCAGCCTCTTTGGCAGCAGCTTCTTCCTCCTATATTAGAGTGAATGTCACGGCTGACAGTATTGGCGTTGAGGCATCTGCGGCATGGGGTTCAATATCAATGATAATTGGAATTTATGGAAATTGCCAGCTAGATAAATGGCACTGAGATATTCAGGTAAAGCTTTTTCAGCTTTGATGCGGGTGTCTGGGAGTTTATCAAACGTGGCAATGTTGGTTCAGGTTATTTTTGCTTTTGAATTCTGTGCTATAGTTGCCACGTTCTGGATAGCATTGTTTGAATTTTTGTATAGCTGGTTCACTGTGATTTTACTTTTTGGAGTTAAGGTTGCGGGGATAACAGGAGGTGGAATTCCTGCTGTGAGCATCACTACTGATTTAGCGACAGCTTTATGCAGGGGATGACAATCTGGTGTTGCAGCTGCTTCAACTGCAAGCTGGTGATCTCTGCTAAAATAATTCAGCGTTTGGCTGTGGGGTATAAAGTTGAGGGGGGTATCTGGCGTCCCATTATGCATTAATGAACCACTCAATTTGCAGAGATGGTTCTTCAATGAGCTTACCTGATTTGTCAATTTCAGCCAATAATTCCCATGGGTTTTAATTGAATTGGATTGGGGAATCAGCGTACGGTTGAGGTTTGGTTGAAATATTTGAGGAAGCATGAGATCAAACTGGGATCCAATCTCATGCTTGATTGGAGGAATTATTTATGGCATTGGGGTGAGGAGGAGGCTGATTGGTGGCTGCAGGTGCAGCTGCAGCAACAGGCTTTGGGGGTGGGGGAGGTAAGATTGTGACCAATACTGGAAATTGTACAGGGTGGGCATTAGATTGGATGTTGGTGGATGAGTCATCTGATCAGCCAGAAGTTGTTGAGGAGGGGCACTTGCGTTTCAAGTGATCTAACTTGAAAAATGATGGACAGATCTTCCGCCCACCCTCAACGCAGGCCTAAAATGGATGGTCAGGCACTGAGGGAACAATGGTGCATGGCAGAATTGACACCGCGATTTTATTAAATTCAGGGATGATTGTAGCATATGCCTGAGGCCCAGCAAGTCGTGTGGCCCCATTTGGGACCACAAATTGTAAGATGAGGTTGGAGCCATAGGCTGCCAAACCGTCCATCAGCTCCTGGTAGAGCACTTCAGGGGGAGGTGGGTGGGCAAGCCAGCAAACTGAACTACCAAAGTGGTGTCCTCTGGGAGCTGAGTCCAATTTGTGGGGAGAGGGGTGCCCTGGAATACCAGGGGCACAGTTGCTGCAGTGGCAGCATCAGCTTTGCAGGTATAGCCAAGGTCAAAATACCCCTTGTAGGGGAAAAAATTAATAAAACTGGTAAGTGTCATCACCGCCTGTGCCATTTTGATAATGGCTTGTTCATGGTATGGGAATAGTTTCCCATATTTAACCCTTAGGCCATAGCGCATGTTGGTCTGAGGGGAGCACTAGGGGGTAGCGAGGTACCGCTTGGGTACCAGCAAGGTGGCTTTCTAGGTCCTTGGATGGAACAAATCATCCTATAGGTTTGGAATGACTGGGTGAACCAAACCTAGCGCGTTTTCCTACTGGACAGAAAATGGTGGGGGGAGTTTCGCCGCTGCCCCATGCTGGAGCAGCTGACAGAAAAACTGAGGACATCGGAGCAAAACTACAATGGGTGAATTCAATTTATTTTACAAAATTTGTGTAATTTTGCTCAGAAAAAAACGCCGAGTGGGAAGAGAGTTCACCAGGATATCATCGTCAGGTAATTTTTTGAAATCAATGTAGGGATATGTCCCTTTACATTTGGATTCCAGATAGATATGCCCTAAAACTAGCGTTCCTTTAATGCATTTCATGTATTCTAAGCAGATCTCAAAAGGGTAGACTAGTGAATTATAATGCAAATTAGACTTATAAATCAAATTAAATTTTTAGGGCTCAGCAGATTTCTACTGTATTTTCATCAACTAATTGCATTAGAGGTCTGGAGAAATGCTATAGTAAAAATAAGATTTCTCATACCAAATATTTTAAATCAGTGTAAGTGACAAAATAGAGGATAATAATATTGGTAATGAAAGCAGATCTTGTCCTCTGAGTCTAAGAGCCAAAGCAAGTAATAAATTAGTAAATTGAATTTGCACCAGGGGGTTATGAGTTTCGACCTTCCAAACTTTTAAATCTTCAGAGTTGGGAAAGAGTACCAGAAGTAATCTAATACAACTTTGGCGACTCCTTCTAAAGTTAAGGGCCATGCGCTGGAACCTCTTACACCAATAAAACCTTCACTAAGTTATTAGTGAATGTTAATTTTTAACTAATATAGCATGAACTGATGGTTGATCAGGTTAACTACAGCAAAAGATTTTAGTTCAAAAAGGAGCAATGAGGGTCAAGTAAAGAAGCGGTTGATAGGGGTTTCAATTAGCTTAGTTTATTTTGAGCAAAGCATGTGTGGGAAGATGGTACCAGTTCAATCCTTGTTTATATGAGCAGTGCAGAAGATTTCTGCACCATATTCGACATTTTTTTGCTGAGAGACTAGGGTGGTCAATGTCCTGAAAGAGAGCCTTGAGATTCCATTATATGTCAGGGGATACAAATACCAGGAGGCAAGGTCATATTGGGGGTCTTTCAAGAGGTTTGAGCCAGGAGGTGATAATACTTTCATTGTGGACTAGGGTTTGTTGGTGGGGGTTGATGTCTTAGCCACTCCTTAAGTCAAGAAAGCATGGTACACGTGTGCATCTACCTGATTAAGAGCCAGGAGGGACTTGTTCCAAAATAAGCTCAAAATAAGGTTTGAGGTGTGGCACAAGGGGTTTGTTAGCCATTCTCTGATAGCTGTTGGCAATGCATGAGGGAGTCCTCAGGAAGGCTGTTGATGATTGGCATAGAGCTGGAGCCCACTGTGGCTTTTGGAGACGCGTCCCATCAAATGCTAGAATTAAATACCAAGTTAATATTGTTGTAATGTAGGTTCTTGCTTCTCATTCCCAGGACACCTCCACTGAGGAGTCAGATAATTCTTATTAGAGCGTTGGGTGAATGGTTGGATCTCCATATCCAGCAATAGAGTATCACATTTAGCCCCATGTAGAAACTGACCGTGATGGGGCTGATGTGATTGTTAACCCAGACCTTTAATAGCAGATACATGTTCATCATCAGGTTCAAAACCTTGAGGGTGTTTAGCTGGAGGTTCCAGCTACCTATGCGGGAATTCATTGCATTCAGTATATGATCTTATTGTCCTTAATTGTGACCCCTTTATGTGTGATGAGGAAACCTAGGTGGCGGAAAGTTTCACAGGTGGGTTCCAGGCCAAATGGGGAGGAAAGGAGGGGTACTGAACTGTAATAAAATGGTTTTAGAGGCGTTGACTTTTGCGTTGGGTGCCTTTTAAGAGCAATTATGGGCACTGATGGTAAGGTCTAGGTCCTTTTTACATCTGATTACAACTGTGTCATTAACAAAGACTATGGCATGGATGATAATGTTTTCTGGGATCTTGGATATAATTTGAGTTGTTTGTAATTAGGGCCAGAAGGGAGCCCTGCGTTATGTTAAGCAGGATAGTCTCAGAGGGTCCCCTTAATGGAGACCTTGTTTGATTATGAATGCTACTATGAAGCCCTCAGGACCAGGACTTTAGTATTAGCTGGTCATATAGCGCCGAGATCAATTTTCTAGCTCTTGGTGGGAAGTAGGGCGGGTTAAGGAGACATTGAAATACTAAAATTTACTCAAGACTATGCTTTTCCATATCAAGGAGCGCCATAAAACCGTGTGATTAGGGTGAGTTGGCTGAGAGAGTTGTGAGAAGCTTATCAAAGTTAATGTACAGAAATATCCATTGAGAGAAGCCATGCTTAGCGGTTTTAAGGTGAGGCGCCGCCCACTTAGTCATGCGGTTTATTAGAAGCTAATAAAAAAGTTTGTGGTCAGTGTTCAAAAGTGATATTAGTCACAAGTTTCAATAGTTCTTCCAGTCTGATTTATTATAGACAAGGGTCATATATAAGCTTCACAAACCAGTTAGCACGCCTCCTTCAGCCAAGAGGTCCAAGGAAAGGGGATGGTGGGCCTTTGTAACCATTACTGGACTTTCAAGGTACACCTTAAATGAGAGCACGTCTGGGCAAGGGGCCTTTAGGTGTGATCGAAGGGAAAGATTCATTAAAATTTTCTGTATGAAAGGCACAAGAAGTTCTTCATCTGCTAAGGGATCAAACAGCGTCAATGGTTCCATCTGATAGAATTTCAGAAATTCACTGGGTTCACCCTATATGCCTTAAATGAATAGTATTGATAGATCTCAATGATGATTTCCTTACCTGGGTTGATAGTGTTTCCAGCCTTTAGGGATGCAATCTCCTGAGCCTTCAAGCGGGCTTTTTTGGTAATTAAGTGGGTGGGGAATTCCCAATGGGTGTAGTGACTTGACAATATGAATTTTGCCGCCCGCCTTATTGGGTAATAAGTTTTTGGAAATTGACTCTTAGGCGGCTTTCTATGCTTCTAACCATTAGGGGAAGTGTATACTAACATCTTCTCTAAAGATGTCTAATTTTGGCTTTGGCCCATCTGAACTTAGCATGGGCCATGGTCATCTGGGTTTTCAAGCAGTTGTAGGCCACCTTCAAGATTCTACCTTTGTATGATCATATATCTGGGGCATGCACAAATGAGGCAAAGTTGCAGATACAGGTTTACAGATGGCCGTGATAAGTTTTTGTTTAAGAACTTGTTCAGGATCTCTGGGGCGATCCTGGGACAAAGAAGCCACTATTGTCTAAGGATGATCATGAGGACCTTCTTAAGGGACCTATGATTGCTAATGGTGTTAATAGGAGTCATAGGATTGGAGCCTTAAACAACATGGGCGAATAAGGGCCATATCATTTTGTGACATGAACTTGAACTTCAAATCTACATACTGGATCTGACTCATACAGTCAGAACCTGACGCAGAGGGTTAAAGCATCAGTGAACGCACTGGACTGGAGGAAATCCTGGAGTTGATGAGTGCCCTGCCAATCCTGTCTGGTGGGAGGAGGGTGTCCTAGACGAGACTCAATTTGGTGTTGAAGTCACCCAAAAGCACCGTATTGTGGTGAGAGTTGGATGTGGACAAGTTCAAGTAGTTGTTCTTCTTTTTGGACTTAATTTGGCAGGTAGTTACTTGTGGCGTATAAGGAGAACTCAGGGATGGATAACTTGGCTAAAATAAGGTGGTTGTCAAAGTATCAAAAATGATGTGTTTTATATAGGGATGAGGATAATGAGGGCTTCATAGTTGTCCAACAGAAGTTACCTCCAAGTTGTTCATTCCATGCTTCTATATTAGAGGGGTGAAATGGGGTTCTTGAATGGCTGCGAAATACATGCAAGTTGATGTAAAGTTGTGGAGCAGGTGGGATCTCCGCTTGTAATCCTACGCCCATTGGAATTAATGGACAGAAGAGTTAGGGTTCTCCTGTGGGACCTCATAGTTAGCTCCTTTTTATACTAGGAGAGATTTAAGAATTATACCCATCTGTGAGGCAGTTTGATTTATGTCTTTGAGATTGACTTTTGGTGGCAATATGAACTGAGCGCTGAGGGCGTGTATGCTTGCTTTGTGTGGTGGTAGTTGAGTAGCCAGTGATTCAGCCTAGTAAGCCTAATCTACTGATTTGCTTGGAAAGCCCCTCACAGTATCCCTGGGGCTCCTCTATCTAAGCTTTGTTTGAGCTGTACGAGTCTATTTTTACCTCCTCAAGTACCAAGAAAGAGGTCTGAGATGTAATTGGTACAGTGGGTGGAGGTTCAATAGGTTGGAAGTCTGCCTCGAGTGAGGGTGCTCCATATATGCTCCATCAGATGGGTGGCATATGTTGCCTATGAGTCATGGATATTCCCAATAGTTGGTTAACCCTCATGCTGTGAGGTTGGTGTGGGCAAGTCCACTTGGTTGGTATATTAAATTTTTAGTGAAATGTTTAAAGTCTTGATCTTGTTTTACACTGGTAGTGAGAGCTGTAGACTGGAGGGGGTCCCTACCAGGAAGGGGGCTACAGCGCCAAAGGGGTAATGCTGCATGTTCAGTTGTACATTCTTGACCACCTTGTGGAGGGCGGTTGGACACAAATCCTGCATTGGAACCCAATAAATTGGTAAGGAAAGCTGCAGCTTCTTAATGAAATCTCTTTCAGCCTTCAGTGGGGGGCTGGCTAGTGGTCAATAAGTTTTTATGCGTTTGGTGCAACTGTTTTAGAGGTGACCCAGGGCATTTCACCATGAGCAGTGGGGCGTACTTATTTAAGATCTACAGAGAACATCTCAGGGAAAGATCCAATGACAGTTACATGTGGTATGATCTCAATTTTTTGGGCTACCGTGGGTTTGAGTATACATGATTCTCTGGCAACATGAGCCCGTTGGTTCAGAGTATGGTATAATGGCACATTGAAGTCAAATGATATGGCATAAATGAGTTCCATTAGCGCTTGATGGTGATTAAGCTATAAGAATATGGGTCAACAGTTGTTGGCAGAATTGAGAAGGTCCCCAAGAGATCTTCTTAAGACTTGACCTGCCTCTGGAGATGCATAGGATTCCACACGAGATTTTTGATGTAGGTGGCTTCAGAGCTGTCCACATCTGCTGGATTGATGTAACCCACATCGATGTAGTGGCTTTTCACTAATTTATTTGTGGTAATATTGAAAGAGAATGCCCTAGCTATTGCGCCAAAGTGGTCAAAATAGTCCCAGGATAGAATTTTATAGGGCTGTGGCAGTGATAAATGCAACCCACATAAGATAGAAGGAATCAATGGAGGACTCTTTGTGCTTTTGTTTTGGCCCATCACATCCTGACCTTTGCCACAAATTCAGTTTTGCGAGGGTCAATGGTGGATGGAGCATGTTTCTTCTACTTTTGCCAGGCCTTAGAGGTGCTCTTGGCATATTTTTTCTTAGTTTGTGCTGACACCGCAGGCTCAGCGTGGGGTGCCATAGAGGAGTCACAGGGTTCCATTGGGGTTTTTTCCTTGTAAGGGCCAAAATCCTGGCGCCACTTGGGCTGGCGCTGTAATCACAGCGCCAGATTTGCTTTGGGATTCCCAGTCATCATCCTTTGGGTTCCCACTATGTCTATGGGTTGTGTTTTGTGTTGTCAAATTACCATTTAGATTAATTGACACCAAGCGTTAATGGGCTCAGGCTCATCATCAAACCAATTGTGGTCAAATTGGTTATTCAATTGTTAGGCTTAGCCTACTGATAGGATCTTGCCAATTGTCTCATTTTTGGGTTGTTTCCGCAACAAAATAGTTTTCAGGGTGGGTTGTATAGTCCTTTGACCCAACATATACGTTTGATTCTGCTAGCCTTGATCGTCAGTATCTTAGAAACTGATGGATGGTTAAACCATCTCACTACCATGAGTGGTTTCATTAATGATAGTGCTTTCCACCACCAAAACTGAGTGGGTGGGTAAAACATCTTATTGAAGATTGTCCACCAATTTCAATTATTTGAGGCAGGATCAGCTAAGGTGAATGCATTGGCAGTAGGGTCTGCAGTAAACATACTATTATCAGTGTAATGTGGAGCGGCATCTGCCTTTATGGCTTCCAACTGGGAGTGGGTGGTCCTGGTTGAAATACATGTCAGCAAATTTGGTTGATGTAGATTTTGGGTTTGGTTCTGTTCATTTTAGCTGAGTCATCAGGATCCTTAGCAGGCTTTGCTTACATTAGTGTTTATTAACTTTATTAAAGGGCATAAGTTTCTAGGGGTAGCATAATGTTTTAAAAGTGATGCTTGGTTGAAAAAAAGTTCTCTATTTGACCATCACATTGTAGATAATTAAGCAGTTCATAATAAACTTTGATTCAAATCTTTCATCAATCGTTTCCAGAACTTAGAAGTGAAATTGAGACTCAAATATGCTGTTAACTCTTTAGGAATGCCATGATGAAGGAACACATGCTACATAAATAGAGTGGCCGATCCTTGAGCTGTTATGCTTGTGGTTGCATGTATGAAATATGTCATCTTGATAAATGGATCAACAGTCACCAATATAAAATTCAATCTTTAGAGTCTATCAGTTCAATAATGTAGTCCATAGAGACAATTTCCATGGTCCCTGAGGAATGACTAAATGTTATGTAACCATTCTAATGTCCTATTTTTTGCTTGGTTTTACAAAAACCTCACAGCCCCAATGTAGGTAGCTATGTACTTTTTAATAATGTGCCACATTTACTGACGTTATAAGCTACAAGGTCTTGAGTATAACATGATAGACTGACATCAGGGTGTTATAATAGTCTTTATTTTAGCACTAGTGGTGCCCAACCCAAAATGGGGAGCCACCACGCATCTTTATTTGTAAATGAGTCAAATAAAGGGATTAATAGATATAAAAATAATACATAGACCTTAAGTTATCAGCCTAGGAAGCTATATCAGAAAGTGAGGATGCTTTGGGGAAACTTTTGTCTAACGCCCGCTTTAGCTGGTGGACCATGGCAGACATCGTAGGGGTTGGGGCATCAGTGACATGTAGCACAAGGAGAAATAATCTTGGGTTTTAATTGTTAGTGAGGATAGCGGTGTCCATTGCCTCAACGTATTAAGCAAGTTGATGCTCAGCGAAAGTGATGAGAGTAGGCACTCAATTGAAAGATTTGATGCGCTGGCAGGTTTGGGGATAAGTGGGGTCAAAAGAGAGGTTTTTGCTGCATCAATGCAGGCATGGATTGCACCAAAAGAAGGCTCCTCAATTTTATTTTTAGCATCCTTATTAAATTTATGGGGGAAATTTGGGATTGGAATACTTTTAACAAGAAGTTCCATAGCACATGAAGATGTTAATGGAGGAGGGTGTTAGTGGGAGCAGCTGCTGCCTCTACTGCCATTTTGTTAATATTTTATATGCAGGGAAACTGTTTTTAGCTCTAAAACGGTGGGGACGCGAATTGGGAGGATTTACGTTATATCAGTCTTTTAGTATTTTAAGATTTAGAGACTTCAGGGACATTTGGGCGGCCTTTATGGTATAAGGGGTACCCTTAAGAGAATCATTAGGAGTATAGTAGCCAATGTTAAAAATTCTGTGATAAATCTTTGATTAATTTGATTGAAAATTAACACTGAAATAATCTTACAGATCTAAATCTTTTCTCATGGATAGTTATACAAAAATTAAGCTTAATTGACTTTTAATTGATAAGGTATGTGTTATGTTTACTCTACTGCCTCACTATGTTTATGATCTGAACGTCATATCAAAGCATCTGTTGCCATTTTAACTTACCAGATTTGTACAATATAACAAAATTATAAATCATCTAGAGTTAGTAATCATTAGCTTAGTTTTAAATTCAACTGCCATGTCTTAGTAAGACAAATAACTCTTTATTATCTTTGAGGATCTTAACCACATGTTCTTCTTCATGAAGATAGATACACCAGACTTGAGTGACTCAATAATAGCAGAGAGTTCTTTATAAAGATATTGAGCGATTACACTCATCTGGAGTCATCTTAATAACATAATATATGAGATGTGGATTGTTATTATATTCCTCTTGAAGTTGAAAACTACACACAGAAAATCATAAGCACATATCCAATGTATAAAATTTTGTTGGATCAGGCATAAACATTATAGGCGCATAATCATAAGATGACCTGAGTGTCTCAAAGTAATCTTATATTTCTGTCTAATCAAAATTAGTCTTGTTGATGCAAGAGTTGTTTGAGGATAAACTATTTGAGAGAATTCACTTGAAATACTTTAAAAATTGCTAAGCTAAAAAACATTAAAACTTATTTTGGTTTGTGGTTATGGCCAGGATTATATCTCAAAGTTTTAACTTTTGCATATAGAGTACTTCTCTTCAGAAATCATCTACAAGGAACTCAACTTCAGTCTGAAAAGTCTCACATTTCATCAGCCTTACATATAAGTTGTATCAGCCAGTCATTAGAACACTTTATTCAAAGTTCAATATGATTTTCAATTGTCTTTTTTGTAAATAAGAATATTTTCAAGGTTGGTGACTAGTTATATACTATGAGTCTCCAGTGCTGTATTAATCAGCATATGAAGTATCCTAGTGCATTATATATTCCAATGGACACAACCAAGTATTCAAGTAAAAGAACTTGGTTTAGAAGAGGTCTTTCTATACCATCCTCATGTATATAATTGATTTAATAAATCACTAACAATTCACTTTAAAAATTTGCTTTTGTCAGATGGGCTTTGTGTTCATCTGCTTTGGTTTAAAGGATTAATTCTTGACAGTGATGCTATTTAGTTGTCAGACATTTGCCTTTCCAGATAAAAAATAAAAATGTCTTAGGTCAAGTTCAGCCAAAAAGGGGAATGTCAGCCATTTGCAATTTTCTGATGCTATTATGAGAAATTTTAATAATATAAAAAATCTTGAGGAGATCAGCCAAAAGACCCTGGCTGACTCTTGGTAGAACTCCATCAACTGGGGTAACACCAGTTCAAAACCCACATGGGCAACATCTGAAAAATCTAATGATCAGATTTTGCCAAAAGCCTGACAAACTTTGGGGAAACCAATGGAAGGTACTTCCCCAACCATCACCAAGTCCTTCACAACACCTGCACGGGGGCCAACCCCTTTTATAAGTGTGGCAGAGGCCCCCCCCAAGGTGAGAATAGTTTCTCTAATGGTAATTGTTTGTGATCCATCAGAACCTTGCCGCATGGGTTTATCCTGCCCAAAACCCCAATTTTAAATTTCCTAAACTGTAACTCACCTCTCCTCCAATCTGAAAGTAGAGTTTCGCATATTTCCTTATTCAGAAAACAGTGCAGCTATTCCAAAGCTATCCTCAAATTCCTTCTGACTCCCAAAATCAGTATAAATATGAATCATTGAATATTGGAAGGGGATCACATCTTGATTTACCATGCACTTCTAATAAAACTATAAAAAACCCAATTTTTGTAGCTCTTATTTTATTTTATTAAAAGCTTTATTGGATCCAGTGGCGTTAGCACCAGCAAGAATCCCAAAAGCTGGATTCCTACAAAATTGTGCTCACTACAGTGGATCCCTGTACACCAAACTTCATTGCTCTTAAAAGCAACTAACCAGCACTTTGTCCCACCTTGAGGAGCTTGAACAGCGCCCTTTCAAACTCCCCATTAAAGACAAGTTATCCTTGGAGAAGGGAGAATTGCTACCTTCTTATAACTTTATGAAGCCACTATGGATGGCGCCACAGAAAAGAAAAAAGTGCTCCACATCCTTCCTTGTTTAAGTCATCTAATGCAAGAGATGATCGTTCCTAACATGAACCCTTCATACACTTTGTCAGAGGTGAAAGAAGCTTTTCTGGCTGAATTTGGATATAAAAAAAGTCTACACAGGGAAAGAAAGGCCTTTATGCGCCTTAGTAAGTTGGAAGGTGAATCAACCATTGCCTTTGCTGAACGATTTTTCCTTGCTGCGCCAAGGTTGACCACTTTAACATGCTTACCCTTGATGATGCCATCGCCGCCCTGTTAACTGGGCTAGCCTCTCACCCTATCTTTCCAGACACATCATCTCAGTTAAACGCCACTTCAAAACTCTCCAAAATAATAAGGAGGCTTTGGTTAAAGTGTCCAAATTCTAATTATGGGCTAACACAAGTGACACTAAGGTGAAATCTTCAGCTCCCACCATTGATGAGCTACCACTTGTTGAGCAGTTGGGAGTGCGTTCACCTGTGTCTAGCCTCCCTGTCAGGATTTCACTGAATTCACATATCTCCAAAATTTCACTCCATCAATTCCCCTGACATCATTGGAAGGAGAGAGCAATATATCTCAATCTATCAAAGTAAATGATCAATCTCATTCTGATCAGTTGATTGAAGATTTAATTGCACAGCGATTAGTTCACTCTGATAGATTATGAGCCGTTATAAAACCTATAATTATCCCCTCTTTTCAAAAAATTTTAGGTCAAATTATAACCTGTATTTTCATTTAAATCTATCACCTTTTTGGAGATTTCACTTAGTTAACTTCAAGAGAAAACCTGCCCCATTGGAAGTGTAATTCAAAACTTCTAGACTCCCTATAAAGCCTGCTACACAGTGCAACTTAATAAGACTATCACTCCTTCTAATGATTAACGCCATGTAATGTTGTAACAACCATACGCCTGCACAAGCTTAATAAAGCTGCTGTTCCTACCTCTCCAGCTAAGTTGGCTAATGCATGCTTTAAGGCTACCCAATCTTCTGTGGCCATCCTCTCTTCCTCCATTGCAGCCTTGCCCATCGTCATAAATACCCTTGGGGAGGAATCTGAGGGGGTTACAATGACGTTGGTTACTACATATTGGGAGCTCCCACAGAAGTAGAAGTGCCTGATCATTTGAATGCTGGAGGAGTAGATGAGCCTACCATACCTGAGGAATCTTACCTCTGCAAAATTCTAAGGTATCTGTCAGACATTTAACTTTACAAAAAAATTAAGAATGCTGAAGGTTGAGCTCTGCCAAAAAAGGAAGATGTCAGCCATTTGTGATTATCTGAGGATTATAAGAGAAAATCCCACAATAATAAACCGACGCTATCAAAAATTTCATCTCTTTCTGCTAAGCATCACTTTTCGAAAATCAATTCAGCCTGAAATTTAGCTCCACTAAAGAGATTTACGAAAGCTATTAACAAATATGGCGGGAAACCCCGCCAGAGAACCCGAAGGCTATGCCAAACGAGCCAGCACCACCCCAAACGAAGCAACCTTTGGTTACCCACCTCAGGGTCAACCAGAATCACCCGCTCTCAAGCAGCAGCCATAAAAGCAGGCACCACCCCCCAACCTGAAACTACTCCAACTAGCGCCAGTTCACCTGATCGCACTTCTGCAACCTGCAAGCCTAACAGCTCTGTGTGCGCTGCCTCCCACCAACCCGCTGGGCCCCTCCAACCAAGGAGGCCATCATCCACGCTGTTTTAATGGCGTCTGCTCAGTTGAATGCAACTCAGCCCATCCAGACATTCACCTCCCCCATTGTGTCAGCTAATTCAGCCCCATCTATTATTGTTGACGCCATGTTTCTGGCTCCCTCCATGAGGGGCGATACCCAGCTACCTGGCCCCCAAATCCTCAGATGTAAGGTTGGATTAGCCGCACATTCTGGTTCACTAAGCACCAAATTGGGACAATCTACTCTTCCCAATGAGGATTCAAATGGTTCGGATTTTGGAACTTCACACCAGTTCCAATCTCACCCGTCCCATTTAAACCCCATAATCGGCACTTCTCAAGTCGGCACTTTATCTCAATATGCTGAAAATGACCAATTCACCAATTAGCCAATGAGTTTTGCCCACGAAATCACAGCAAATACTCGGTCTGAATTTACCCAAATAGATTGGGATGGTGATGAAACATCGCCCTCCTCCCAATTGGCTGGAGTTAATTCCAATCTGGATGGGACTCCCCAATTTAGCGAGGCCCAACAATCACCTGGCCCCCAAACCCTCGGATGTAAGGCTGGATTAGCCGCACATTCTGGTTCACTAAGCACCAAATTGGGACAATCTACTCTTCCCAATGAGGATTCAAATGGTTCGGATTTTGGAACTTCACACCAGTTCCAATCTCACCCGTCCCATTTAAACCCCATAATCGGCACTTCTCAAGTCAGCACTATATCTCAATATGCTGAAAACGACCAATTCACCAATCAGCCAGTGAGTTTTGCCCACGAAATCACAGCAAATACTCGGGCTGAATTTACCCAAATAGATTGGGATGGTGATGAAACATCTCCCTCCTCCCAACTGGCTGGAGTTAATTCCAATCTGGATGGGCCTCCCCAATTTAGTGAGGCCCAACAAACCGCCCCTCAATTTAACATGACGCCAGCAACTGCTGTAACATTCCAGCAACAAGGGAACTCCGCAAACTTGTCCAAACCACCAGCTCACACTCAACCCGCAATTGCAGCCCAAAGCAAACACAAACGTACCAAAGGAGCCACTGGGGCATGGCAAAAAACTCTGGCACCAGCGCTACCCAAAGCTGATCCCCGTGAAGTGGCGTTTATTGCTGATGTTAAGAAGAAATGGGCCGAAACTAGAGCGCAAAAAGCTCTACCTCGCTCAACCCTCTCCCACGCAATTCGCCTTTATTATGGGCATAACCCTGTTGAATTCTATACAGAGGATTACTTCTCATACTTTGCAGCGATTGCGGAGACATTCCCAATTAACACCACCATCCATGAATCAGTGGAGGGCCACTACATCGATGTGGGCTTCACTGAAGCTGCCCTTGCTGACCATGCTGCCACCCTCTAGGTCATTATTCCACGCGGATCTCTTCACATCTCCCGCACACGCTATCACCTGAAGAAAATTTCATGGGTTACTTTTTCCAACCTGCCAACGACTGTTGATCCTGAGTCTCTTAAACTGGCACTCCATCGTGGTTTAATGGAGTTTGGGTCTGTTCTTTCAGTGGACTTTAGCGTCCCCTCTTACTATGCTCCCACTCAAAGAGCTCGCACTGCTAGGGCGTCGTTCATCCCCTCCCCCACTGTATCCCGCAACATTGAGGTTATTCCTCATGTGGCGGTAGTTGGAGCATGCCCTGAGATCTTCTTTGTCGACCCTGATCAGGCGCGCCCCCGGTGTTCATGGTGTAACGCCCTTGGACACTTGTATAGTGGCTGCACAGCTCGAAAACAAGCCCTCTTAGCCACCACCCAGGGGCCTAAACCAGGCCAAAAACGATCCCACGTGGCTGCAGCAGCAATTCCACAACCCACACAATGGGTTCCCGTTCAAGACCTGTCCCCTGAGGCCTTACGCCTAGCAGTTGAAACAGCTAACACCACTATTGGTATGGGATACCTTCGCGCTCATGCCCCCTTCCAATGGGCACCCCCTCCAATCTCCCAGAGTCAACTCCTCTCTCTCACCAAGCGCAAGGCATCTCCCACAGGGTGCCCCTCGTCAGCCACCCCCACTCAGGGCTCCGCAGCACCCCCACCAACCTCCACCAGCGATTAATCGCATCAACCCTCAGCTCCCAATGGAGCTATGCCCACCAGCAAGGACTGGCAACTCGCGGCCTGCGGTAGAAATGCCACCTCAAAGAGTCCTACCCCAACCCCACAGTCCATTTCGCGCGGATCCTTTGCAGTGTTGGAGGAAGTGAATATGGACTCAGACTCATCAAATGGGGACACCGCGGAGGTCACCATTGAGCACCCTCAGGTCCTTCCCCTGCAACGGAGTGGGGGCAGCATCCTAGGCTGGCTTACTGGGTCCTCCGCCCCCCACCCTCTCCTTCCCCTCAGAACCCTCGACGCTCCTCACGGATTGCAGCTAATAGTTAAGCTAAAGGACTCAAAACTAGCCGCCTCACAGCAGCAGGTTTAAGCGCTGGCAACCCCCCAGGACATGGAGGGGAACAGCTATGAGTCCCCATGGCAGCACCCTGGCCCTGCAATCCATCAACGCAAATGGGTTGCGGGACTTTAAGCGGAGAGCCCGCCTCCTCCAAAACTTCAGTTCAGCACAAATTGACATCGCTGCTGTCCAGGAGCCACATATCCTCCCCCACGAACAATCTGCATGGAATGAACAGTTTGGAGGCAACTCCTTCTGGACAAACCATGCCGCCCTTAATGTTTTGAATCCCCAGGTTAAAACCCATTCTTTTTCACAATATCAAGGTGGCCGCCTCATACTGGCCAAACTCACCACTCCTGACTTCTCCTTCTTCGCTGCAAGCATCTACCTGCCTAATGCAGGTCAGGAGCAAAATCGGCTCTTGGAAGAGCTCCTCCAACTCAATCTCCCACGGAATACAGTCCTCTTAAGAGATTTCAACACAACCATAAGTCGCGTCCGTGACTCTTACCCCCCTGCAGCAAAGGAACGCACTGGATCAAGTCGCCTCCAGGATTTCCTTCGCCTGAGTGGCTTTATAGATGCGCTTCCACCCTCCGCGTCTGGCCTAGGTTGCATGACTAGGATCCAGTATGATGGAGGAGCTTTCCAGTCAGCGTCACGCATAGATATGGCACTGATTGGCCCCCTGCTAATTGGCCGCGTCTCCTCTCCCATCTCTCATGACAACCAACTGAGTGATCACAGGTCACTCACCGTTGTCCTCACCACCACACTTAAACCGTCACGTAGGTTCTGGCCTAGGGTTGCCCCAGCTCTTCTCAACAACCCCTTCACTAAGGAGAAGCTGTCTATGACCATCCGGGAGACTCTCACCTCCCCCACCCCACCTGCTTGACCACAAGGCTAAATGGGCGGTGACCAAGGAGGTCATCACCCGAGTTGCTTACAACTGTGCCAAAGCCCAGATGACTGCAGCTCGCGCGTCAGAGTCAAAAGGGCGGAAGCCAGAATCAGACATCTGGAGCGAAACTGCCAGCCTTAGCTCTTTCCCAGATGGTTGGAAGACTGGGAAGCGGCGCAGGAAGCACTCCGCTTGGAGCTCACACTGCAGGAAGAACGGGCAGCAAACTTTACAACATCTCATTAATATGCTCAATGGGAACGCCCCACCCGCTTCTTATTTCAGAAACATAAATCCCGGTCAACAGCGCAGGATATTACTGCACTGAAGATTGGCACTACAACCACTTCAGACAAGGAGGAAATCACGCAGGAACTACACCGCTTCTAATCCAGCCTCTTCCATGCCACCCAGGTGGACCCATCGGACATCCAAGACTTCCTGTGGCGGGCTCCAGAGCCGCCCATTGACCCACGGGCTGATGAGGCTCTACTGGCGCCTATTTCCATCCAGGAGGTGATGGAAACCCTTCTGAAATCCCCACGGCTTAAAGCCCCAGGCCCAGACGGAATACCTTTTGAGGTGTACCTTCTGGAACCTGCAGTGATAGCCAGAAACCTCCGCGACCTCTTCGCTGCACTCTTGGTGAATGGCGAGGTCCTCCCCGACTCCAGAGGCTCAATCACGACCCTCATTCACAAGAAGTTAGACCGTGAGAACCTGGCGAACTGGCGCCCCATAGCGTTGATCAACACAGGCCACAAGCTCTTCACGAAGCTTCCGGCCAACCGCATCACCAAATGGGTGTCACCTCGCCTCTCCCCATCCCAGTACGGTTTTATTCCGGGGAGGTCGTTATGGGACAACTATAATGACCTTCACGTGACTTTGACTGCTAACTCTCGTGTGGTGAATGGCTTTGTGGCCTCCTGGATATGGAGAAAGCATATGATCGGGTAGCCTGGAAGTATACTGATGCTTCCCTGGCCCGCTTCCATCTCCCACCTGCAGCTAGGCGCTGGATATCAGCGCTCTATGACCAGCTCCACACCAGAGTCCTGGCGCCAATGGGTTTTACAGTGGCAGTGCCAGTTGGACAAGGTCTCCGGCAAGGGGACCCCCTGAGCCCTATCCTTTTTAACATCACCCTTGACCCCCTCTTGGCCTCCTTACAGGACAAGCTAACAGGGATTCTGGTCCCAGGTAAAGCCCCCACACGCACCATGGCATTTGCAGATGACAATGCCATTGCATTTGGCTGCCCTGGGGATGTTGCCCTCGCTGCTGTGACCATTGAGAGGTACACCAAGGCGTCCAACGCCATGGTCAACACCTCCAAGACAACAGTTGTGCAGGTCAGCTCCCCCACCTTCCCCACCATTTGGTATTGAACCTGAGCGCGGTACCTTCCGTCACCTGGGCGTTCTCACCAACCAACAAGGAGTTGCGCTAAAAGACAATGAGGACTTGCTCCTTGCAGCAGTTAACTCCAGGATTGCCAGCTGGAACCGGCGGCACATCACCCCCAAGGGTCGAGCTCTGATGGCCAATGTGTTCCTTCTCTCCAAAGTCTGGTTCCTAGCGCACGTCTGCCCATTCACAGATGCCTTTTATACGCGGCTCAATGTACTCCTCCGCTGTTGGATCTGGGGCTCAAACCATCCACCAATAGCCCTCTCAACCATTGCCCGACCCTGCAATGAAGGGGCCTAGGGCTTCTGGACACGCAATCCCACGCCACCACAATCTTCCTGAAGTTCCTATGGCCGATTGTCTGCTGGGACGCGACCCCCATGCCCCAATGGGCGCCCGCCCTCCGCCAGTCAGTGTCAGCAGCTCTGGGGCTTCCTAGAGCATCTCTGAACTCATTAGGGAGTGGCTCACAAACCACCCAGGCCATCGCCTAAAACCATCCTCATCCCCCTACTGGAACCAGGCTCTCCTTGCCCTGAAACGAGTAGGCGCGCGGATCCACCATGCCTTCCCATACAGAAGGGAAGGCCCTGGCCTCAACCCACGTTACCATGCAATTGTGCACAATGGACAAGTTGTCACAACTCGCCTCAACCCCCAAGATCGTCCTCCCATCCGCCCAAGACTCCTTGAGCTCCTCCCTCCCTCCGTGAGATTTGACCTTAAGGAATTGTGGAAGGACGTCTATCACCCCATCCTGTCAGCAAAGGTGTCCAACACCTTATGGAGGGTGCTCCACTGTTCATACAGGACAGGGGACCGTACTGGCCCTACCTTCCAGCACCAAAGCTGCCCCACTGTGTGGAGCCTACTGACTCCCACCTCCATCGTTTTTTCACCTGTCCAGGTGTCGCCGCATTTTGGCCAAAGGCCCGCGCGCTCCTCCATGCTCAGCCCTGGTCTGGACACCCTGTGTAAGACCTCATGTTTGAGCAGACATTGCCTGGTTGCCACCGACCCCTCCGTGTCCTCGCCTATACCACAGCCATCTGGACCATCCATAACTCCTTCCTTCGTGCTGCCTTTGACCAGCAGGTGTGGACCCTTCCACACATGATCACCCACTTTCAGGTACACTTTGAGATGGCCCTGAAGGTTTGCACTATGTCGCCAACCCTCCCCGCTCAGTTGTCACTGCAGCACGGCTCTGGCGCGCAAACCCCCCTCCCTTTCTTGATGCCTCCTCCCTCCCCTTCCCTCGCCTCAGGCTCTTAGGAGCCCAGGCGTAATTCAATAAACATCGATGAATCCCCCTCTTGGGTTGGGACCATCTAGTACTAAAAAAAAAGAAGCTATCAAAAATTTCTGCCAAATAGTTTCTGGCTGACTCTTGGTGGAACCTCATTAATTGGGGTAACACAAGTTCTAAACCTCTATGGGCACTGAATGTAAAATCCCCACATTGAATTACTCTGACCTCACCACAGACTTTAGAGTTACCATTGAAAGGCACACCCCCAACCCCAACAAAGTCTTTTTATGCACCTTCGTGGGGACCCTCCCAATTTATAGGCTTGGCAGGGGTCCCCAAGGTGCAAGAAATTACTTAGGTGGTGATTGGCTCAAGTTCATTAAAACATTACCTTATGGGTATGTTTGGGCCAATAAGAGTTCCCCTTCCTTCCTTCCTCTTCCCTGAAGCAAGGTTCTGAGTTATGATACTCTATTCCTGCATATTTCCTAATTTGGACTCATGCAGGTTATTACAAATATATTCCCAAATTCCCCCTTGACCTTTGAAACTACTTTAAATACTAGATAGTCAGAGGTTGAGGAGTATTGTTTTCCCTTTCTTGTGCCCATAATAATATCATAAAAAACCAATTTTTATTAGCGTTTTATTATAAATTTATATTTATTATAAAACAATTGTGGAAACCAGCCGGTGTATAGCACTAGCGAGCAAAAAACAGCTGTTTTCCCACAGTGTCCAAAAATCAATGACACTGCCAGCAATGGTGACCAACTCATAGCTGGCCTGATACATCCTCTTCAATGGATTCTTACCTTTAAGTCCATCATGAACAAATACCCTGATTATGCTAAAAGGTTAACCTTCACCTTTCAGTTTAAGGAGGTATTAGCTTTATCACCTAACTTTAGAGGAACACTCACCAAAGTTAAAGCGGTCATTCAAATGGTCTGATTACTGGCTATCCTGGATACTGGCTCCCTCATTAATGTGTTTTCCACTAAGCTTATCAAGAAAAAAAGCTAGCTCCTGACTTGGAGTATACACAAGAATTTGAAACTGCAGGCCCAAATAATACCCATGCTGTCAGGGCATACTCTTCCCTTCCCATTCGCTTTAGAAAGTTTATCTTAACAGCCCCTGTTGTAGCTTTGGACAATAATGCATACAATATGCTCATTAGCACTCAGTTTAAGATTAAATATGAGGGAATAATAAAAAATTAAGCAAGGATACCTCTCGTTATTAGGATATGAAATCCCGTTAGTTTTATCTAACAAAGAACACAGAAAGCACAAATATTCTTATCTGATTGAATACCCTTTCTCAGCTATAACTTTGTCTTACTCCACCTCGGGATGCCACATTAAGAAATTGCCCAATTCAGTGAATGCAAGGGATGGCTTTCCTTTCTATGCTGAAGATGATGTACTAAATAAGCCTGGTGAACAAAGCGTGGCTGATACTAAAATCACGATCTAAATCCCACACCACTGCTTGTTGCATATCACAAGCCTTGAGGGCGTTAGTACATTGGAGCCTAGGGTATTGCCTGGGGTACCAGACCCAGCCTACCAGAGACCTATTACCCTTTTGCTGAGAAACCTCACTGGAAAAGACATGATCATTAAAAAACACCAGGTGATTGGCCAAGGCTTCCTACTTCCAGTAGAAAATATTGACCATATCCACTCCATTGTCTTTATGGCGGATTTAGGTTTTCCTACAGATAGCCTGGTGCTCTCTACCTAACGTTCATATTTCAGATGAGTTAACCCCAATTGTATTGGAAAAAGCTCATACTTTATTAGATGAATATAGTGATATCTTTGGGACCATCTAGTACTAAAAAAAAAAATATAGTGATATCTTATCTAAATCAGACCATGACTATGGTCACATGAAAGGCAGGTGTCATTCCATTGATGTGGGTGATGCCTGCCCTATTTGTTCAAAACCTTATCATAAGTCAAAGGTGGAAGAAGAGCAAATGAGGACGGAGCTCCAGCAATTTCTAGATGCGGGACTGTTAATTCCCTCACAAAGCCCTTGGTCTTCCCCTCTGTTGCTTATTAAAAGGAAAACGGAGAACATCAAATAGTTATGGACTACCAAAAATGAATAATCTCATAAAAAAGGATAGTCATCCTATTCCCCACATTGACGAAGCCCTGGCCCTGCTCTCTGGCACTAACTTCTCCGCCATAGACTTGGCTAGTGGCTATTGGCAAATAAACCTTTCCTTTGAAGATCAGGAGAAATGCGCCCGCATTTGTAGTGAGGGTCTTTTCCAACCAACCTGACTACCGCAAGGGTTGTGTAACGCACCTGCCTTTTAACAGCGGGCAATGGACCATATTTTGAGGGACCTAAAGTTAGCTTGTGTCATTGTATATCTTGATGATATCACCATGTTCACTCAAACCTTCAATGAACATCTTGATCATCTGAAGGAATTGTTTCAAAGATTATGCAAGTCAAATATTAAGTTAAAAATTTCAAAATGAACCTTCTTCCAAAAGAAATTGGATTTCCTAGGACACTCCATTTCCCAAAAAGGAATCCAACCCATGCTACATAAGGGTGATGCGATTTCAAAGATGCCTCCCCCTAAGAATCTATGGGACATTCAGGTATTTCTAGGAATGATGGTGTATTACCATCAATTTATCCCCAAATTTTCCCAGCTCAGCTAGCCACTCGTTTGTTTATTGACTAAGAACACCCCTTTCTATTGGGGTGCTGAACAGAAGGTCGCTTTCAAGACGTTGAAACAACTGTTATAACAACGTCCTATTCTGAGACACCCAGACTACAATAAACCTTTTATTCTGTTTACTGACGCTTCAGACTATGCCGTTGGGGTCATATTAGCCCAATTAAATGAAAATGGTGTAGATCATCCAGTATCATATTCAGTAAGATGCTATCAAAAGAAGAACTTAATTATAGTGTAACTGAGAAGGAGTGCTTCACTGTTCTATTAGCTGTGAAGCACTACCGCCATTTTTTATATGGGACCGCCTTCACTGTGGTTACAGGCCACGCTTCAATAAAATGGCTACAAAATATGAAGGACCCTACTGGCCGGTTAGCTCATTAGGCTCTAAATCTTTCAGCATTATGATATGAAGATTGAACACCAAGCTGGGACCCGTCACTTAAATGTTGATGGGTTGACAAGGCTGCCAGTCCTTCATTTGGATAACTGAAAAGGAGAGGTTGCATGATCTATTAATGACCCCAAATGAATGGGAGGATAAGGATGAGCACATCCAGAAGATGTTATCCTGATACTTCCACAACACAAAAGTAGAGGATGGGAAGTTGTATTAACAAGTGGGGCAAAGTGGCTGACTTACCTTTAGCCCTCGGAATGAGTACTCATTATCCTAGAAGCTCAGACCCCCCTAGGTTATAGAGGGGCGAAGAAAACATATGAGTGGATTAAGGATTGGTACTATTGGGATGGAATAATGGAAGTGATTGTTGATGTTTTGGAAGCTCGCCTTAATAGTAAGAAGCAATCTGGTTTCAAGACTTGATATCAGTATCAACCCACTACCCCTCAACAACCGTTCCACACCATCAGTTTGGATATAATAAGTCCCCTTCCTCAGACTATTAGTAGATACAAAATTTATACTAGTAGCTATTGATCATTTCACTAAATGGGTGGAAGCCATGGCTCTTCCTGCCCAAACGGCCAAGGCCACAGCCACCTTTTTACATCAAAATATTTTCTCTTGACATTGCTGTCCTCAAGTACTAATCTGCGACAATGGGAAGAACTTCATCTCCAGAGTAGTAAAAATCCTGCAACTTCTATGGGAGCCAACAACTTTTCTCAGCTCCATAAAATCCCTCCTCCAACGGAAATGTGGAAAGAGCAAATGGTACCCTGGTATTCATTTCTTAGAAAATATGGCCTCTTCTGATCCCCTTCACTGGGATCAATACTTACCCAGTGCCCTCATGACCTAACAGATTAGCTATCACCAGGTATTAAAATGGCCCCATTCCGTGTCTTGTATGTGTGAAAACAAGGGATACCTTCTCTCCTAGTTTAGGATGTATTCTCCTCTAGAGTTGGGGAGCCTGAGAAAGTTATAAGATGGTTGGCTCAACGCATCATCCAGCTCTAATCAGAGGCAATGTCTAATTTAGCCAAAAAGGTGAGAAAAGAAGTGCAGGCAGCCAATGAGATCAGATATCCCCTATCATTATTCCAAGTATCTGACAAGGTATTGTACTACCATAACTGCATTACTCCTAGAAGCAGAAGAATGGATCAATCTGAGAAGGACCCTTCATCATTACCTACAAAAGAGGAAATGAATACTCTATAAAAATGTTAGCTACTGGGATCACTATCAATTGTGTATATGGCTGTTTTCTCCAGCCCTAATCGCCCCCCAACATTCTTGAGGGGGAGATGTCAGACAATTACCTTTGCAGCTGAAAATAAGAATGTCTTAGGTCAAGTTCAGCCAAAAAGGGAAATGTCAGCCATTTGCAAATTTCCAATGCTATTACAAGCAATTTTAATGAAATAAAAAAATCTTGGGGAAGTCGGCTAAAAGAACCTGGCCAACTTTTGGTGGAACCCCATCAACTGGTGTAACACCAGTTCAAAACCCGCATGGGCAACGTCTATAAAATCTGATGATTAGATTTTACCAATTGCATGACAGAATTTGGGGAAACTAATGGAAGGTACTCCCCAACCATCACCAAGTCCTTCACAACACCTGCACGGGGGCCAACCCCTTATATAGGTGTGGCAGAGGCCCCCAAGGTGAGAATAGTTTCTATAATGGTGATTGGTTGTGATCCATCAAAACCTTGCCGCATGGGTCCATCCTGCCCCAAAACCCCAATTTTAAATTT
The DNA here is from genome assembly GCA_022478985.1 of Massospora cicadina. Taxonomy (NCBI): domain Eukaryota; kingdom Fungi; phylum Entomophthoromycota; class Entomophthoromycetes; order Entomophthorales; family Entomophthoraceae; genus Massospora; species Massospora cicadina. The sequence goes on along the minus strand of JAKSZP010010635.1, from coordinate 137,182 downwards.
TTTATACTGTAACTCACCTCTCCTCTAATCTGACAGGAGAGTTTTGAATATTTCCTAATTCAGAATGCATTGCAGCTATTGAAAAAGATCCATGAATTCCTTCTGTCCCCCAAAATCAGTATTAATATGAATTGTTGAATATTGGAAAGGGATTACTTTTAGCTTTACCCATGCACTCCTAATAAAACTATAATAAACCCAATTTTTTTGCAGCACTTTTTTGTTTCTTATTAAAATCTTTGTGGGATCCAGCGGCGTTAGTATAAGAAAACACCCTAAAAAGCTGGATTTCTATATTAGTCATCAGTAATTAACACATGGTTAAATTTTTCCATCATTCTTCTCTACAGAGTAATTTGGAGAGGTAGATGAGTGTCAAATTCTGAGGATTGCTCGCTTGTTTAATTAAATTCTGCACACTTAATTATGCTGAAGTTTGGCTGATTAATCCTCAATTTTGCCAGTGGCTTATAGTTTTTGAACGGTTTGGAAGATCACTAGGCATCCTAAAATATCCCTGACTCTTTATGCCAATGTTGGGTTTTATTTTCCCTCTGTAATTGGGAACTTCAACTGAGGCAGGCAAAGTTGCAAGCTGTAGGATCCTGAGATCCCAGCTTGCTGACACTCTCCAAAAACGACTTAGGATAAAAGCCAAAAAAATATATAATAAAATAGATCTTAATTTAAGGCTAGTTTATTTGATAATCATTCATTAGGCCAGGCGCTGGTACTTAAACCTCTAGGGCATCTCCTGGCCACATTCAAGCATGCAATCTCACACTTTTTCCACCTCAGTTCAGCCCAAGAACTGTTATTACTAAGACCTATTGTTAGGTTTAATGGTGGCAAATACTCTCATATCTGGGAGAATTTCAGGAAAAAATCGCAATAATGAGCGTGAAAAATGGTCCTAGGATCATCTCAAAATTAGTTTCAGCATACTGCTGAAAAAATGCAAATTCTGGGAGATTTTGTGGTCTATTTAAATAAATAATATACCATTAATTGGGCCATCAGTAGGATTCTCTCATTAGCACTAGGTACTCCCATATGGGGGTCAATTTGAAAGTGCTATTGTGCTGGTTATGTGTATTGACATACAAAAATATTGTGATATTCAATCATGTTTTCATTATACAGCTGACAAAAATAATTTCCTAAACAGGATGTCAACTGTCCTCTTGATAGCACTAGACGCTCCCATTCGGGTGGCCCATGTGCAAGTGCTATTGTGCTATTATGTGTAATGACATACAAAATTCGCCCAAATGAAAGAAATTAATTATATTTTTATTCATCTGATTGTCCATGGGAATTTCAAACATTAACTTTAGATTGTCCAAAACAATTTTGAATAACGTTTTTAATATTGGTCCTGATTAATCAGGACTAGTTATATAAATTTGAAGCAGCAATAATAAGCCCAATTATGCAAATGTATTTGGCCCAAGTTAATGAAATAGCAATTAGATTGAATTGACGTTGATTTGATTATCCCAGTTGAGTAGTTGCAGATAAGGTTGGTCTAAATGTGCAGGGGATTTGGCCCAAGTTTTTAGTAATATAATTAAATCACGATGAACAAATTGACCCAAGCCATGTACTGCGTTAGGTTTTAATTGTAAAATTAGTTCAAGAATTAGGAGGGAAAATTGGCACAATCTGTAAGTTTTCAAAGGGTTTATTTTTGAGTCAACCACAGAATCTGACTTATCCCCCAATTGAATTGAACATCTGCCCTATGAATCCTGAGTAGCCTTTACTGATCATCATCATTGTTAATTCTAGCCTGACCAGCCAACAAATCTGGAGTTATATCCTCTTATTATTTATTTCCGCTTGAACTGCCAATGATTCTGGAGTTTTATCATTTTATTATTAGTTTCAGCCCAAACTGCCAACAATTCTGGTGTTAGAACCTCTCCCCACCCCAAATAAGAACTAAAGTAGTAATTGGTTAGTTATTATTTGCTAATTTTTAGTTTATATAGTTTTTATTATTCTTATTATTTTATATATAATTTTTTTTAATTTATTTTATTTTGTATTCAATTCTAATATTTTTTATGATTTTTTCTTTTTTCTCTCTTTTTTTCTTTTTTGATTAGCCAGCTTATTAGCCTTCTAATATTTAGGTGGGCACAACTGTTTTAAATCAGAGCTAACTTCTCTGTTAACATGTGTTGTTTACTCCATGTTGGTCAAGGTAAGTAAATTGCTTATTGTAACAACATTGTTAAAGCTGATTAGGTCAATCAGTCTTGTTGTATCAACATTAGCTCTACTCACTGTGATAAGATCCAGGGAGTAGGAGGTACTAATATAGCAAATTTCCATCTTGTTGCAATTTTGTCTGCAAAAACTGCCAGAAACTGGATGTGTTAATCCCTTTCAAAAAGTGTCACCAATTTTGAGCGGGCACCAATTGTCAAAATTTGTGATTTCTCACTTGATTAATTTTCTGCATGCTTAAATGGGCTGAAGTATTACCAATGAATCCTCAATTTTTCCAGTGGCCTACGGTTTTTTAACCTTTAAGAAACTCAATTGGCATCCAAAAATAGCCCTGACTCTTTGGACTGTATTGGGCTTGATTTTCCCTCTGTGATTGGGAACTTTAACTGAGGTAGGTAAAGTTGCAAGCTGTGGATCCTGTGATCCCAGCTTGTCAACACTCTCCAAAAGCAACTTAGGATAAAAGCCAAACAAAGATATAATAAAATAAACCTTTTTTAAGACTAGTTTATTTGATAATTATTCTTTATACCAGGCACCATATTATAACTCTAAGGCATCTCCTGGCAAATTTAAGCACAAAATCTCACAGATTATTTTCCACCTCAGTTCTACCCTTGAACAGATACAACTTAGACGTATTGCTAGGTTTATTGGTGGCAAAATAATCTTATATTTGTAAGAATTTCAGGGATAAAAATCACAACAATGAGTGTGCAAACTGGTCCTATGATCATCTTAAATGAGTTTCATCATACTGCTGACAAAATACAAACTTGTGAGATTTTGTGGTCAATTTAAATAAATGATATACTTTAATTGGCCTGTCAGTAGGCCTCTCTTGATAGCACTAGGTACTCCATTTGGGTAGTCAATGTGCAAGTTCTATCATGCTGGTTAACATATTGACATACAAAAATATTTTGTTAGTCAATCATGTTTTTGTCATATAGCTGAAAAAATGACTCCCTAAATGGGTGTTAACTGTCCTCTCAATAGCTCTAGTTACTCTCATTTGGGCAGTCCATGTGCAAGTGCTATCATGCAAATTATGCGTAATGACATACAAAATTCGCCCTAAGGCAGGTATTGATTACATTTTTTGTTCGTCTGATTGCCATGGGACTTTTAAACGTTAACTTCATGTCAGTCCCAAACAATTTTGTATATGATTTCTTAATATTGGTCCCATTTAATAAGGACTAGTTGTCTAAATATGAAGCAGCAAAAATTGGCCCAATTATGTGAATTTATTTGGCCCAAATTACCAATGGAATAATTAGATTAAATTGACATTGAGCTGGTTATCCCAGTCGAGTAGTTGCAGAGAAGGTTAGCTTAATGTGCGGGGGTATTCAGCCCAACTTTTTAGCAATACAATTAGGACATGTTGTGATAATTGACCCAAGCTGTGGTGTTGAAATATATTTTATTTAAATTATTAGTTTAAGCATTAGGAGGGAAAATTGGCCCAGTATGTAGGTTACTGAAGGGTTATTTTGAGTCAACCACATAATCTGAAGATGAGGATTTATAACATTCTGATAGTTCCTTTATATAATATATTTTTATATGTCGCATTATGGCATTATGTTCTTCTTATTTTACATCCTTAGATAGTACCATAAGTAGAGTGAGTGCCAAGTAAAAGTTTATGGTATGATGAAGTGACTGTGATATAGAAATTTGCATACTTTTTTTAGTACTAGATAGTCCCAACCTAATTTGCATACTTTTAATTGCAGAATACATTACTCCAAGGAAGAACTAATCTTAAATCTTATCATTATATTGAAAAATGAGAGGCTTTGTACAAAAAGTTCTCTCAGCAATGCTATTTACTGTAAAACTTCCTTACTGGTTATCTTGAGTTATTGTGACTTTTCCTATACTACAGTATTGAATTGCCTTTTAATCACAAAGCTAAGGGTAACTTATTATCACTGATATGGATATGTTGTACAGGATCCAGAATGAGGAATCTACTACGAAGTGCTTATATTATGATTTACAGTGTCAGTAGATTAATAGGTCTGACAGTTAATTCAATCCCTAAAGCAACAAAACTCTTCTAATTTTTGCTTTTAACCCAGCAGGCTTGAAAAATAAATAGTTATGGAAGTTGCAAGTTATCTATGACTTTATTATGCATTATCATTATTCTATCCATTAATAAGTAATTTGGTCATCAAAAACCTTATAAAAATGCATAGTGTTGTAAATGACTTGGCTGCGGGGCTGGTTGTGTTATCTTTGAGCAATATGTGAAAGATGATCAGGTTGTAATAAAAACACAATTACTATGAAATGTGTCATTGTATATTATCAAGCAAAATTCTGTGAATAGACTTACTAAAGGTGATTGAAGGTGTATGTTTAGTGGACCACATATCCAATTCCAAAATCTTCAAAAACTCCAGCACTTGATCCAGTAGCATTGTGAGGGGATAAAGATGCCTAGCTCTGCACATGGTGTTTAAGCCTGTTAGGATTTCAACCGCAGATGAAGAAAATTGAATAATGTCAAATTTGAATTATAACCTCACTACCAATACTTTAATTTCCAATAGCAAGTTACCAAATGCACTAGATACCACAAATAAATGACGTAAGAAATTGGAATAGTTTAAATTAAAGTATCAAAAAACCGCCATAAAGGCTTCAGAAGGCTATTATGACACAAGTGAAGTCATCACGTCCTCATTTAATACCAGAAGCTTATGGAGAACTTTATTGTTGCCCAAAAGGTAACATTTGGGACACAAAAATCCCAAATAATGATACTAAAATTTTAAATAACTATATCATTTATTACTTATCTAATTTGCTTAAGTTTTTCTGTTCCTAAGATGTTTATTGAGTGTATCCAGTGTTGGTTTTTCTGCACACCTTTTCAGCTTCTTAGGTTATCTTCAGGTTAGTTAAGGAATAAGTCCCTCTAGCAAATGAATTGAATATTGGTTAATTTGAATTCAGCTTAGTAGTGTCCATGTGATTTTGTGATGTTTTCCAGGTTTAAATCGTCAGTTTTGATCCATGTGAATGTTTAAGGTCCTGATGTGTAGAGTTGCCAACGAAATTGAGGCATCCTATAGTTGATTGTTGATTTACTATTAGGTGCACCAATTGGGATTGGTTGGGTTTCATCATTGACTGATTATGAATTTAATCAGTGATTGTGATGTGAGTGATGCCACCTGCAAATAGAGAATCATTATGTTCGGTAATGACCTGCTATAAGTGGTAAAGAGTCCTATTACCTAAGCAAGCCGCTAGCCAAATGTGGTTGGTTCACTGTGATCTAGTGGAAACATTAGGGACAAGTTTTCAGGCTTTTTCCATATTCTCATCTCTGGGATGTCTGAAGGAGGAATCCTTAGTCTAATAGAGAATACCATTGCTGAAAGAGACTTTTCAGGAAAACTCAATGGCAAAGGCTGCCATATTATGGCTGAGGCGCCAACTGAGGAGCTGGGTGATAAATTTCCATATCAATTCCCTAGTAGTTTTATTAATAAAACAGATTGGATCACACCCTAAAGCTAATTTAGAAACAAGTTCTATTCATCTTCAATTTTAATTTTTGTAGTACAAAAAATGGTGACTCTTTTGTGTAGTAAAGAGTAAGGATTTTTAATCCTTAGAAGAGAAGCAGATCTTATATATCAGATCTCCGCCAACTCAGCGTGATGGGAACTAAGGATGGGAACCTATGAATCTGAGAGTTAAAAAAGTTCAGTCATGATAGGGTAGAAGTCTTTAATTGTCAACATAATCAGTATTTTGTGGATCATTCCAAGTTTAGCGTTGGACCACTAATCAGCGTGTTTATTTATTCAAATATGAATAATAGTCTTTATAATATTATTGCCCAATTATCTAATACTACTAAGCAATGCAAATTGTGCACATAACTGAAACTGTGCAGTTAACCTCTGGAACAATCATCAACAAAGGCAAGATTTAAGACCCAGTAAACTTGGCAGTTAAAGCAACTGACATCTCCTGACAACACCTTACTCCGCCAGCAAATCCATGGGGCAATGGAACCCCTGTTTGAGGGTATTCCTATCCCCAATTTCACTCATGATTTTGAGGAAGAGGCTAAGTATAAGATTGAGGAGCTGGCTTTTGGTACAAGCCGCGCCTGCATTGATGCAGCAAAAACCTCTCTTTTCAACCCTAATTATCCTGAAACCCAACAGCACTTCAAGTCAAAGACTTGTGTGCCTGCTCTCATCACTTTGCTGAGAATCAACTTGCTCAATCCGTTGAGGTAATGGACACCACTGGCCTCATTAATGAAGAAAACAAAAAATATACCTCCTTATGCCACATGTCGCTGATGCTCCATGTTAAAATTTGAAAATCACTCACTTTTTAATTATATCCTGCACGCTTAATTGGAATGAAGTTTAGACAATGGATTCTCAATTTTTCCAGTGGCTTATGGTTTTAGAACCATTTGGAAACTCCATGGGCATCCTAAAATAGTTATGACTCGTCTGGTCAATTATTGGGCTTGATTTTCCAACTGTAATTGGGAACTTCAACCAAAGCAGGCAAATTTGCAAGCTGTGGATCCTGAAATCCCAGCTTGCCGACATTCTCCAAAAGTGACTTAGGATACAATTCAGAAAAAATTAAATAAAACTAATCTTTAAGACTAGTATTTGATAATAAGTCATTAGTCCAGGTGCTGATATTTATACCTCTAGGGAAACCCCTGGGCACATTCTAGCACGCAATTTCAACATCGATTTTACCACCTCAAATTAGGTCCATGAACTGATATGACTGAGACAATTGCTAGGTTTAATGGTGGCAAAATACTCTCAAATTTGGAAAATTGCAGGGACAAAAATTGCAACAATGAGCGTGCAAAAAGGTCTTAGGGTCATCTCAAAATGAGTTTTGTCATACTTTGACAAAATACAAATTCTATGAGATTTTATGGTCAATTTAAATAATTACATGCCCTTAATCAGGTATTCAGCAGGCCTCTATTGATGGCACTAGGTACTCCCACTCAGATGGTCCATGTGCAAGTGCTATCATGCTGATTACGCAAATTGACATACAAAATTCACTCTAAGGTGGGAAATTGATTACATTTTTTGTTCAGCTGATTATACGTGGGACTTTTAATTGTTAGCTTCAGGTTGGTCCCAAACACTTTTGTATACAGTTTCTTAAATTGGTCCCAATTGATTGGGACTTGTTGCTGAGGTTTGGGGCAGCAATAATTGGACCAACTGTGCAAATGTATTCTGCTGAGCTACCAATAGAATATATAACTAAATTGACGTTGAGCTGATCAGCCCAGTCAAGTAGTTGCAGAGAAGGTTGACCTAGATGTGTGGGGGTAGTTGCCAAAGCTTTAGTAATATAATTAAATCAATGTTGAGATAATCAGCCCAAGCTGACATATTGCAATAGGCTTTAATTAGATATTAGTTCAAGCATTAGGAGGAAATCACCCAATCAGTAGTTGTCAAAGGGTTTATTTTTGAGTCAACCACAGAATCTGCTATTTCCCCCACTTGACTCTAACATAAGCCCTATGAATCCCAATTAGCCTTCACTGATCATAATTGTTAATTTTTCCCCAACCAGCCAATGAATCTGGTGTGAATCCTCTTATTGTTAATTTTGGCCAAAATGCTGAAGATTCTGGTGTTGGATTCTTTTTTGGCCCAAATGGCTGACAAATTTGGAGTGGAATCATCATATTGTTAATAATTAGCCCAAACTGCTTATGATTCTGGAGTGGATCCTCTTATTATTAATTTTGGCCTGAACTGCTTATGATTCTGGTGTAGATCCTCTCCCCACCCCAAGTGCAAACTAAAGTAGTAATTAGGTGATATATAATAACTTTTTTACTTTTTTAGTTTTTATACTTTTTAATTATTATTTTATATATATAATTTTTTTCTTTATTTTATTTTGTATAAAATACTAATATTTTATATGTTATGATTTTTTATTTTTTCCTCTCTTTTTTATGGACCAGCTTGTTAGCCTTTTTATAAATTTAAGTGGACACAGTTGTATATAAAATAAGCCCTAAATTCTCTGTTAACATGTGTTGTTTTCTCCATGTTGGTCAAGGTATGCAAATTGCTCGTTATACCAACATTGTTAAGGCTGATCAGGTCTTCAATGATTTTGTTCCCAGTATCCAGCTTGTACAAACATAATTATTAAAATCAGTGCACTTTGAATCTAACTCCAGTTAATTTCTTAAGCCAAAAGTGGCATGAATGGTGAGCCGTTCTGTGCTTGCTGATATAAGGTCAATCAGGATTGTTGTATCCACATTAGCTCCCACCACTGTGATAAGATCCAAGGAGCCAGAGGCACTTGTATCAGAGCTAATTTACATCTCATTGTTGCAACTCCATCTTGCTGAATCTGCCAGAAACTGGTTATAATGATCCCTTTTAGACAGTGCACCAATCTTGAGTGAGCAGCAATTGTCAAAATTTGAAGATAGCTCGCTTGTTTAATTAAAAACTGCACTCATAATTGGACTGAAATTTGGCAATGGATCCTTGATTTTTCCAGTGGCTTACAGTTTTAGAACCATTTTAAAAATTCATAGGCATCCTCAAATAGCTCTGACTCTTCTAGCCAATTTTGGGCTTGATTTTACCTCTGTAATTAGGAACTTTAACCAAGGCAGGCAAAGTTGCAAGCTGTGGATCCTGAGATCCCAGATTGCTGAAATTTTCTAAAAATGACTTAGTTGCAATTCAGAAAGAATATTAAATAAAATAAATCTTTATTTAAAAACTAGTTTATTTGATAATAATTCATTTGACAGGCGTTGGTATTTAAATCTCTAGGGCATCTCCTGGCCACATCCTAGAACGCAATTCCAACAGATATTTTACCACCTCAAATTAGGTCCATGAACTGATATGACTGAGATTCTTTACTAGTTTTAACGGTAGCAAAATACTCTCATATTTGGGAGAATTTCAGGGATAATAAGTGCAACGATGAACTTTTCTTTCCAATTACTATCACATTTAGTAATATGATTCAATTCAAACAGTACAATTTGATAATCAATACCAGGTGAGATGATTATTAGTAATAAAGCAAAGAGTTGGGTGAATGCGGTAAAGGGCAGCGGACCTGGACCTGCACCACCCAAAGGTACCAAGTGCACAGGTACAAATGAAAGTATCAGTAAAAACAAAAAAACCCAAGGTGGCGCCCCCATGGGTTTCATGAATTTTTTTGGTAAAATACTGCAGTTACATGGAAGTATCCCACTCACAACCACTGTCATTGGTGGAACACAGGATACATGTTTTTCTGGGCATAGAAACACTGACAATGTGGGAAAAGTTCAGCGAAGCCCAACTTTAATTTTTCTGCATGCGGTGTACTTAACAACCCATACTATCTGCAAAGGTTGGGTAGACCTTGGGTTCAAACCTTAGAAGAAGCGGATGAAACTGCAAAGGTCAGAGTGGTACTTGACCTTCCCAACAGACAGCATTTGGTATCAACCAAATGCACAAGTTGGACTGAATCCAAAGATATTTTCATAAACTTTGATTACCTTCCAACTACACTGGCATGCACAGTAGTTGAAAGACTTCTCCAAGAAGGCTTAGAAGCCTACTGAGAAATTAAACAATTTGAGATGCAAAGATTCCAGCTGATTTCAACCCTTGGTACTGGGAAGACAATCATAATTATTTCCCTGAATCAGGAGGTGGTAGAGGATATCACAAAAATCCCCCACATTGCATCCCTCACCATTGATGGGATTAATACCAACTGTTCCACGCAACAGTGGAGAGCGCACCCCCATATGCAACAAATGCCAGGCCTTTGGGCACAAGATTCATGCTTGCCTCATAAAAGAAGGCCTGAGAGAAATGGAATTATGTGATGAGGAAATGGGCAAAGATGACTCATAGTATTCCAAAATCACGGATACAACACAAGCATTTAACTGGGGAGAACACGGGCAATATAATATAATTAACTCAAATTCCCCAAAAAAAAAAAAAAATGAACAAACAAGCTCACAAGCTGGCCATGACTAAGGCAAAGGCCTTAGCGGAATAATCCATATCATCAGAATAGATCCAGGAAAACATGGATGAATTTAACTCAATGAACCAATCAAATCCCACAGAAAACTAAACACCCAATCTGAACAGAAAGAATTCAGCGGAACCTGATTTGGAAATAGATGCATAAAAACTGAGGTTCAGCGCAACCCCCAAAAGTGTGGAAAATAACCCAATTGAGAAGGAAAATCAACAATGGAATGCAAAAGAAAATAATGCGGTCAAAAAGAGCACACAAGTGCACTGCAATGATAAATTAAAACCAAGCAAAGCCAAAAGAGGAGCAAAAACAACGGCAATGAAAGGGGCAGAATACACCCCAACTCCTACTCATGGCTATGCTCTCCATAGCAGAGGTGCATTGGAGAGTAATGTGAGCGAGGGAGTAGGGATGGGGGCTCTGCTAACCGCTCCTGAGGCGCATCAGGCATCTCAGTAGAGATAGGGACACTGAACATAGCAGGACTCAAGGCCTTAACGTCACAGGCCAAGGAGTTGAGTATCCTATGAAACCCACCTGTGGATATCCTGGCGGTGCAGGAAACCCACTGTCCACAGGGAGAGGAGGAGGTATGGGAAAACATGCTTCTCCCAACAATATTGCTTTGGTTGCAACACTGTGGGGTGATAGTACGCGAAAACCAAAACTTTAAATTTATCAACAACTATTTGTTACTGGATGGCCTCATACTTGCTGTAACCTTCTCATGGCACACTGAAGTGCACACAATAGCCAGTGTGTATGCACCAAACTGTGCATCTTACTGAAGAGAATTTCTCACAGCTCTAACACAACTAAATCTACAAGCAAGTACTTTTATTTTGGGAGACATGAACTGCTGGATTAACCCAGATACTTACTGATGGCCATACACAACGGAGGTAACACAAGGGCAAGTGGAACTCCGCGTACTAAAGGCAACCCTGGGACTATATGGTCCACTACCAAAAAGGCTACCCCTGCTACAAAACATGACATGCCCACATGTACACAACGGTGCAATTACCTTTATGTCATGGATAGACCTAATACTCGCACCAATAATTTTCTGTCACCAAATTCAAAAATTTAAAACTACAAAGATCGAATTTTCTGATCATTGGCTAGTTTCAGTGTCTTATAACGGAAGGAACCAAGTACCCAAGCTCCCAGTTGGTGCAGAATACGCCCATAAAGTTTTGCCAATTTGGAAAATTAATCCTGTGTGAAGGAAGTATCATTAACTCAGGATTAGCAAACACCTTTCTGCTCAGAACCACTAACCACATGGGAAATTTTCAAAAAATCAACAACCCAACAAATCAAACATACATCGTCTAGAAGGCACAGGGAAGCTTCAGCCATTATCAAGCACACCTTGGCAGAAATCAACTACCTAGAAAACAATGACCCACGCACAGGGTACAGCTCTGGATGAGGTTGCAGATGGGCGAAAGTTTCTGCTCAGCTAAACACCCTGATCCATAAACACCAACACCAAGTTGGAGTTCAATACAGAGCAATAACACTAAAGATGGAGAAACTTGCTTGAGTTATTTTTTCCGCCGAGTACATGCCCAGAAAAATATGATTGCTTGCACACAGGTCTGATGATGGAAAAACCATAGTAGAAACACCTGAAGAAGTCATAACCAAAGTGCACAGGTTTTATATGTATTTGTATAAATCTGAACCAGTTGAACCAGAAAAAAAATGAAAAAAATTCTCACAAGCGCACATATAAAACACCACAGCCCAAAAATAATATAATCAACCTAATATCATGCAAGGAACTATGGGAAGTAGTACGGAGTGCACCAAGAGGGAAATGCCAAGGACCTGATGGGATTCCCTATGAATTTTACATAAAATATTCTACTAACATATCTAATATTCTTCTATCTTCCATGAACAAGTGTATAAAGGAAACATGCCTCCTACCTGGAGGCAAAGAAGCCTACACTGTCACTTTATTCAAAAAAGGAGACAAACTAAACCTTTCCAACTGGCGCCCAATCTCCCTAACCAAAACAAATACCAAATTATTCACAAAAATCATGGCCAAACGACTAGGTGAAATTGCAACTGACGTGATATCCCCATCACAATATAGATTTGTTACAAGAAGGTCATATTTGGTAACATCTACACTGTTGCAATTGTCTGCCAGTCTAAAGCTCTATAACGTTTGTATTCTTGGATCAAAAGAAGGCATATGACAGGGTGAACTGTACCTATCTTAGGGCCTGCCTTCAAAATCAAGCGCCCAAATAGATTCATAAACTGGGTGATGATGTTCACAGAGTCAGCCACCATGGTTGTGCGGGGAGCAGGCTTTTTAACTAACCCAGTCATCCCACAGAGAGGACTCAAACAAGGAGACCACTTAAGCCCTCTACTTTACAATTTTAGCTTGGATCCTCTAATCCGTAAATGAAGATATACTTCTCAAGGGAATCAATGTTAAGGGCCAACTTGTGTCAAAATGATGTTCTTCACTGATGATTGTGTGGTGGGAATATCCAACAATCAGGACGCCTGCAGAATAGAGAAGATAATACAAGATTACTCAGCCATAAACAACGCATCACTTAACACTGAGAAAACGGAAATCATACTCCTGGGAAAATATCTGACCCATTGGACGCCATCTACTCAGGGCCAGCAAACTAATACAACATCAAGGCTCCTCACCAGACATAGGAGGCGAAAATCAGCAATGACCCCAATAAAACTTCCCTTCACCAACAAGCTAACAGCTGGAACTCTCCGTCACTTGGGGGTGTGGCTAGAAGAAGGAGGTTACGCCAATTATATATTGAAAATCAATTCCTAGACAAAATAACAAAACGCATTGCCTCCTTACATGGACATCAAACAGGTTAACAGGAAGGGTCACAGTAGCCAACTCTATGATTTTATCAGTCATATGGTTTATGGCCCATGCAATTTCCTTCTCACCGTCCTTCTTCAATACAATTCACGCCCTATTACAAGGATGGCTCTGGTCCAACCACATCCCCCCTGTACGCTTCAAAGCCTTATTTGGTTCTAGAAGGAATGGAGGTATGAGGCTTACTAATTACGTAGAGCAAGCGACCCATATACTAGGATACTAGCTTTCTAAGGCGACTAGCCCAGATCTTCCAGATACACATTGGGCCTGAACAGCAAGATATAACTTCACACAAGCACTAAACTTAAGAAACCCAGATCACCCAAAAACATTAATCAAGTATCTGGCATCCCATCCTACAGCTGCAGGACCACATGGCATTATGCACATTTCAAATGAATACTCCTAGCCATGAGAAGAGCGACATGGTGGATCCACATAAGCGGCCAAACCAGTCACCGAGGACGCCCAAGGATAACTCACAGACAGGAAATCAATAACCAAATATTCACAGATAATATAATATGCAGAAATCCGAGTAGCATAGCCAGTATAGATTATCTGGACCATATGGATATACCATACAATCTGGAGACTCAAAGAAGAGTATGGAGATACAAACATCACTCTATACTCCAACCCAGGATAAGAGCACATGTATGGAGGTGCATGAGGAGAGTATACCGCACAGCAGAACGGGTAAATGCCACTCACTCCTCATGTACAATGGATGGTCAGTATGGAAGTCTAGCCCACCGTTTTGAACAATGGCCAAAATCAGTGGCTGTATGGAAAGAGGCCATTCGCCCATTCTTCCAAGAAAGTGGATAACCATTCAGTTTAGCAAGGAACATGTTCACTATAAACATGGAATCTCCTATCCACCCATCCCTCAGGGCGTTAATAGTAGCAATATCACTATGGACAATATATACAATAGTACTGGAATCGTTTACAGGAGCAGCGCCTACAATCTAAGAAGCCATAAATCGTTTTTACTGCCATATATTTGAACATTTACAAGCATGGCTGTTTGGACACATGACCCCCATAGCAGAAGGACAATCAACACATGGTTCCCATATGGTTCCTAAATGTTGATCCTTTCCTTCACACATGCTGAATCAAAGAATAAGCCGGCATAACCCCCTTCCCTAAAGTCATAAACTTGGTGATCCTGGAGACAACAAGAGGGGACTTGAACCCTATGGGATGTCCTTTAATTTCTAATTTTCATTAGTTTGTCCCCAATATATTGTAAGTGCTTGTCTCCTGGTTGACCTTCCCCAAATAGATAAAAAGTGCAACGATGAGCGTGCAAAATGGTCCTAGGATCATCTCAAAATGAGTTTTGTAATACTGATGACAAAATACAAACTCTGTGAGAATTTGTGGTCAATTTACATATATGACGTACCCTTAATTATACCATTTGTAGGCCTCTCTTGATAGCACTAGGTACTCCCATTTGGGCGGTCCATGTGCAAGTGCTATCATGCTGGTTATGCATATTGATATATGAAAATTATATTAGGACAGCTCAAATATGTTTTATTCATACTGCTGAGTAAACAACTCATTAATTGGGATGTCAATTGGACCTCTAAATATCACTATGTACTCCCATTTGGGTGGCCCATGGCAAGTGCTATCATGTAATTACGCGTACTGACATACAAAGAGCCCCAAGGAGAGAAATTAAATACAATTTCTTTCATCTGATTGTCCAAAAGACTTTTAAACATTAACTTTGGGTTGGTCCCAAACAATTTTGCATACTATTTCTTAATATTTTTTTAGTACTAAATGGCTATTTCTTAATATTAATCCTGATTAATCAGGACTAGTTGACGAGGTTTGGGACAGCAATAATTGGCCCAACTGTGCAAATATATTCGGCCTGAGCTACTGATAGAATAATTAATTAAATTGACGTTGAGTTGATCAGCCTGGACAAGTAGTTACAGAGAAGGTTGCCTGAAATGTGCGGGGGTATTTGGCCCAAGCTTTAGTAATCTAATTAAATCCATGTTGCAATATTTGGCTTGAGCCATGATATCGCAATAGGTTTTAATTAAATTATTAGCTCAAGCATTAGGAGGAAAAATCGGCCCAATTTGTAGGTTTCAAAGGGTTTATTTTTGAATCAACCACATAATATGACACTTTCAACCCAATGTTGTCTTTCATGGTCCACCAGCTTTAGCAGATGCCAGACAAAAGTTTCCAAAGCTTCTTCACCTTCTGATATGGCTTCCTAGGCTGTCAGCTGAGTTGCCATATTAAGTTTTTTATTTTAATAATCCCTTTATCTGGAACATTTACAAATAAAGATGCGTGGTGGCTCCCCTTTTTGTATTGGGCACCACTGAGTCTAAAAAAAGATCCATAAAGCCTTGACCATCCAAAATGGTTCTGACTCTTGCTGTTTTTCTATTAGAAATATGCTTCAAACTCTGAGAAGCTTTAAAACCTGTTCCTTAGCTTGAACATATCTATCCATAAATCCAACAGAATATAGCGCTACCTGCCAAGTCTTCTTAGCTGCCATTAAAACGAGTGAGGATGCACAAGAAGATGGACAATAATCCATACCACAAAATCCTCAAGATGATGGGGTTAGATGCATTAAGCGTTGGATAATTAATTCTTGTTTTTAACTAGGTGTCCCTGTCTCAGGTACACTTGAGTTTATGGACAAGTACAGAGAAGAAATGAACCTTGCAAACCAAAGAGAATATCAGATAAGACTCTTTTAACCTCAGTCAATATCACAACAGCTGCTTGATGGTATATTCATTCCTTAAGGACGTTCCAGTCAAGTAAAAGCACCAGACGTTCCCTCCACTATGAGGGACCTATACCCAGCTCCTAGTATATTATCTACTTAAATGAAAACAAGAACAGATCAGTACATTCAAAACTTTGTAAACATTGAAATTTATCATATTATGCAGATTTTAGGGTTGCAGTATTAAGAAGTTTGTGACAATTGTGCCTGAGAAAGTCCCTTCATCTATCCAAATGTATAAATTACTCTATAATTAATCATTTGTTCAAGAAAAGTGAAATTTTTTTGTAAAATAAAGTCTAACCAATGAAGTCCATTGTCAGATGGCCTTACAAGATGAGGGAGCCATTGCATACCTAAAGAATTGATTTAAAACTCAAGTGAGCACTGCTGTATCTGAAGCTTAACTCTGGTCAAAAATATAGTTGCAAAACTCTTAAATAGCATTTGAAACCTCAAAGAACAATGGAGACAATGTTTTACGTGAGTTGAAGAAGCCTTATGACAAGAAAACTCAGGAGCACAAGGCTTGGCTAGTCCTTAAGGGCCCTCCGGCTACCAAGGGCCCCCTAGGCCATAAGAACCCACTTAAAATCATGGAACTCAAGGGGTTTGTTGGCCTCCTGGGGGCCCAATATTGAAGATACCACTGGTAGATATCTACTCTCTGTGGACACCTGGGATCCCAGACCTCCTGGCCCTTCCAAACCAGTCATATTAGAACCAAAAGATGGCACCTTCCTAATATAAATTGAGTTAAACCCAAAGTAAGGTCACTTGACAAAGAACCTAGTTCGCAGTTGTAGCTCATGGTGTGGTTTTAATCTCAAGGGCTGACCTCTTAAACCGAATTATCCCTTTGAAGCACTATCAGACATTCTCATGAATGTCAATAGTCTCTACCAACTGTATGGTGTTTGATTAAACCAAATTGATGACCAGCTTAATAAAATGATCAGCTATGTCAAAATCATTAAGTCGGAACAACTCTCCTAAGGAGATTGCTTAATCCCAGAAGCTGGAATTACAAGAGTTTAATGAGCAAATTGAGAAAAAGGCCACCTCTACCATAGCAAAGAGCCAATGCATGGAGCTACAGAATGATGTAAACGATTTGAAGACTCAAACCAATGAATGTAACCTACTTTACACAAAAATATAATTCATCAATTTTGGCCCCCTACAGAGACAGAAGTTTAACGTTTTGTACATTCATCTTTCTATTAACTTTAAACCCCTTATTTGAGAAAAGGTACCTCATTGGTGAAAAATAGTATCAACTCCTTCCTATATGTCTATGAAAGCACCATGGATGAGGTACCAATCGACAGAAATTTAGATACCTACCCAACTGTTTGAGTTATTACCAGGATTTTAGAATGTCCATATTATACAGCTGTGATAGACTATAAGAAACCTTCTATTTTATCCTACTTTGCTTCGCTTTAGTAATAAGCAAAATAGAGGGATGTTGAGTTATCTGTAGTATAAACTATTGTCAGGAATGTTTGCTATGATACATTAGTTTAGTCTGATTTAGATTCTATCTTGAGCTTGAAAATTAATGTTTTGATGAGGACCATCTTCTACAATGTTTTAAAGAGTTAAATTGAAATTGTAGTTACCAACTAATAAAATTCTTATTCTGATTAATTTGAGATTTGTCACCTCTTAGTAAGGGTGTTATAACTGGGACGCTATTTGGTAGCTCACTTCTGCGCCCTGATTTCAACTGCACAGATCCTTGACCACTTGCTTTGATTGATTAATATATATATAACTGGGGCAATAATAGTATGAATACTATCATTATTGTTGATAGTCCAAAAGCCACGTCAGGTAAAGTGTCCAACGCTAAACAGGTGCTTTTTCCCTTGTAGATATGTTTGTACTGGTAAGGAACACTTTCCCTATTCTCTTTTCACAGAGCCAATCGGAGTCTTGATAACAACAACCTAAGGATATAGGATCCTTGCACTCTTAACTCAGAGTAAGTTATACAACCAATGTAAAACAACAAAGTTATTATCAAGGTAAAATATTTTTATCATTAGTGAATACTTGAGGGGATTTATTGTACTATTAGTGCACAACTTTTCAGCTGTACTATGGGAATCAATTTCTTGTTCACTTTTAAATTGGATTGGCCCTCAAGTTTTAGGCACCATATTGGCAGGTATCCTTACCTTGCTTTTCTTAGATAACATAATTCTCAGTTGTTCAGTGGCCAATTTATTTGTGTAAGGAACTCAAAGCCAATTGATTTAGTTTGTCTGCATGACGACAATCCTATTATCTACAATTAGCATTGGGACTCTTAGGTAGTTTGTGAAGGCTCCCCATCTGTTCACTATGAAAAATTCCCTATATCAACTTTCAGTTGTTGCTCCCAAATTAAATTACCGCTCAATATCGTTGGGGATGATTCCTGATGAGAATAATTTTAAGCAGCAACCATTTCTAATATATTAAATTGTAACCACTAATTGTTAAACTAATTAATTAATCAATAGTTTGGATAATGTGGTTATTAATTCCAACTAATCCCCCTCTTGACCAGATTATCTACTGAAAGATAAAACCCCTGGGGATGAAAGCCACCTCAGCCTTGCTCACATTCAGAAATCATATCTCTATGACCTCATGGTAGTTCATCTCTCTCTGCACTCAACGCCCATATGCTCTGCCCAGCTTTGCAACTTCTTGTCCTAGATTGCTACCTGCTGCCACCTCTTCTTGAGCGCGGTTCCCACAAAAGCATGACACACCAGTCTCATATTGGCATCCCTGTCAAAAAATAAACTGTTTCACGTGTACAAACCCTAGGATGGGTTCCCAATGGCATCTTTCCACATAACGTGTACCAACCATAGCTCAGGTTTCATTGACTCCTTATCCAACTTGTACTAACCCTAGGATGGATTCTCAATGGCATCTTGCCATTCAACCTGTACTATCCCAAGGATGAGTTTCAACAACTTGTTAGTATGCCTATTCTGGCAAATCTAGTTTTAGTTTGTCCTGATCCTGCCAACTCTCAGGACTCATGCCCAGCATTGTCTTTCCCTTCCTCCACGCTTGGTAAATGGGATTATTGCCAGATGCATCACCAAAAAATAAAAATCATTTTTTATATTTTTTTAATTTTTATATATTTATGCATCTTTTTAATTTTTATTCTATTTTTATATATATTTTTTATAAGTCCAATACTTTAAGTATTTCACATGAACTCTATTGACTATGAAAATTTCTTTGATATTCTTGATTATATAGGCATCATTTGCTGACTTGGTAATAACTTCAAATGTTCCCATCCATAGGGCGTCCAACTTGTTTTTCATTTTTTTGTTTTTTTCATTCATTATTTGTGGACTTGAACGTTTAGATTAATTCCGCCAATAGATATGGACACAATCCCCTATGCGCATTATTCAACTTAATATCTTTTCTCTATCCAAATTCTTCTGGATCTGATCCTACTTTTTGGCTTTAATTGCCAACTCAAACGTCAGATTAATTCCGTTGATAGATCTTAAAATGATCCCCAACTTACATAAATTAATTTGGTACCGTTTTTCTTTGTCAAATTAATCTGGATCTAATCATATCTTTAAGCATTCCTTGCCTTTCTCATTAAATTGATAATGTAAGATTGAATGACTTCATCCATTACTCTCTGGATAAATTGCCTTTAATTTCAATCTCATTTAAAGCCTTGGGACTTCTTCACGGCAGACCTATTTGCAACACAAGCTGGTCCTGCTAATGACTTTATAGCAAGTAGATGTCTGGTGTAGCAGGTTCTCTTGCGGTGCTAGATAGTTCCACATCCAGACTGAAAGGTCTTTCCACAATGCATTTAAGCAGTTTATTCCTCCTCTTGGGGAATCACAACATTCACAAATTGTCAGAAAAATTCTTCTCCCAATTTTGGGTGGCAAATTTTCCCATCGCTTTAATTTTCCATCAGTGGCTAGTTGATTTTTCCTTCCACTTGGATCCATCAGGTTTCTTCCCCATTAAGACTTTATTATGCTGATCAAAAAAATTTTTTTGCTCTAAGGAATTTCATTTTCTAGCCCCCTTAGTTTGATCATCCTCAGTTCAATTTTCTCATATAAATGATTGGGCGCACCAAAGGTTGCTCCCAATATCTTTAGATGGTCCACCATCTGTGAGGTTGTTATTTGGGTTACTAATGCTGCTGCCATAATCTGATGCAGTTTGTGATAGTGATGATGCGCCGCCTGGATGGCTATGCGTGTATCAAAGCCACTAAGTACTTTTTCCCCATCCAAGATCTGGGATTCTTGGTAAACCCAATCATCAAAAATAGGTAGGGTCTCATCCTTGCAGAATTGTATATCTATAAAATTTTGTTTTATTTTTGCCATTTGAATAGATCTCAAACTCCAACATGATCGCTGCTTTTTCTTCAGCATATGAACAATTGTCCACATTGAAGTGAAGCAGCACCAGATTCTGACAATCAGTGCAAATACAGTTAACTATGATCACCACTTTCTGACGGTCTTCATAACAAACATGATCATATCAAAGTGATGAAAAAATGCTGGGGCGTTATCCCAGTAAAAGGTGGAAACTTTGGCATATTTCAAAAAAACCTTGGTTGCTTCACTCATAGGAGATTTTTACTCACGACTTGAGTAGTCATAAGAGTGGCTTCAGGAGTCAAAAATGACCCACCAGCAAATGATTTAAGCATATTTCAGGGCAAAAAGTCTTCCTGATTGGAGTTTCATATGCGTTTTTGCGCCTCATTTGCCTCAAATTGTGCACATTCATGTTTGTGATTTTACAACTCCTCTATGTGTTTCATTATTTTCTCCATATCCTCATGAAACGTCGTATGTGTTCTCAGTTTGCTTCATATTATGTCTTTTGAACTAAAATTCCTTAATAGGTTCACCCTCTTTCTGCTTCAAAGAGGCATCTTTTCCTCACAAATCGTTATTCACAGTTCCACTGGTTTGAGCATCTCTTCCGCCTTGATTACACGCTCCTCCAAGGTTCTTGTCAGCTTCATATTTCGAGCAAGCACATTCTAATTGATGGCTTGTACTCCGTCCAAAGATTCCAAAGCTTATTCTTATAAGACATTGTGGCTTAAATTGGCTTTTGACAACTCAACTACCCCTGTAGTGAGTACCAAATCTGGGCTGCTATATGGTAGCTCGCTTCTGCACCCTGATTTCAAATGCACAGATCCTTGATCACTTTCGTTGATTGATTAAAAATAGATAAACTGGGGCGATAATAGTATGAAGACTATTATTATTGTTGATAGCCCAAAAGCTACATCAGGTAAAGCGTCCAACGCTAAACAGGTGCTTTTTTGCTTGTAGATATGTTTGTACTGGTAAGGAACACTTTCCCTATTCTCTTTTCACAAAGCCAATTGGAGACTTGATAACAACAACCTAAGGATATATGATCCTTGCACTCTTAACCCAGAATAAGTTATACAACCAATGTAAAACAACAAAGTTATTATCAGGTAAAAATCTGCTTTTACTAAGAGATATTTTGGGGTTTTTATAGTATAAGTGGTACACGTTTTCAGATGTACCTAGGAAGTAATTTCTTGTTCATCTAGTTTTAGATTGGCCCTTACTTTTTAGGCACTGAATTATGGATGGTATCCTTGTGTTGGACAATTACAAGTCTGATGTTAAAAAATAGTGGTTTGAAGGTAAATGATGAAAAAATTGGCCAAAAGTCCCTGGTCAAAATCCCAATGGAACCCTCAAAATTAGGTACACTTGTAATATAAGTGGGCAAAAAATGATTTGGGCGGTCAAATTGTACCAAATCATCATCTAAATTTTTAGAGTTCATCAGAGGCTCTTCTCCAGCCTCTTCTATTTTAGCATAGCCTGCACCGCAGAAACCAGCCCTTTTTTGGGCCAGAGGGTGTTGAAATTCCAATATGACTGGATGATATGCTATAGTTCCAGAAGTTGTATTTAGATTTGAGGTGAACCTTGAGATTGAGCATTTGATTTGTTGATGCAAAGTAAGTTTTATCAAAAAATAATGATTTTAATAAATCAAGAGAATTCTGCTGAAGTCTCATATTTAAAATAAAATCAATAGATCAGAGCATATAAGGAATTACTAATAAGATAGTGATAAATCCACCGAGGAATACTGAGGATTAATAGTTGATTATGAGAGTGAGAAGGGGAGGTTTTTATGAGGAAAGAGAGAGTAAGAAGTGTAATGGAATTAGCCGTTAAAAATTGTTAAATAAACTGGTATTGTTAGGGAGATAGCACCTTATTAAATAACTTTATTATAATTTTTACCAAGTGCCAGTGATCATAAATGTCTCGTCCATTGATCAGTTGGTTTTACCCTGTGCAACCCACTTGGCGAAATCAACCTAATCTGCCAAAAGTTAACAGTGGTGCTCACTAAGGAGGCCTATTGATCAACTTATTAAATAACTTCATACTTGCCAATCAATGACGTAACAAGTTCCACTTGATGGGGTCTTGCCTCAGTTCATCAGGTTGTCACAATATGTGAAACTGAAGCTTGCCTTGGATAAAATGCATCAGGCTCAAAAAATGCTTTTCTGAGAAAATAAAAATGTAGCCAATCAGCTCGCCAAGGCTTTTCACTAACTGCATCTGGTGGGGGGCCAAACCAACCAACTTGCCAACTTCTTGGGTGAAATTACAGAGCAGTTATACTGTGAAGAGCATAATTTAAATAAGATTGGTAGGGAGGGAGAGGTTTGCAGTGACAAGCTGCCCCCATTTCATCATGACAGAAACATACATGGGTTCTACAAGCGGTTTGAATTTGCTATGGACATATCTTCAGATTTAGAAAGCTAAACTGTTGTTATCTGCTTTGATTTTGACTTCAGTAATCATGTCATGTTACCTGAAGAGTAGTACATATGTGTATCAAGAGTGTGAAAGATACCGTGATCCATCTGTTTGGGGGCAAGGAGAATGTCTCAGAACAAGGCAGAGTTTTTGACAATATCATTACATAAAAATGAGTCCTTGGTACAGTTTGTGGAGCAATTCACAATTGAGGCTCATGTGTCGCTGGGATAAATTATCTTAACTAATGAGGATGTGGGAATTACAATGATGGTGGCTGTTAAGCCATATTGTTAACTGTACAATGCTATGTCATACTTCTTGACAAGGATGCGGAGCTACTAAAAATCGTTGGTCATTTACGCCATCTATCCATCATTTAGTGTTCCTAATTTGGTATTGAAAGCTGGTGCAACTGCTACCAAATCCTCACTGGATATGGGACAACAACAACTTAATTAAAATCCACTGAAGAATATCATTCACTTAACGCTCTGGAGAATCCTTTCTGCCCCCATTTACTCATCCAGTTCACCCTCAGCCACATTACAATTAAGCAAATTAATTTCAGACCTGGGTCTATGGGGATGCAAAGATGTGTGCCGTTTATTAAATCTTGTTTCTTGTGCGGGCAAAGCGGCCATTATGTGCCTAGCTGTCCAGGCAAACTGGATGTCCATGCAGTAACGGTTGCTTCAACTAAACAGGGAAAAGGGTAAGCGGAATAGAGATGGGACGCTTTACTTCCATTAACTTAAATCTAATTGTCACTGGGGATTCTACAAGTCAGTTGAGGTCAGTGTCAGAACTCAATTCAACGATTTATTGTATCAACTGATCCCTTACAATATATTGGCCTTCAGTCGAGGGAGAGACCCCAATAATGCAGACACATAGTTCCAAGAGGAGGTTCAAAAACTATACATCTGGAAATTATTTGAGCGGAATGGTTAGTTGGTGGTGAACATTCAACACATGTTGCAGCTTTAGAAGGGGTGGAAGTGGCAATTCCATTAGAGAAAATTGCCCAGGCTTATCCACATTTCAGCGCTGGTATTCTCACTTTTCTGAATAACCAAAAGCCCTTAAATGGTTTTGTTATAAGCATCAGCTATTACTCTTATTTGGAGTGTACATACTGTTACATTTTTTTACAAACTACCAAGATCAGGGAGATTATTGATACTGGCACTCCTGTTAATATAATATCCACCAGCTCATAGATAAGCTTCCTCTGAAGTCTATAGGGACACCAAGTAGTGTATGGGACCGCAGAGGCACAGAGCACTGTGTCAGATGGTGCTTACAGCATGCTGCCTTTGAGGTTTGGGTCAGTTGGGGCATCTGCTCACACTGTGGTTTTGCCTAATAATAACTATGACATGCTGATTTGAACTGTGTTCATGCAGCATTTTGGGGCCGTGGTCAATATGCTGGAAGAAACCATTATCATTTTAGGTCAACAAATCCCCTTTACTTCACCTCCAGCGAATACCAAAGGATTACTTCCGCTCCAGTAAAATTAATATTACATAGTGATGGGTTTTCCCTTTAAAATATAAGCGGATGAAGTGGAGGACCTGAGTGCTCCCAACCCAGATTTATGAGTACATTGATATTCCGCTGTGAGAATAGAACTTTAAGTATGCTTCATGGAATCAGGTCATTATAGGGACAGAGCTCAAAATAGATATCCTGGAAGGCCTATAAGGTGAGATTATGGGACCCTACCACAATTGTGGATCAAGCCCCATGTGGCACTGGGGCTCCTGTTACCAGGGTAAGGGGAAGTGAAGGTGCTGATAGCAAGCTTTCAGAAGGAGTCTATAAAGGTTCAGAGGCATCAAATGGTTGATTTTATGCACCTGATTCCTATTGATGAGGTCCATAAGATACATGACTTTGGTTCTTGGGAAGATTTTGGGTTATCTTTAAAACATCTTCTGGCTTAATAACTGTGATTCCGCGGAGGCTATAACTGGTCTGTCAGAGTACTAGAAGGACATGTTGATGGATCTGTTTAAAAACAACATACCATTTTTGCATTTGACAATCATAGCTAGATATTTTAAGTGGGATTGTGCATCAGTTGGACACAGGGGATCACCTGCCTATCAAGTCACGGACTATCTGTCACTCAAAGGCGGCGAAAGAAGTTTTCTCCGCTGTGATAATTAGATTGGTTAAATAGGGAAGTCAGAGCCATCAAGGAGTCCCTGTGCATCCTAGTGTCAATTGTCAATAAGAAAGATGGCATTAATTGAGTAATAATCAATTACTGGAATCTTACAGCATTTGAAAAAAGATTCATACATACTTCCATGATTTGACAATGCTTTAGATCGGTTGGGCGGTGCCAAATATTTCTCCACTATGGACTTGATATTGGGGTATTGGCATATCAAGTTTTCAGTTGTGGAACAAGAGAAGTGCACTATAATCACCTCAAAAGGGTTGTTCTATCCTACACGCATGCTACAAGGTTTTTGCAACGCCCCAGCTACGTTCCAGATGGCTATGGACACTATTTTGGGTGACCTGAAGCAGCCTTGCGTTCTAGTCTACCTTGATGACATTAAAGTGTTCTCACGGATGTTGATAGATCATCTCAATCACTTGGAACAAGTGTTATGCTGACTCGTTAAATCTAAAATTAAAATTAAACCCCGCATGTACAACCTTTTCAAGGAGCAGTTGGAATACCTCAGGTTTGTGGTCAACTCAAAAGGGATCAGTACTCAGCCGGCAAAAGTGGTAACTATATGCAAGATGATTTGGCCAGTTATCAAACGGGATATTAGGTGTTTTTAGTGAAGGTTGGTTAATACCAGCAGTTCATTCCCAATTTTAGCTGTACAAGGACTCCACACTTTGAGTTATTAAAGAAAAATGCTACCTTCTATTGTACGGAACAATTTCAAACCGCTTTTGATGTCTTATGAACTGCATTGGCTAGGCGCCTGTTTTACAATACAGAAATTTTGAGAAGAAAAATATAGTACAAAAAGATGATTACTTTTCCGCCATAGGGATCATGCTATCCCAAAAGGTGATAATGGTGTGGAGCATCCCGTTGCATAATGTAGCTGAATTTTAACAGGGTCTGAACGTAATTACACCGTTACCAAGTGGGAGTGCTTAGATGTGATATATGCATATAGACAATTCTCAGTCCACCTTCATGGGGCTAGATTTAAAGTGATCACAGACCATGCATCCTTGCGGTGGCTGCAGAATCTATGGAAACTTGATTTGCATCTCGCACGATGGGCCCTGAAGCTCCAAGCATATAGTTCAATATTGTACGCAACCAGGGGTGAAACGCCAGAATGCAGACTGTCTCTCACGCTTACCAACTGTTGCCATTATGGCGGATTTAGTGGACATCATGTATGAGAATATGGTATTGCAATTATCATGATGAGCCACTGTAAGCTTTAAAGTGTTGGATGGGCTTGGACAGGATACCTTCATGCATGATGGGGAATTGTATAAGTGGATTGATGAATTGACACTAAGTTTTTCTGTAACCTTCTGCTAGACCTGCAATTACTATGGATTCTTATAAAGCTATAGGTCTGGAGGGTTGCAAAAAAACGCTGGAGTTCTTGCAACCCCATTACTATTGGAAGAGTATGCACTATGATGTGCTTGAGACAGTTGGTTGTTGCTATCAGTGTCAAGTGGAGAAGCTCTTTCTATAAGAAGACCACCTACCAGCTTGGTAATCCTCATTTCGCATGGCATACTTTTTCTTTGGATTTTTGGGCCTCTACCAACTGGCGCAGATTGCTCCAAGTATATAATAATAGGCATTGACCATTTGACAAGATGGGTGGAATAAAGGGCAATCAACGATCTAGGGGCTGTCACCACTGCCAAGCTCATCATGGAGTGTGCCATACAGTGACATGGGTGTCCGCAATTTATCCTCATAGTCAACAGAACCAATTTAATGTTACATATCCTGCCCAAGTTGAACAAATTAATGTCAATCAGTTGGGTGTTGACTACACCCTACCACCCTGAATCTAACAGAATGGTGGAATGGGTCAATGGAACCTTAGTCAATATTCTATGCAAACTTGTAAAGGATTGACTTTCAGAATAGAGTACTCTATTATCTACCACTGTCATCACATACAATATTTGCTACCACTCAGCTTCTGGCAAGAGCACTTTTCAGCTAATTTATGAAAGACATCTAGCGTTGCCAGTATTGCTTTATTCCTGTGTGGAGGATAATAGCGGAGTCAAGCCCAATGCTATATATTTACCTTAACAGACAAGCTGATTAAAACTCAAAACCTTATATCTACTAGTCTAGCCAAGAAGGTATGAAATCTGGCTGCTGACTAAGGTAGACGCATCAGTCCTCCCCAGTTCAGGGAAGGAGATCTTGTCCTGTTTCACGGCCAACATGGGTTTGGAAGAAGGAATAAGCTTGCTAGTATATGAATCAGACTTTTTGAGATAATTGAGAAGGTGGGAGTTAATGCCTATACCATTAAGGAACCTGTGGTAGGTTGGATTTTCATTTGAGTACATGTGAAGTTCCTTTGGCCATACAAGCAATAGGAGCTTATCATCAAGTCATGGGGGTAATGTCAAGTTTTCAATCTGACTAGACGACATGCTATAGCTCTTGTAGAATAATCTAAATCAAGTGAGCCTCAAGATTGAGCAATTGATATGTTGATGTGAAATGAGTTTGATAAAAGAAATAAAGGGTTGGCAAATTAATAGAATTCTGACAAAGTCTCATTGTTTGAATGAAACTAATACATTAGAGCAAATAAAGATTTAATAAAGGGATCATGTTGAATCTGGCAAGGAATACTGAGAAAATATTCAAGCATAAGAGTTAGAAGGGGATTTTTTTATGAGAAATGTGAAAATAGGAAGAGTAACGGAAGTAGCTGTTAAGTTAATTACTAAATAAACTGGTATTGTCAGGGCAATAGCTTAATAACAAATAACCTTATTATAATTTATATTGTGGATCAGAGAACCTCACATTGCTTGTCCGTTTCTCAGTGGGTTTTACCCTATGCAACCTGTTCAGTAGAATCAACCCTAATCCGCCAAAAGTTAATTGAAGGCCCAACCAATTGCAAAAATTTTCCAGCCCATTGATTGAGTCATATATATAAAATCATTACCTAATGGACAATTCTTTCCTGCTCTCAACTTTCTATCAGCCGTTCCGTCCAAACAAGATAATTTTGAGAAATCTGATAGGTTGACAGCTCATATCACCTAATTTGGAATTTACTAAGCTATCAAAACTTCAAGCCTCAACATTTTAAAATCTACTATTGACTTGTTAAGAGGGTTCGCTTATTATCCCCTTAATGTAACTAATAAAACATATATAAAAACCAGCTTTTTTATAGTTTTAGTGCTTGTTATATTTTTATATAAGTGTGTCAATCCTATAATTGTTGGACTTTAGACAACACATACACCAGAGAGCTCAAATTAGTTTAAAATCCAACACCTTGCCTTGATTTTCTTAAATAACATAATCCTCAGTTGTTTGAAAACCAATTTATTGGCGTTAGAAACTCAAAGCCAATTGATTCAGGTTGTCTGCACAATGACAATCTTACCATCTACCATAAGTATTGAGATTCTTAGGTAATTGCTGATGGCTCCCCATCTGTTCAATCTGAACAATTTCCCTATATCAACTGTCAGTTGTTTCTCCCAATCAATTTTTTGCTCAATATCATATGGGATGATTTCTAATAAGAATAATCTAGTCAGCAACTGATGTCAAGATATATAATTGTACCACTGCAATAATTCAACTATTGGGTGTTGTTCACTCATTAAATCCTTGCTCAATATGATTGGGAATAATTCCAAACAAGAAATCATTAGTCTTTGACTGTTGCCAAGATATTAAAGTGTAACCACTGTTGGAAAATTGACTATGGGCTCTGCAAGTTGGCAGGCTAACCAGTATGAAGACTGGTCAGCCCTTGCCTTTTACCTTAGGTGTCAGGGCCAGCAGCACTTGCTAACCCCTTGGCATGTCACCCGCGCCATTTTAGGGATCCCCCAACTTAATCTCTAACCAATGCAATAAATATAAACTTATAACAAAAGGTAGATTAGGCAATGGGAGATATTTATTAAAAGGGAAGCGCCAGGTATTTATACTATTCTACAAAAGGGCTACTGCACCCACCGCCAACCTATTGGCTCTTCCACTGGTTCTTCCAGCCAACCACTTCTCTTTTTCTTCTAAAACTTCTTCTTCTACACTATTCTTCTTCCTTGGCATAGACCCTTTCGCTCCATCCTTCCCGATGTCCAAACTAGTTTTAGCTCATCCTTGGCCTTAAGTCACTAGTGAGCCATATAAATGATTAACTTAAATTAATGTCAATTTTGGTTTCAACCTTTGAACTGATAATAATGCACCAGAAACAACCTCGGTCACTCGCTTAAATTGGAATATATCACAATCTTGCTGACATCTATTCTTCTCTTATCTTAATAATAAATGAGGCACTGGAAACAACCTCAGCCACCTCAAACTCATAATTGTCGCATCCACTAACATTGGATAATCAGTACAGCGAATTATAGAAGGACAATTGAAGTGAATACATCAGCTTCACGCTGAAAATCCCACAACTGACCACAAATGGCAGTTGGTGTCAAACACTTGATTCTGCTGACTGATATCAATTGAATTATCCTCAGCTATTAGTTGCTGGTGATCCCTATACTAAGTTGGGGGCCACTGATTGGCCCCACTCAAACCTAATTACCAAACTTGGCAGAATACTAATTTTGGCTCAACCCAAATTGGGGAGCAACTAACCAGCAATCACATCAAATAACATGAAATTCAGTCAATAAGCCATTCCACCGGGATTGGCCATATCATATCAAATAACGCTAAATCATTGGAGGAATCCATCTGGTTAAAATCACGACAACTACAATTGTCAAATTCATTAAATGGTCATTAGGTTGGATAATGTGACCAACTGAAATTTGAGTAAAGGGTGTTTTGGAGTTACTGAATGTTAAATGAAATAAAATATTTGAGGTGGGTCAACCTAGGGACAAATATACCACACCAAGATTTTTTCTAGCCAGTACAGGTTTTGAACTCAAAACCTGCACTAGGGTGGAAGCAGTTTTACCTGCCATGCTAACCACCTGGAGTTACTGAATGTTGACAATGCTTTTCATGACATTAACTTGCAGGTTTACCTAGGTGAAGTGGTTTTCTGTAAATGGGTAGAAGGTCCTTTTACCTAAGAGACATCTATTTTATAAGGTTGATCTTCTGAAGTTGGATAAAAGCGTTGAGAAATGCTATTTCAGAATCCAACTCATGAAGGTATATTCTAGTTGTTGGCTGTGAAATTTTAGGAACTTTAGCTACTCAACTTTCTCTTTTAGGATGAGCACTAACGTTAAACTCTGAAGCTATCTATTCCTTAAAGGTATCTCGCTTCAGCTCCCTATGTTTCCTTGCACAGTTTCTTTATAGTGCAATCAGTATTTGTTGATAAATATTTTTTTAGCTATGTGGGCGATTAATACTTGTATATAGACTGGTATCCAGTTAAAAGTTTCATAACTAAATGACTATTTATCTCAGGGATATCCTGGGAACAGGTATAGTAGCTTACCACCCACTGTTGAAGGTACAAAATAAAGTATTCAGATAACAAGAAAAACCTTTCTCTTCAGCTTCTCTATAAAGTTGGTAAATTCTGGATAACAGCAGAGCTTAACCTACTGGAAGTAGGTTCAAAAGTTCTAAGAGAACCTTAACTTTTAAGACTTAACTCCTAATTCCAGCTAATAGGTCCTCTCATTGGACTTATCCAAAAACTATATTCAGTGGCCTTCTTGTAAACTCTATCCCTTATTCAATCTTGACGCAAGAGCTGCGGAGAAAAGATAGTAATATCTAGCTTTAAGGATATATGAACTTTACTATAATCCTAATAGTACCATCAATACAACATATTATAATGAACCAAATATGCTTGGGACTAAAAATATTCTGCTTTAACTAATAAATTATATGAATATATAATGGATTTGACAACTAATTCTTCTGTTGGCGCCCCAATTAAAATGGCAGCCTTTTCAATGAATTTACCCTCCAGGGTCGCTCAAACCAATGATCTTCCTCATCAGTCTAGACAGGTTTTTCTTACTTAAAATGTGATTTCTTAGGTTGAAAAAAAGTGACATGTTTTAATGCTCTCATTCAAACCCAGAGATTTCACCCCTATCAGGTTAGCAACCTGCTTAGGTAATATGACTCTTACCCATAACCCTAGGCTCATGATACTAAAGGGTTAAATCACCAGTTGCTATCAAAACGTTATCAATTGGCTAATGAATCCTATAATCTCTTAGTCAATTGTTGAAAAACACATTTTGACTCCAACAAGTAATTATACTATTAAGAAAATTAATAACTTATTACTTTGTTATCGCCCCAGACAATACCTAACAAAACATTATAAATATGAAAAATCAATAACCTATTGCACGTTGCAGCTAGGGACAATACCCAGCAAAATATTTCCATCTGGAAGATCAAAACCCAATAATTAATAAATATTCTATCAGATTAATTCGCTGAACTATAGTTATCATATAGAGCAATTACTCCCATATTTAATAGAGGGACTCACCTCCTAACGAATAGAAAAATTTATAATTTTGATCAGGTGTGATAATATGATTATGTCCTAAGCCACAACATATCCCATGTTAACTTTTTGCGATATTGTTTGAATCCACTGAGCTGGTTGCACAGAGTAAAACCCGCTGAAAAACGGACAAGTTATATGGTGATATCTAGTCCTCAAGAAATAACAAAAATCTATTAATATAGTGAGCAATAACTTCACCACAACCAAGTTTATATAATAAAAAATATTAACTGACTACCTTAATTAAACCCTCTTCCTCCTTTCTCCTCTTCAAAAAGACCCCTTTCTCATTCTCATGTCAACTCTTAATGCCTGATATAGATAAAATAGTTTACCTCTTCCGCTTAATATTTTCCTATTTTCTACATAATTAGGTTTATCTACCATTAATTTTTAGCGGAATTCTCTCAATTTGATAAGCTATGATACTTTGATCAATTAATATCATATCAACATAATATTCTGCTCAATCTCAAGACTCGCCTCAACTCTAAATTTTTGATCCACTCAATATGTATCTTACTATACAATCATATATAATTTTTCAACATTGGCACCCCTGAGTGAATGTAAGCTCCTATTTATTGTATGCTCAGAGGAACTTTGTGTGAATTCGGTTGATAATCTGACCATCCACTTGTTACTTAATGATGTAGGCATCAATACCAGTCTTTTCAATAATTTCAAATGGTCCAGTCCTGATGTTGGCGAGCTTGTTTTTCCTTCCAAATCCATGTTGGTCATGGTTTAAAACATGATTTACATAGAAATGTGGGAGTCTGCTACGTCTACTCTGGTCAGCTTCCTGATTAAAAATCTTCTTAGACAAGCTGTTAAATAAGCTTCTATTTTTAATTTTATCAGTGTGTCCATTAAGTTGGTCAGATAAAGCTGCGGTTCTACTCTCCCAGTATCCTCCAACAGTAGTAAAGCAAAGGGAGTAAGGCTGGATGTCTACCATAGAGCAATATAAAAGGACTCTTGCCCGTTGACAAGTGGTAGCTGATATTATAGACAAAGAAGGAGGTGGACAGGAGGGTATTTTATTCAAAAAGATTATCCTTTAACAGCATTTAAAGAATGTCTACCAATGTCCTGTTGACCCGTTCCACCATTCCATAAGATTCAGGGTGGTAGTCTTAGTCAAGACCCCACTTATTGCCATCAATTCGTTCAACTTGGGAAGGATATGTGAAGTGAAATTGGTTCCAGTCCGTGAGGATAAATTGTGGAAAGCCATGTCACTGTATGACACACTCCAAGATAAGCTTGGTGGTGGTGGTGAAAGCCACCAAATCATTGATCGCTCTTGCTTTCACCCATCTGTCAAGTGAAAGATTGCCAATATTTATACTTAGAGTGGTTTGCTCCAGTCAGCATAGGCTCTACCATATCAAGAGAAACAGTAAGCTAAGTGAAACGAGGCTTAACCAGCTGATAGGTAGTCTTTTTGTAGAAAGGTTGCTCCAATTGACACTGGTGACAACAAGCAATTGTTTCCAACACATTGTAGTGCATCCTCCATTAGTAATGGGGTCACAAGAACTCCAGTGTTTTCCACAAACCTCCAAGACCTACCGCCCTATGTGCATCCAAGATAATTGTTGGTCAGGAGGAGGGCTTCAGAAAGCTCAGCGTTGATTCTCCAACCTGCTTATATAATACCCCATCACATAAAAAGGTATCCTGTCTAAGCACGTCCATCACTTTGATCACTTGCGGCAACTCATCGTGATATTTTCCACCCTCAACTTCTCATAAATGATGTCGCCAAATCTGGTGTAATGGTAACAGTTAGTAATCATGAGAGACAGTCTGCATTCTGGTGTTTCGCCCCTGGCCAGTGTATGATCTCAAAGTCATATTCTTGGATATTTAGGGCCCTTCACGATGAACCGCCCTTTAGGTTCCTGCAGATTCTTCAGCCACACAAGGAAGCATGGTCTGTGACCACTTTTAATTTATCCCGTGGAGGTAGACCCAGAATTGTTTATATTCATATTTCATTAAGAAGTAATACCATTTGGTCACAGTTATTTACGTTCCTGAAAGTTTAGGCTTCAGCTACAAAATGCTACAGGATACTCAAACAGTTGACATCATTCTGGGACAAACTAATGCCTATGTCAGAAAGTGAAGCATCTGTTTGCACAATAAATTGCTTTATAAAATTAGGGTATTATAGAATGGTAGCACTAGACAACGCAGTTTGTAAGACATTGAAAGCAGTTTGACAACGGTCAGACCTTTTAAAGTTGGCGTTTTCTGAAATAACTTGAAGAGCGGAGCCTAATACAGCTGTAGTTGGGAATGAACCACTGGTAGTACCTGACAATTCCTAAAACACCTGGATATCCCACTTATTACTCAGCTGAGTCATCTTTCATATATATTCCTTTTTGATGACTGAGGACTAAGCCATTTTGAGCCTACTACAAACCCAAGATATTCTAATTACTCCTTGAAAAAAACACTTTTGAGGCTGGATCTTAGATGAACATCAGCTATTCAGAGGAACACTTGTTCATAAGTGGCCAAGATGAACTGTGAACGTCTGCAAGAACACATTGATTTTGTCAAGGTAAACTAGAAAGCAGAACAGTTTATGCCACCTAAGATCATATCCATAGCATGGTGAAACATAGCTGGGGTGTTTTACAAATACTGAGTCATATGTGTAGGCTGAAACAACCCCTTTGAAGTAATTAGAGCATTTCTCGCATTCCGCCGCTAGCAACCTTATCTGCAAGTACCCAGATATCAAGTCCATGGCGGAGAAGTAGTTTGAGCCTCCCAGCTGATCTAAAGCGCTGTCATTTTGCATGAGAGGTATATGAGTCCTTCTTAGTGACGGTATTAAGCTTTCTGGTAGTTGATACCACCTATTTGTGCCATCTTTTTTCTTAACAATGAGCACCAGCAATGTTACAGATTTAAGGATGGCAATAAAACCCCATTTTGAGCAACTTAACTATCTCATCAAAGACAACTTCTTCCGAAGCTATAGAGTGCTGGATGGGCTGTGACTGAACGGGAGGGTTATCTCCTGTATCTACCTGATGCACTACCCTACATGTGCATCTTAAATCAAGGTCATCAGATATAAGATTATCTCAGTATTTTTAAACAAGGCCATCGCCTTTATCATTATGTTTCTCAGACATCCCAATAAGAGCTTCCTGAGAAATCACTGTCATTATTTCAAATGAATTTTATAGGTAGGCTAAGTTTCAATAAAGCTCAAAAACATGAATATTTTGGGCTTCATCAATAGGAGTCAGGTGTAATAAAACCACCAATTGGTTAATTTGGACCATCATGAACTCCTTCTGTAGGTTTGCTAGCAATACCTTCACTTCCCCCATGTCCTGGTTGTTGACATTTTGGACTACTTCAGATGGGCTGGTTCTTCTTCTGAGATAAGTTGCAGTTTTGAGCATCTAGTGTATGTGACTTTAGACCAGATGGTGATAATAGTCAATATATAAACTCCTTAAAAATGATACTTCAAAGCTGTGTTCTTCTGTCATTACTTAGACAATGGCTAGCTGCCCTGATCCTTCTGATACCAAAAAATTCTCTACTTAATACATCATATAAGATTTAAATAGAAAAAGCTTGCATATTAAATTATAAACTTGTGGAAATAATTGATTGTTCCTATCAGTATCAACTTGAAGATAAAAAAATGGTTTGACGTTAAACACATCTTACCTTTGAAGCCTCATTTCTCAATGGCACTTAGCCAGAAAAACATGTAATAAGTTCATCTGAGGGTCTACAATCCTTTTGACTCTAGTGCATCTCACATGGCTTCAGGGTTGATTAATAACTCTTAAATAACTCAAGACAATATTTCTGACACATCTAAAAATAGTTGAAATGATGCTTCTTTCAAGCAATCATTAGCACATACTAAGGTGATTCATACCATTATTAGTAATTAATTTGATTTAAAACTCAATTGCCATAAAAAACTAATTTTAACATAGACCAACAAAGCCCATGAGCCCAGTCATTAGGTTAACTATTATTAAGTCTGATTTTACCAACAAAGCAACAAAGCCCATGTTATCATTGTTGAATATTATTAAGTGGAATCGCTAGGCCACAGATCCCAAGTTCAGATATACTCAGGATATTTTTAGTCCATAATCACTGATAATCTCGATATAATACATAATAAATTATCATCAGCTAGTTTTTTATTTCCCTTATCATAATGCCAAAGAATTAGGTCTAGTCAACCATTCAACACTTCAACCCTCCTTTTTGGATAAAAGTGGAGGGTATTCTTTTTCCTTGATCACAACATCCAATTTGTAACAACAGAATATGATGATAAGTTAATAGCCTTTTGGCCCTGGATTAACTTTTCTTATTAAATTCCACACTTTCATGCTGCAGGCTACAGTTAGCTCAAGCGTTTTTCCTTTGTTTCTTAGGCTGGTTCAACCAGCTATGCTTTAACATTTTCCAAAAGCTTAAATTCTACGCCTGCGCAACTCCAGCAATTTTTGTTGATCCAAACTGGCTCCCTTGGCTTCGATCTCACTCTCCCGCCTCTCAAAGAGGGGCCATTTAACCCCATTGGCAATGAGGCTTTAGAATCATGAATTAAACATATTTTCTTAATTGTTATTGTTTTTTTTTCATATTTGTAAGTTTTATTTATTTGGGGAAGGTCAACCAGGGGATGTACACTTCTGATGTAATGATGATAATATATTAATAAAATGTATAAAATAAAGGACACCCCAGAGGGTTCATAGCCCCTCCTGTTGCCAGCCAGGGCTTCCAGGTTTAGGATGATGGGGGGATTTAGGTCGACTTATACTTGTATGCAGCATGAGAGAGGGAAGAGTCTATATTTAGGAACCATATGGGGAACCATGGATTGATTATCCTTCTGTTTCGTGGGGTCGTGTTTACAAACAACTATGCTTGGAAATGTTCCAACATATGGTAATGAAAACGATTGATGGCTTCTTGGATAGTAGGTGTTGTTCCTGTGAGTAAATCCAATACTATGGTATGAATTGTCTATAGTGATATTGCTGCTATTAATGCCTGTAAAGATGGATGAATTGGTGATTCCATGTTGAAAACAAACATGTTTTTAGCTAAACTGAAAGATTTTCCATTGGCTTGATGGAATAAGCGCATGACTTCTTTCCAGATAGCTATCAACGTTGACATTGTTCTAGACGGTGTACTAAGCTTCTGTATTGGCCACATATTGCGCATGAAGAGTTGGCTGTGTTTGACCGTTCTGACGTGCAATATTCTCTCTCATGCATCTCCATATATGTGCCCATATCCTGGGTCGTAGTATTGGGTGGTGTTTATCTCCATACCCTTCTTTGGGTCTCCAGGCTGTATAGTATATTCATTTGATCCAGGTAATTAATCCTGGCTATGGTGCATGGGTTTCACTTTATTATGTTATCTTTAATTACTTGGTTATTGACTTCTTGTCTGTAAGTTAACCTTGGCGACCTTGGTTGACTGGTCTTTATGCTGATTTGG
This sequence comes from Massospora cicadina, assembly GCA_022478985.1. Lineage (NCBI taxonomy): Eukaryota > Fungi > Entomophthoromycota > Entomophthoromycetes > Entomophthorales > Entomophthoraceae > Massospora > Massospora cicadina. The sequence continues at coordinate 100,081 of JAKSZP010010635.1, read as the reverse complement.
ATCTTCCTACTCTGCTCCTAATGGCTATAAGTATTTTTGAAGTGTAATGAAGTGCCATTTGGTCCTGTAGCAGTTGGATGAGATGCCAAATACTTAACTAAGGAGTTTGGATGAACTGGATTGTTTAATTGGAGCGCTCATGCAAAGTTAAATCTTGCTGCTCTGGACAAATATATGTCTGGAAGGTTTGGACTAGTCACCTAAGCTATCCAGGAGCCTACTATATGGGTCGCTTGTTCTACATAATTAGTTAACCCCATACCTCCATCTTTCCTGGGGGTCAAATAAAATTTTAAGGCGCACAGGGGCTTTGTGGTTAGAATAAAGCCATCCCTCATTAAAGGCATATAGTGTGTTAAAAAAAGTTGGTGAAAAAGCAATTTCATGAGCTGTAAACCATATAATTGATAGTATAATGGAATGGACCATCTAGTACTAAAAAAAGATAGTATTATGGAATTGGATATTGCAACTTATCTGGTTAAACCTGTATGATGACCATGCAAAGAGGCAATGCGTTTTGCTATTTTATCTAGGTGTTGATTTTCCATCATGTCATTAGAGTATCCCCCTGTCTCTAACCATACCCCCAAGTGATGGACAGGTCCAGCTGCTGGCTTGGTAGTGAATGGAAGTTCCAGTGGAGTAATTTCTGATCTTCACTTCCTATGTCCTGTGAATAGCCTTTATGTTGTGTTGTTCTGTTGACACAGGGTAGATGGCGTCCAATAGGTATGATATTTCCCCAGGAGTATAATTTCCGTTTTCTCAGCATTCAGTAATGCGTTTCTGATGGATGAGTATTCTTGTATCATTTTCTCAAGTATGCGGGCATCCGTGTTGCTGGATATTCTCACCACACAGACGTCAGCAAAAGCCATTATTTTGACTGATGACTGGCCATAGACATTGATTCCATTGATGAGGGCATTTATATTCCTGATTAGGGGAGCAAGACTAAAATTGCTTAGTAGAGGGCTTAGAGGGTCCCCTTGTTTGAGTTCCTCTGTGGAAAATATGGTTTTTTAACAAATCTGCTCCACGCACAGCTATGATGGCAGACTCAGTAAACAGCCTCACCCAGTTTATAAATCTATTTGGGTGTTTTAATCTTTGGAGGCAGGCAATAAGATAAGTCCAATTCACCCTGTTTTATGCCTTCTGTTGATCTAAAAAGATAAGTGCTCCAGAGGTTTTAGATTGGCAGACATTTAAAACTGTGTGAATATTGTCCAATATGGATCTTCTTGGGCAAATCCATATTGTGATGGGGATATCACATCAGTTGCAACTTTCCATAATCGTTTAGCCATAATTTTTGTGAAAAACTTCTCTTTAACCGCTCAAAGTCACTTTTGAGCGATTTTAAATTTAAGTTTATTTATCCACAGCCATCTGCCCAGACCTATTCTTTGATGTCCTTGGCTATGCCGCCTGCCACCCCAGTGTGGGGCAGCAGTGCACCCCCATCTAGCGTTTTCCGCCCTGCAGGCAAGCGCGTTTGGACAGGTTCAAACAGCCCGCCCACTGCTTCCAACCGTTTTGTCCCCCACGAGACCTAGCACTCCACCTGGCGCGCATCCACCCTTCTCGCCCCCATCCTCTCGCCCTCCCTCGCTCTGCTATTCACTATTGCCTCAGAGTGGACTATGGACGTTTGTTCCCATATGCCGATAAGGCAATTATTGACCTAGCCACTACAGCCTTTGCGCCAGCTGGCTTTATAGACTTCCGACCTTTTAAGGGCTACTTTGACGTTGGGTTCCTCTCTGAGGAGGATGCTGAAGCGGCAGCACAAACTCCTCTAATTTATAATTAAACCCCCATTCCCACAACCCGTACTCGCCTCCCTTCAGACACCACGCTAGTGGTATCCTTTGCAAATCTCCCATCCCACCTTCCACCCCAGGTTTTGTATGACCAGTTGGTCGCGGGGCTCATGGCTTATGGCACTCAGCCCAACCTCATCTTTGCCATTCCTTCTGGTGCAGAACGCCTTGCTGCTCCTCGTGCAACAGCCACCATCATACCACACCACCCTACCATAGCCCAACAAATCCCACCCCGCGCTAGTGTGGCTGCAGCACCTGATCATTTCTTTTGGGCTAGGGTCAATAATGGTAGGCAGATTTGTTCCCTCTGCTTTGGCCTCGACCATGCAAAAAGAGCGTGCCCTAAGGTCAAATCTGCTGGTGCAGCTTCTGAGCCCCCTTCTGGAGGTTCAGTATGGGGCGCTTTGCTGCCTCCTTCCACCCTCCAATCTCGTTCAGTGGGCCCACATGGAAAATCAGCCCCACCCAAAACCTCCATCCTCACTCTCCCACCTAAATCTACGCCAGCCAATCAGAGCAATGCTTGGACCAACATTCGTACCCAAGCAGCTGCCCATTCGCCCAATCTTACCCACTCAAATTTAAATGCCACTATTCCAGTGAACCAAAATCCATGGGATCTATTGGCTGAAACTGACGAATCAGGTAATATCCTCATTAGTAAGCATACAGGTCAACCTCTCTGCCATGGCAATTATGGTCAGGCAGAATTTTTCCTTCCCAACTTTGATGAAACCCCTACCCCTCGCCATTTTGCTCCTCTACCCAATACAACCCCCTTCCAAAGTGACCACCAGCTCGCCTTAGCTGCGGTGGCCTCTCCTCATTGCCCAAAACTACGCACCGCGGTGGCCCAGTCAGTGGCTCAGCTCCAGCATGGCCTGCCCACCATCTTCTTCCCCCTGACTTCCCTGAATCTCCCTGCAGTGACATCTCAAAATTATTTGATGATGCTGAAATTGATGTTATGAATGTCGCAACACTTGCTTCATTCAATCCCTCAGCCAAAATCACCCGCCACAGTATCTCCATTTTCACCCAACTTCCTGAAGCCCGCAAAGAAGCTGAAGTTCTCCTCGCAGCCTTTGTTGAGACACTTTCCCGTCATTATCTTGATGCAGAAGTGAAAAACTCCTACTACGCTGACCTCAGCCCCCACTATGCAGATGCCCCAACGCCCTGGCTCTCTGCTCTGATCCGGTACTGCAACCAACACCCCTTGATTGAGGCGGGTCTTTCTGAAAATCAACCCCCCGACCCCTCCTCACCCTCTGCCATGGTGGGTTAAGCAGTTTCTGCTTCCCACCTGGTTAGTAGTTTGTTTTGCCATTTTGAGTGTTGTGATTGGTACTGTCCGTCCCCTGGTCGGCATACCTCGGGTAAATTGATAATTTTGTGAAAAGTTTAGTGTCAGTATTGGTTAAGGAAATTGGGCGCCAATTGTATAATTTAACTTATCTCTTTTTTTGAACAAAGTTACTATGTATGCTTCTTTGCCTCTAAGTAGAAGAAATGTTTCCCTAATGTACTTAATCATAGAGGCTAAAAATGTTAAAGATGTTCTTGAAATATTTTTTATAAATTTCATAGGGAAGCCCATCAGGTCCAGGGCATTTCCCTTGTGGTGCACTACCACCGCTTCCCATAATTCTTCATGCAATATTAAGTTTTAAATTTATTGCGGTAAGCCTGACCATGGGATGGACACTTCCAAATATGACTCAGAAGGGACAAAACTTAGTACCAGGGAAGGCACCCCAGAGAAGCGATGCTATCTCTTGTTGCCAGCGGGAACGCCACTTATGGGGAGGGGGAGGGAACGTGTGATGGGGCCGTAGCCACAATTGTGCACGTGTGGAGGAAGGGGTCTGATTTGATAGTTCAGACTGGGAACCAGGAGGAGACCAGCTGTTGGCAACGCGGTGGGAGGTATCCAAACATCCACGCTTGAAAGTGGTACACCAAATGAGACTGGAATCTGTGGACAGCTTCTGGGAGGGTGGGGGTGGAGCCTGCGATGGCATCCAAGACAATCGTGTGGATAGTCCACATGGCGATTGCAACCACCAGAGCATGGAGGGAGGGTGGAAGGGAGGAGGCCATTGATAGAGCAAACATATCTCTTGACAGACTGAAGGGATGCGTTTGATCCTGGCCAAGAAGACGTTGAACTTCGCGCCATATCACTATAGAGGTAGGACGCTTCTCCAGGCGGTGGAACAGCGTTCCATACTGGCCACACATGACGCAGGATGAGTGTAAAGCGTTCAAGCGCTCAGCCATATGGTACACCCGCCTCAGGCAGTGCAACACATGGGAACGGATTTAAGGCTGCAACAGAGGATGGTGTGCGTATTTCCAAATAGTTTTTTGGTTCTCAATGGAGTAAGGGATGTCCATCATGTCCAAGTAGTCCACCCTGGATAGGACATGGGGCCAAATGGGGATCACGCCATCATGGATGGGTAGCCCATGAACCTCTTGTGTGAACTGAGGAGAGGGGCGGCCTCTTTGGGTTGTATCTCCGCTAATACAAATTCTCCACTCAGCGTTCCGCATGGAGAGGAGGATTTATTTGTAGTGGGTTTTAGTCCCGTGAGGACCTGTGGCCGATGTGCGTGATGCGAGGTATTTCATCAGGGAGTGGGGGTTCAATGGATTGTTGAGGCCCAAGGCGCGGGAGAAGTTGGAGCGGGATGCGCTGGACCAGTGTTGGGAGGGGAGTGTAGGGGCGGTAACGGCCGCAATCCAGGTGCCCAGGATCTTGGCAGCATGGGCTTTGAAGTCAAGCAGGCCCATGCCACCATGATGATGAGGGCCAAACATGACCTCTAGCCGTACTGGTGGAGGGCGGCCTGACCAAAGCCATCCTTGCAGCAAGGCATACAAGGATTTGAAGAAGCTTGGGGAGAAGGGGCTAGCGTGGGCTCCAAACCAGACTTTGGAGAGGAGCATAGAGTTGGCTAAAACAACCCTACCAGTAAGGGAAGTAGGGTGGGCTCTGAGAGAGGCGATTCACTTCATCACGTTGTCCAGAATACAGCACTCCATTACTGCTGACGCATATCCGCCTGCCTCCATCCACATGCCCAGATGGCGTACCAGTCCTAAAGTAGGACGTGGCACAAAGGGGAGCACCAGTGGGGCGGTGTGTGTTGAGTTAGCAGGGCGAGGACGTGGGCGAGCAGATGGGCCGGGTTGGGAACTAATTGCTGGGGTCCAGCAGTTCTGAAACCGACCAAGGAGGATGATTTCGGTTTTGGAAGCGTTCAGTGCCGCGTTGCTTACCCGGGAAAACTCCTGTATGAGAGCTTCAAGCGAGCGTGCATCTTGATTATTAGACACCCCAACCACACAGTCATCTGCAAACGCCATTATCTTGACTGGGGCTTGGCCTGGCACATGGACCCCAGTGAGTTGGGCATTCACATTTCGCAGTAGTGGGTCAAGGCTGAAGTTGTATAAGAGTGGGCTGAGGGGTCCCTTTGTCGCAAGCCCCTTTGGGGGCGGACTACTTCCGTTAGAAAGCAAGGGCCACATACTGCCATTGTTGCAGATTCCGTGAGCAGCATCACCGAGTTGATGAAGTGAGGGGGTAGGCGGAATTGATGGAGGCAGGCCCTGAGGTTTTCCCAGTTTACTCTATCATAGGCCTTTTGTTGGTCTAAGAATACAAGTGCCCCAGAGGCTTTGGATTGAAATACATTAGCCACAGAGTGCACGTTATCTTTAGTTGACCTTCTGGGTATGAAGCTGAATTGCTCTGGGGAGATGGTGGCAGATGCTACAGTCCCTAAAAGGTTAGCCATGATTTTTGTTCAAATTTTAGTGTCTGTGTTTGTTAGAGAAATGGGGTGCCAGTTGGCAAAGTCTAGCTTATCCCACGTTTTAAAGAGTGTGATGGTAAAGGCCTCATGCCCTCCTAGTAGAAGGCGCGTATCCAGAAGGCTCTGGTTAAGTAAGGCGAGCAGCAATGGGGATATATATTTGAAATACTTTTTGTAGAACTCATATGGAATGCCATCTGGGCCTGGGAATTTTTGGTTTGGCGCACCGCGAATGGCTGTCCATAATTCAGTCGGAGTAATCAAATTCATTATTTCTGGGTATCGGAAAATGGTGCAGATGTGGGCTCAGTTGAGAAACTCTGCCACTTCAGCTGGCTGAAATGGATCGGATCAGTACAACTTGGCGTAAAACTTTTGTGTTTTAATTGCACTTTGGCTGGCGTATCCGCAATGGAATCATCTAATCTTCACACCTGTGTGCAGGCCACACTCTGGCGTGGTGTGAAATTTTTTTTAAAGAAATGTGCAGTGCACTTGTCGCCTTTTGTGATGCACATGGCCCTGTACTGAACACAAACCTGATGTTTGTGTTGCCTTTCAAGTGTGTTGAGGTGGGCGGCTGCTCTGCCCACTTCTGGCCCCATGCAGAGCTGTATCCTGTAGCTGGGATGTTGGACTCCAGGTGTGCTAACTCTGCCAGAGCGCACAAAATGACCGCCGATGTGGCTTGTGAGTGTCTGGAGGAGAGATGGCGAAAGTGGTGGATGGTGTCATCTTTGAAAGTTGCCCATGTGGAAATGGGGTCCACGCAAAATGGTGCAACAAACTTTTTTGCCAAAGTTGCCGCTTCCACCCACATGGAAAATCCTGGCGATGCGAGCTTGGAGGGGCAGATTTTGCACCAATGTGGGGCCTTAGCGGCTGTGACAGGTAGATGGTAGGTTAGCAAGACCAGTCAATGGTTGGAGAATTTCATTTTTGTTGTTTGAAGTGAAAGATGTGGAGTTGGAATTTAGCCAGCGCTATATAAGGTCAATGTGGGTCATGGACCTTAATAGGCCATTGTGGACGTGGGGGCACATCATGTTTTCGAGCAGTGGGGCATGTTGTGGCAGCGCATCCATTAACCCAAGGGTGGCCTTTAGAACGCACAGTTCTACGTGACCCTGGGGGGCGTGGGGTGAGGAAGGCCACTGGTCCATTGGTGTGTTTAGCCAACAGTTCATGTCGCTGACTAGGAAAGAGCCTGGGGGTAGCAGGAGGGATTTGACCAACGAGAAAAATTCCTGACTCTCGCGTGCACCATTTGGGGCATAGATGTTGATGATTGCATGCGCTACATCATCCCACGAGAAAGTGACAACAAGCGCTTGGCCATTTAGGAATGTTTCTGAGGATAAAAATTTAAAAAAAAATTTTTCCAAATTAGCACCCCACAGTGCTTTGACCAAAAGGATAGGGATGGGAGGAGCATTGTTTTCCAAGCATCCTCAGAACCTCATGGACAGTGGGACTCCTGAATGGACAGGATATCCACGGGTAAATTGTGTTGTAAAAAACTCAGTTTTCTAGCATGGGATGGGGAGGCCTTGAGTCCGGCGATATTCAACGTCCCTAAAGTGAAGGTTTTCCCCCTCGCACCTTAGGTGCAAGGGGGTGGGCACCTGGGCCCACCAGCCTCCTCTAGATCCCCATGGGCCTTCACAGTAGCGAGGGTGTTAGCAGCAATGCTATAGGGGTTTTTGTTAATTTTTTGTGGAAAGAGTTGCATTGGCTTTAGCCTTTGCTTTCCCGATTTTGGACAAATTTTTTGCAGTGAGGATGAGTTTGGTGCACCATTGAGCGGGTCAAAATTTTTTTTCAGTTGGGATGGGTCCCAAGTCAGTTTTGACTGGAGCTTGGGTGCAACAATTGAGTGAGATCCTATCCCCCATCAGATCCTTGGATTGAGTGGCCCACTCAGCATGGGCTTCCCAATCTGATTGGTTGATGGATTCCTGAGTTGCTTCCATCGCGAAGGTTTCCATGTCCTCCTGGTGTTGTGAGTGTGGGATAGCGGTGGTGGCTTTGGCCACTTCCTGTGCTGCAGCCCTGCGGGCCTGCTTGGCCTTCTTCCGCTCTTGCAGGGAGATGGGCCTTACCAATAGGTAGCAGCCTTGTGCTCCCCACGGGAAAGCCTCTTTGATTCTTGCGGTTGGTTTGTAGTGCGCCTCTCCGCTGGCCATGGCTGTTGAGGGGTGCTCTTGGAATGTGATGCCCTCCTTGGTGAGGCATGCGTGCGCCTTATGGCCAAACGCGTCACAGTGGGTGCAAATGGGGGGCGCGCTGTCCACAGTCACCCAGAATGGGTGGGTGGTATGCCCTGCGATATCAATAAAAGTGGAGTGTGGCATCTGGGTTAGGTCCTTCACAATCTCCTCATTTGGGGTCAGGACTGTGATGGCTTTGCCGGTGCACAGGTGTGGCATCAGCGTGAAGCATTGCATTTCAAAAGATTGTATTTCACCATATATGGCGAGACCATCTTTCAGATGGTGTTCCAAAATGTCACGTTTTACCATAGTAGGCAAAAAGTCAAACGTGAGGAAAATTTGGTTTGATTTTGTCCATCTGGTGCATTTGGTTTTGATGACCCGTTGCCCTTTGGGGAGGTCGACCACTTTATGCACTGCAGCAGCCTCATCTGATGCCTCTTTGTTTTCAAAACCTAGGTCCAGCCAACCATGTGACATGGAGTGAGGTGTGACATACACCGCAGTTGGGAAAATTGTGTGCACATCTTCACAAAATTTTTCCCATAAGGCCATTTGTTGGATGTCCAGAAACATGCAGACTCCAAATTCCACCGATGAAAGTGACTGGAAGTGTGGCGTGTTGATATACTGGTTGCATCGTGCCTGCAATGCGAGTAACTCCAGGGAAATAGTGACTGACAGGTTTTTTAAAATTTTTGTTTATTCCGCCAGTTTCTCCAAGGTGTTTTCAAACGTTGGAGGCCGCGGGCCTTCCACCTGCTCCTCTTACCTTACTTGCCCAACTGCTCCCTGACATGGGCGCAGACTAATCTCCTCTGTGAGATTATCAAACTAGATTCAGTCTTGAATTGTATAGGTTGCAAAAGTGATTGCAACGAGAAAGAAAAAGTTTTCATGCATTATTAAGTTAATTAGATTATTACTTTGATCTGCGTTGTCAATATTTTATAGGTTTTATTATTATTTTTTTATTTCATTTTATGTTTTATATTTCATTTTCCATTTTTTCTTTTTTTAATCAGAATCAATAGAGCTTACTAGGTGGATATGGGAAGAATCCAAAGAGTTAAGAGTATGCTTCAGCACATTTCCAAGGCTAGAACATTCATTGATGAATACATAAATTGGCATAGCTATATTAACCCCATTAAACTTGGGGTATCTGCTGCATTGCTCAATCCTTCAGCTGGAATATCCTCAAGTTGATTGTTGCAAATACAGTAAATGATTACATCAAAGCTTCAGGTATGATAACATTATACTATGAGAGTGAGTTACTGCATGTATTTTCATAAAATCTTATATGATACTAAAATAGAATTTTTTTAATTGTTTAAAAAGGCCCTGTGGCATGCTCTTCATATCAATCAAGCGGGACTGGTGTTTTTGGCAAATTAGAGCATCCCTCATTTATTGTGCTTTTCTTTTCCCTCCACCTGTGGGTTATCTGGAAGGACTACATTAACTTTATGATGACAGCATTGGTAAGCAAAGTGTCCTTTATGTTTTCAGTTATAGCAAGTAATCTCATGTATGGGCGTGAGGCCTTGTACTTGAGGTTTGCTCAGTTTTCACAAGTGGACACTGTCAGTATTCTTATTGGTATTGTAGGGTTTTCTAGCAGAGGCAGCAGGTACTGATCAGTATCCATTATTGGGAGGGCCATAAATTTATGAGCATCCATGCAGATAATCAAACAGCTTGGACGTTGTAAGATTTTGAACAGAAACATGGAATAAGGTATTTAAAATGTTTGGTAAGGTTATAATGCGTGTTGAAATGCAATCTTAGCATCAAAATTGATCATAGCCTTTGCGCCTAGGAGAACTTGAGCTTTACAAAAGAATCAATCTGCAAATTCATCAATCATTTTATCTTTATTTAAGCTGATATTCATGAATTTGGATTCTTCTAGTTGACATTCATTCTGGACCTCCAAATTTAAGAAGCACGGCCCCTTTGACTTCAGTATAGGTTGGGTTTTCGTCCAAAAGAGGCATAATTAACTTGTACTCCATTCATCTAAGCATTTTATCATAAAGGCTGCTTTGTTATGGTTTCTGGCCCCATACATTGCCATTTCAAAGCGTTTTATACAGTGGCTATATTTTCATTATTATTAAAAGCAGGCAGGTTTGACGGTTTGCAATTATCATTCTCCTACTCATGAGTATTGTGGTTACTTCTCTGCTGGCTTGATTCGGGCCTATAAGGGCGCTGAGGCGCTGCGACACGGCTATAAGAACTTGGGTTGGCCAAAGGAACCATTCGACATGGCAATTGCTATTGCGGCCCAGAATTATTATCATGATATTCAATTGCATCAATGTTTGAAGAGTTTCTTTGGGCGTGCTGGCTTTGATTATTGTCCCAATCCTTCAGTATTGAAATTTTATCATTCAGATTGGTCATTTGAAATTTTAGAGCAGAAATCACTTGATCTTTCTCTCTGATAAGTTTCTTTAAATCATTCACTTCTTTATGTAAAGCATTATTTGCCTCATTAATAAAAGTAACTTCTTAGTGCGATTATCAATTTGATGACTCAAAACAACTTCTGAATCTTAAAATTTTTGTAAATTTATCCTTAAAAAATAATATAGCCAGGGGTTGCTCCTCTGAACAGTTTGGTCAATATCTTCATTCCCAGCCATGAGCGCCATTTGTTGAATTTTATACCTACTTTAAATTGGGCTAGTTTTTTTGATTTAAGCTGAAGTTTTGAGCTTCTAATATATGGAGACAAGAGACCAGATGTCACAAAAGTTTAAAATTTTACTCAAGGTGAACTGACCAGGTGACAATACCTTTCTGATAAAGGGGAACCAAATTAACAGGAAAGGAGGATAAAACCCAGATAACCCCATGCGTGATGTATGATAGGCCAGGAATTTCATTAACCAACTTGCTATTTGCTATCCTGGTTAGGGGCATTGGTGCCCAACACCAAAATAGTCAAAATCGTCACATACCCAAAGTTCATCTACAGGGATAGATCTTGGGGAGGCAGTAGTAGATGGTCCATATTCTACCACTGGGGTATCCTCCCCCAGACGGTGACAATAATCAAGATATAAACTCCTTGATAATGACACTTCAAAGCTGTATTCTTATATTGTTAGTTGACAATGGCTCGCTGCCCTGATCCAACTGATCCCAAGTAAATTCTCAACTTAATACAACATAAAAGAATCAAATACAAAAAGTTTGTATATTAAACTATGAACTTGTGGAAATAATTGATTGTTCCTATCAGTATCAACTTGAAGATAAAAAATATGGTTTGATGTTAAACACATCTTACCTTTAAAGCCTCATTTTTTAATGGCACTTAGCCAGAAAAACATGTAATAAGTTCATTTGAGGGTCTACAATCCTTTTGACTCTAGTGCATCTCATATTGACTCAGGGTTGATTAACAACTCTTAAATAACTCAAGACAATATTTCTGACACATCTAAAAATAGTTGAACTGATGTTCCTTTCAAGCAATTGATTGCACATACCAAGGCGATTTGTACCTTAATTAGTATTTAATTTGATCAAAAACTCAATTGACATTAGAGACTAATTTTGACATAGACCAATAAAGCCCATGAGCCTGGGTCATAAAGTCAACTATCAAAGTTATTAAATCCAAAGCAATCAACAAAGCCCTTGAGCCCATGTCATCATGGTTAAGTTTTAGTAAGTGAATAGTTAGGCCACAGATCCCAAGTTCAGATATACTAAGAATATTTTTGGTCCATGGTCAATGATAATTTTGATATGATAGATAATAAATTAGCATCAGTTATTATAATCTCCCCTATTAAATTACCCCCCAATTCTGGTCCAGTCAATCATTCAACACTGTTAATAGTAGCCCTGGTGCCACATGAGGTTCAAACCATGATTGCAAGTAGGGCCCCACAATTTCCCTGTATAGCCCTTCAGGGATGTCTATTTTAAGTTCAGTTTCTATTATGACCTGATGCTCGGAAGGTATGCTTAAAGTGCTCAATGACCATCACAGAATATCTCTGTACTCGTAGATCTGGCTATGGAGGGCTCTGGTCCTCTGCTTCATACATTGATACTGAACAGGAATCATACCATCGCTGTACGCAAGTTAGTTTGGCTTGAGCAGATTGTGTCCTTTGAAACTTTGCTTGAGGTAAAGTAAATGGGGATCTGTTGGCGTAGAATACTAATGGTTTCTTTCTGCCATATTGAACACAACCTCAAATTGCCACATGAACGTGGCTCCAATCAACATGTCATAGTTGTCATTAGGCAAAACCACAACTGGTTAGATGACCTAACCGACCTAAACCTCAAAGGCAACGTGCTGTAAGCGCACTCAGACACAGTCTATGTGCCCCTACGGCCACATACACTACTTGTTGTTCACCATCAGGCTTCAGCAGAAGCTTAGCTACGAGCTGGTGAATATTATATTAACAGGAGTGCCAGTATCAGTAACCGCCCAAATTTTGGTTTGGTAAAAAATTTCACTTGATGTACACTCCAAATAAGATAAACCATTATGTTTATTCATCTACATTCAAGGGCTTTTGGCTATCCAGAAAAGTGAGAATTCCAGTGCCAAAATGTGGATACTCCTGAGCAATTTTCTCTACTGGAATTGCCACTTACACCCCCTTTAGAGCTGCGCCATATGTTGAAGGTTTGCCTTTGACTGTACCATTCCGCTCAAGGATCTACCAGGCATATGGATTTTGTGCACCTTGGTAGAACTCCATCTCTGCGTTATTGGGGTCTCTCCCTTGGTTTGAGGCTAATATGTCATAGGTGATTTGTTATATGGTACATTGTAAGAATGAGTACTGGGACTGACACAAAGTAAATTATGGGAATCATCAAGGACAATTAGGTTTGATTTAGCGGAAGTAGAGCGTCCCATCTCTACTCTTCTTGACCTTTTCCCTGTTCATTTGGGGCAACTGGTACCACATGGACATTCAGTTTGATTAAAAACCTAGCCGCATAATGGCCGCTTTGCCCACACAAGAAACAAGCATTTGTAAACGGCACTTGTCTCTGTATCACACCCATAGATCCAGGTCTGAATTTAATTAATGATTATAATTTGGCAGTGGATGAACTGGCTGAGGAAAATGGGGCCAGAAAGGACTTTCAGAGCATTAAGTGGATGAATGTTCCCCATTAGATTATATCCAAGTCATTGTTGTCCCCTTTCCGATGGAGATTTTGTGATGGTTGCTTGGGCTTTTCATTCCAAATTGGGAGCACTAAAATATGATGGATAGAATGCGTAAATGACTGACAATTTTTAAAAGCCCTGCATCATCTTGAAGTGAAAGAAATAGTATTATACAGTCATAATATGACTTAAAAGCTGCTTTCATCACTACGCCCACCTCCTTATTAGATAAGGTTTTTCTCTCACCAACACATGAGCCTCAGCCATGAAACGCTCCACAAACTCTACCCATGACTCATTCTTTTGAAACTAAGTTTGTCAAAAAGTCTGCCTTGCGCCGTTCCATTTTTGCTCACCCCCAAACAGGCGTATCACGGTCTCTTTCACCTCTTAATATGCTACAGTACTAATCATAAGGTAACATTGACCTGGTCGGTGATTAAAAACATAAAAAGTAGATAACAACAGTTTAGATGTACGCTGATTGGAAGTCCCCTTCTATGGAAAATTTGACAAAATAAAAAACCCATGTATGTTTTCGTCACAGTTAAATGGGGAAGCTTGTTGCTGCAGACCTCCGTATCTCTAACAACCTTATTAATATCTCACTCTGAACAGTATAGCTGCTTTGTAGTGTCACCCAAGCAGTTGGCAAGTTGGTTAGTTTGGTCACTAACAGGTGCAGTTGTTGAAAGGCCATGGCGTGTAGGTAAGTTATAATTTTAATTCTCAAAAGAGCATTTTTTGAGCCTGGAGTAGTGTATCCAAGGCAAGCTTTAATATCACATATTAAGACATCTTGATTAACTGGGGTAGTATTCCATCAAGATGAGCAGGCTGCGCCATGGATTTTAAGACTATAAAGCTTTTTAAGTATACATCAATAGACCCTTATAGTGAGCACCACTGTTAACATTTGGCGATATTGTTTGAATCCACTGAGCTGGTTGTACAGAGTAAAGCCCGCTGAGCAACGGACGAGCAATATGGTGATCACTAATCCTCAAGAAATAACAATAACGTATTAATATAAAGAGCTATCACCCCAAAACCCAATTTATTTTTATATAACAACAGACTACAACCGTTAAACCCTCTTCCATCCTCTTCTTCTAAAACCCCCTTCTCATTCTTAAACTCAACTATTAATACTTGGTATTTCTAGTCATTCTCAACCCTTCTGCATAGTAATTTTCCATTTACTCAAGTTTTAGGTTTTCACTATACCATTAAAGTTTTGGCGGGATCCCCTCAATTTGATAAACTATAATATTTTGATCACTTTGCCTTGCATTAACATAATGATCCATTTGGTCTTGAGGCTCGCTTTGACTCTAAATTACAATCCACTGGATATAGCTTATTATCTAGCATATCAATTTTTCAACAACCCCCACTTGACCAGATTATCTAGCAGAAGATAAAAACTTTAGAGATGGAGGCTGCCTTGAGCTGTGTTCATTTTTTGGCCATCATACTTGAATACAACTTCAATGGAGCACAGTCTTCCTAGCAATTGACATTTATCATGAACTACTTGGCAATGTGGCTCCTCTCTTTATTTCCTCCCACTGCTTCTTCTTAGAGCGTGTAACCCACAGCCTCATGCTATGCCAGATTATCTTGGTTGTTTTGCTGCTAATACATTCCGGAAATTCTGTTTTACCCCAGGGTGGGCTTATACGACCCTTTGTCATATAAAAGCTATACTCAGTTGGCTTCCCTAATTCCTTATCCCTGTAATAACCCAGGCTGGTCTTCAACGACTCCTCATCATTCACAAGATCTTCTCAGTCAGATTTTCTGAGTTCTTGTTCCTATACTCCACCAGGATGTGCTCTCCATTTTTATTCTGAGCGGATCCTTATAAACTTGATTCCTAGGGCCTCTTTCTTGACAGTTCCACTTTCATTCCATCCTGATCCTACCAATATTATTTTTTCATATAAGTGCCCAAGACTTTTTCCCTGAAACCCAGCTATAACCTAAGCTGATCCTGCTGAAGTAAAATTTTGTGGTTGATTTGGAAATAAACCCTTTGACAACCTACAGATTGGGCAGATTTTCCTGCCTAATGCTTGAACTAGTAATAAAATTAGAACCTATTACAATAACATAGCTCAGGTCAATTATTGCTACATGGATTTAATTATATTACTAAAGCTCAGGCTGAATATCCCTGCACATTTAGATTAAACTTCTCTGTAACTTTGACCAGGTTGATCAACTCAATGTCAATTCAATTAATTATTCTATCAGCAGCTTAGGATGAATACATTCGCACAGTTGGGCCATTTATCTCCGCCCCAATTTCAGCAACTAGTCCCAATTAATCGGGACCAAAAATAAGAAAATCATATACAAAATTATTTGGGATGACCTAAAGATAACGTTTAAAAGTCCATGGACCATATAAAATGAATGAACAAAGTAATCAATTTTCCGCCCTAAGGCAAAATTCATATATCAATCATGTAATTGGCACAATAGCACTTGCACATGGACCGTCCAAAAAGGAGTACCTAGTGCTATCAAGCTAGAGGCTTGCCAACATCCCAATTAGGGTACATCATCTATTTCAATTGAGGCAATAATTTCACAGAAGGTGTATTTTGTCAGCAGTATGACGAAACTCAAATTAAGAAAATACTAGGACAATTCTGCATGCTTTTAACACAATTTTTGTACCTAAAATCCTCCCAATTTTGAGAGTATACTTCCACCAATAACCTTGAGAAAAGGTTCCTTCATATCAGTTCAAGGGCTGAACAGAGGCGATAAGTTATCTTTTGAAAATTTTTACTCTGGTGTGGCCAGGAGATGCCCTAGAGGTCTAGAAACTGGCACTTGGACTAATGAATTATCATCAAATAATTTAGTCTAATAAAATTATATTTAATTATATCTTCACATTTTGTATCCTAAGTCAAGTTTTGGAGAATCAGCAAGCTGGGATCTTAGGATCCACAGTTTACAACCTCTTCCCTTCCTCAGCTGAAGTTCCAGATTATTAAGGAAAAATCAAAGCTCATATTCAGATGGAAAAGTCATAGCCATTTTCATATGTATAGTGCAAATACAAATGGTTCTAAAACTGTAAACAACTGGCTAAATCAAGGATCCACCAGCTGAACTTCAGCTTGATTTACATGCAGGATTTAAATAATCAAGCAAGCAAACATTAGATTTTGACACTATTGACAACGGTCTTCTCCATTATAATTCATCCCCTCCTTATCATTTAGTAATTGGGACCACTGTTGATGGCTCTAATTTCAGCAAAATAAAAATCAATATTTAATATTTTTTACCTTTTCACCTTTTTATTTTTTATTTATTTTTCTTTTTATGTCTTTTTTCAATAAACTTAAACTATTAGTAGGTTCATCGTCCATCTTTTATGTTTCCTCTATTCTGTTTCATATGTTCATATTTGAACTTAACCAGTTGCCACGTTTAAGAGGTCTATCTTGTACTTAATTAACTATTTTGGTTCAGCAATCCCCTATTAGACTTGACCAACTCTTCTAGTTCAGTGATCCCATGGGAACTGTTAGACAATTACAAGTCTGATATTGCATTAAGAGTGATTCTATTTGGATATGGATAATATCAGCCAAGAAACCCTGGCCAATCCTTGGTGGAACCCCACAAATTGGGGAAATACTATTGCCCCTACTCCTCAGCTGAATAGCCCCAGGTCTAGTGTAAGTTTACTATGAACCTGTGGAAAAATAAGGGGAGTTGTTCTGAGGGTCCTCCCCATCCCTTTCCTAACTTAACATAACCACCTACGCTATGACCACCCCTTTTAATGCCTTGGATGGGTCTTATCAGGAGCAAAGTTAATTTTCACGCCCAAAGATTGTAAAATATATTAAATCCTTCCCTAACGGATTTTTTCTACCTGCTACTAACCCTCCATAGGTTGTTCCATTATAGTGAGGCAAGTCTCAAATGCCCTAGGCATAAAACCTAATAATCCCTAATACAGGGACCATCTAGTACTAGAAAATAATCCTTAATACAGCTATTCCTAGCCTAATCCAAATTATTTCCCTAATGCACTTCAAGACTCAATAGGCTTATATATTAAGCGTTGATATCTTAAATGGGTCTATTTCTGACCCCTCCATTTTTACTAATAGATTTTTTTAAAAACCATCTATTTATTTAATTTAAAGTGTTAGCATTTACTTATAAAGTGGTCTATTAACTCACATGGATACTTTTTAGCCTGCAATAGAAAATCCTACTTATCCTGCAGTTTATTATAGTAATTAAGGTGTAAACCACATTTACTATCAACCCCAAATTCTGAATTCCCACAAATGGTGCTAACTACAGTGGGTTATACACCACAACAAACTTTATTAAAATTGGAGAATGTTAGGAAAAATTAACCCTTATGTTGGGTTTTAACCATGTGATATTCCTCACATATTAATAAAATTAGTATTATAATTAAATGAGAATGATTGCCAATCAGTTTACTAATTTTGATATATAATTTTAACCCAATATGTGCTCCCATTCAGTTGGGTTGAGTGTATTGATCTGCAGGATCAAGAAAGTATCAGGCATCATCTCAAATAGGAAATTGGTGGGTCTCAACATCAGCAATTGAGGCCAAGGATGTTGAGATAATTAGTATTACCAATTAAGATGACGAATTGTAAATTTTTGACATCAAAAAGTATTGGTAGATAATCCTGAATTTTTTCAGTTAATTTTGACACCAGAAACTTAAGCTGAGGATGTCAAACTAATTGATACTAATTGTTTAAGCTCAGCTGGCTAATATCCCCACACCAACTCCATGTATAATGATTATGGGATTTCCAGAAGAAAGTCAAAACTCGGTAGACTGCCAACTTATACCAAGGATTCCAAACCAAAAACAAAGTCAAATCAGATTTTGATTTTTTGAGAGTATTGGGAGGAATCCCCCAACAGTATTTTAGGTTTAATTTGATACCAGCAACTTATGCCAAGAATGTCAATATATTTAATTAATTTAAATTATAACAAATCAAGGATTGATGTAATCATGGACATTTAAGGATGATGAGTATTGCTAGTGAGAGTGCTGATAAATACAAATCAGGGAGAATCAACAGTGAGTACTGATCACGCCTGCTCAAGATTCAAAACAAAGAGGAATTCTCGATATCAAAGAGTATCTTTGTGCTCTAGATCGAGTCACCAATCCCATCTACACTCCACTCCCTAATAATACCCATTGCAATATGGACAATACACACAATTGCATTAGATGCGTTCAAGGGCATGGTCCCAACCATTCATGGGATTATTAACAGATTCCATGTCAACTTACTAGAGCACTTCCAAACCTGGCTCTATGGATATATGAGACCAAGACAAAAAGCGCTCATAAAATCATGGTTCCCACTCTGGTTCCTCCACACAAACCCTTTCCTTCACACCTGCTCCATAGCAGGGGAAACCCCCTCGGAGTAGTGCACCAACCCCCCATACCTGGCAGTCCCGCTGGCAACAGGGGTGACTTGAGTACCCTGGGGTGCCAATTTTTATATTTCTTAGTTATTCTCTTAGTTTCACATATATTTGGTAATGTCTGTCCCCTGGTCAGCTTACCTCAGTTAAATAAAACAGTGAGTACTGATGATGCTGGCATTAAATGCCAATGATGTGGACAGGCAAGAAATGCCTATAAATAGTTTGATCTCCCTCTTGAAAAGATCTTATAAGCTTAAATATAATATTTGTTTGCCTACCTTTATTAATTTTTTAGTTAACATCGGTTAGCTTAGCTTGTAGAGGTGGGACTCAAGATCCCCAGAGGTTAGGTGCTGGGTTGAAAAACCTTTAGTGGTCGGTGCAACCAACTCCTAACCTTGAAATAGATGGAAACCCTGTGGAAACCTAAGCAACTAGCAACAACAATGATGAACTGGAAAGATTGAAGGGGAGAAACCTTAGGAGTCAATAGAGACCGCTGAATAACAATCATTGGACAAGTTCCAGAGAGGATCTCTGAGCCATAACGAGTGGTCAAGCCTCAGAAGGAGAAGTTGTTTGGTCTGCTGGGTTTTGGGTTGCCCTGTGAATTTTTAGGGAAAAGTCGCCAATGATTGTGAAAAAGCAAGGGCCAGCAATTTTCATATTTGTTTGGCCTGGCACACTAATGGAGCTACCTATTATTGAGAGTGAAAAACTCTCAACACCTTACAACCTCCCTGATGCCTTCAAGCCCTGGCTAGATGCTTTAGAACAACAGCTAGCCAACGCACTGTCTCATCTTAAAATACTTGAATAACTCATTTACCAAGCCTCTCATAAGGCTGCTCTAGTGTCTCAAACCCCCTTGTTATATATTATAGGTTTTTTAGGTTGCTCACTGGTTCTTATTCCACCTAAATTCAACAATTATTTGCAGGAAAGACAATTCTCTACTGCAGGGATTAATATTTATTATGGGAATATCAACAAGATAAAAAAATATAAAACAAAACAACTAAGAGTATTGATTATTATATTAATTTTATTAGTTGCTGCAGGGGTAAGAAAACAAACCCTCTAAATATCTAGCAGCTTAGTATGAAAACTATATCAAGATTTGAGGAGAAATCAATGTGAGTTCAGAAGCTTAAAAGATCCAAATTTAGGAATATGGGGAATCAACATATTAAATCACTGAAGACTTGCTCGCATTGATGGATCCGCTGGTTAGGAAAGTCATTTTCAGGTAGGATGTGTCCATGAGGCAACGATTTTATAAGTTTTACCCAATCATTGAACACAAAAAAATTTTAGCTTGTGGGACACCTTCTGACCCTATAAAAGGGGCTGATAACCATGATGTTGGCTTTAATATATTTGCTGTAAGAGAGGGAGAGAACTCAGAATGTTTCTTCAGATCTGGTTGACAATTTGATGCAATCCAACTGCCCAAAATCATGGTTTTTGTGCAAGTATAATAGAAGTGTTACTCCAATTTTTGGGTTTCATCTGGAATTGACCAAGGTTTTTTGGATGATTTTGTTGTCATTTTCGTCCAAAAAACTCTTTTTACAAAGTCAGACTCGCAATTGTCCAACCCCCTTTGGAGACAAAGTTACCCCAGGTGAGGGTAGTATTGACTCATCCTACTTCATTTAAGAGGCTTTTATGGAAGGGAAACCAAACCCCAAAAAATAAAGCATATCCTCCCCTGCCACAGCTTATCCTTTCAAGAGGTAGTGGTACTTTATACGGACACCCTTAAAACTTGGGAAGAGGTAAGAGAGCGCTTATTGAGCAACTTGGATCCATACAGAGCTTGCATAGGGAAAAACAGGCTCATATGCCTAAGCTTCTTGAAGGGGAATCTGTTGCCACCTTTGTTGACCAGTTTTGCAGCACAGCCCAGCCTCTCCTGCTCGCAAAATTGCTACTTTTAGAAGACATGCTTGCTGCCATTCTGTCTAAAATATCCTCTTACCCTTATTTAATCCAATATATTGTCACAGTGAAGTGTTCTGTACGGAATGTTTGTGATATAAATGAGGCAATATTATAGGTTGCTGATCTCTGTGAAGCTAAGCCTAACCCCATAAATCATACTGAATACTCCAGTGGTGACTACACTTCAAAAGCAATTCTCATGGGGCGTCCCAAACTAAACTTCCCTCCTCCATGAGAGATTGGCCAGAGGGCACCAGGGGTGACAAGGTCGATCCCTTCCCTCAGCCACACCTCAAGACACCCTATGAAACCAATTGAGCTCTCATCACACCATGCACTCTCTCTTAAGGAGCCCATCATTACAGCTCCACCCTCTCTTCACTCAAAGCCATCCTCCACAACAACCACATCCTCCCCTCTGTACCCTGCATCAAAAATTTTTTTTTCCTCAAATGGCCCCAAAAATGGTGCTGCTATGATGGTCCCTCCAAAAATCAAAAGGGTAGATGAGCGGCAAAAGGCCCTCCACTATGAGGAAAACAAGCCGGTTTTTTGGCCCCCTATTAGCTTTCTTTAGGGTGCATTGACACTCCTTCTGATGACGAGTCTGAAGGGATGGTGAAGATACAGGCTATTATGTCCTAGGAGCCCAAATTTAAGTTCAACTGCCATATAGGCTGAGGCCTGAAAGATTAGATATGGCCATGAAACCCTGATTTTCAGGAGATTACCTATAGCTCTCCAGTTCCCTGTGTGGCGGTGCACGGTGCATAGGTTTAATGTAAGGGAACTAGTCGTCAGTGCCATGGTTAAATGATATGATAGTGGGCACCAACTCCAAGGATAAGTCTGGGCGGCAGGAGGCCCAGAAGGTGAAGCTTCAGGCTCTCCCTGACCTCAAGCACATGGTAGACCAACGCTGGGTACATGCCATATATGCCCAGGTTGGTACTAGTGAGTTGCCTAACTCCCAGCCCCTTGCGTTGGCCCAAGTTAAAAATGGACAAGATATTCACTTAATGCAGATGGTTTGATTTATTAATTGAGGAACGGGGTTTTAAACCTGTTCCATTTACAAAATTATGTGTTCAAGTCAGATTCAACTTTAATTTATTACTCAAGTGAAGTCAATTTCGCTGTATTCTACTAATTTGGATAAGAGTGTTTGCCTATTGGTGAATCGGTGCTTGGGACTGCTCTGGCAAACCCCAAATTACCAAAGGTTGTTTAAATTTATTTTTTTTTATATAGATTTAATATAATTTAAATTAAATTTAATTTAATTTATTGCGGGGAAGGCCGACCATGGGACGGACACTTCCAAATATGATTCAGAAGAGACAAAACTTAGTACCAGGAAAGGCACCCCAGAGATGCGATGCAATCTCTTGTTGCCAGCGGGAAAGCCACTTATGGGGAGGGGGAGGGAACGTGTGATGGGGCCGTAGCCGCAATTGAACACGTGTGGAGGAAGGGGTCAGATTTGATGAATCAGACTGAGAACCAGGAGGAGACCATCTGTTGGCAACGCGGTGGGAGGTATCCAAACATCCACGCTTGAAAGTGGTCCACCAAATGAGACCGGAATCTGTGGTCAGCTTCTGGGAGGGTGGGGGTGGAGCCTGCGATGGCATCCAAGACAATTGTGTGGATGTCCACATGGCAATTGCAATCATCAAAGCACGGAGGAAGGGTGGAAGAGAGGAGGCCATTGATAGAGCAAACATATCTCTTGACAGACTAAAGGGATGCGTTTGATCCTGGCCTAGCAGACGTAGAACTCTGCGCCATATCACTTTAGAGGTAGGGCACTTCTCCAGGCGGTGGAACAGCGTTCCATACTGGCCACACACGACACAGGATGAGTGTAAAGCATTAGAGCGCTCGGCTGTATGATACACCCACCTCAGGCAGCGCCACACATGGGAGCGGACTTGAGGCTGCAACAGAGGATGGTGTGCATATTTCCAGATAGTTTTTGGGTTTCATTGAAGTAAGTGATGTCCATCATGTCCAGGTAGTCCACCCTGGATAGGACATGGGGCCGTGTGAGGCTCACGCCATCTTAAATGGGTAGCCCCTTTACCTTTTTTGTGAACTGAGGAGAGGGGCGGCCTCTCTGGGCTGTATGTCCGCTAATACAAATTCTCCACTCAGCGCTCCCCATGGAGAGGAGGATTCGTTTGTAGTGGGTCTTAGTCCCGTGAGGGCCTGTGGCTGATGGGTGTGAAGCGAGGTAATTTTATCAAGGAGTGTGGGTTCGATGGGTTGTTGAGGCCCAAGGCTTGGGAGAAGTTGAAGCGGGCCGCGTGGGATCAGTGTTGGGAGGGGAGCGTAGGGGCGGTGACAGCCGCTATCCTGGTACCCAAGATCTTGGCAGCATTGGCTCTGAAGTCGAGCAGACCCATGCCACCTTGATGGTGAGGGCCAAACATGACCTCTAGCTGTACTGGTGGAGGGCGGCCTGACCAAAGCCATCCTTGCAGCAGGGCATACAAGGATTTGAAAAAGCTTGGGGAGAAGGGGATGGCGTGGGCTCCAAACCAGACTTTGGAGAGGAGCATAGAGTTAGCTAAAACTACCCTGCCAGTAAGGGAAGTAGGGTGGGCTCTAAGAGAAGTGATTCGCTTCGCCACATTGTCCAGAATACGGCTCTCCATTACTGCTGATGCATATCTGCCTGCCTCTATCCACACGCCCAGATGGCATACCGGTCCTATGGTAGGGCGTGGCACAAAAGGAAGCACTAGTGGGGCAGTGTGTATTGAGCTGGTAGGGCGAGGATGTGGGTGAGCAGATGGGACAGGTTGGGAACTAATTGCTGGGGCCCAGAAGTTCTGAAACCGACCAAGGAGGATGTTTTTAGTTTTGGAAGCGTTCAGTGCCGCGTTACTTACTCGGGAATACTCCTGGATGAGAGCTTCAAGCGCGCGTGCATCTTGATTATTAGACACCCCAACCATACAATCATCTGCGAATGCCATCATCTTGACTGGGGCTTGGCCTGGCACGTGGACTCCAGTGAGGTGGGCATTCAAGTTTTGCAGTAGTGGGTCAAGGCTGAAGCTGTATAAGAGTGGGCTGAGGGGGTCCCTTGTCGCAAGCCCCTTTGGGGGCGGACTACTTCCATTAGAAAGCAAGGGCCACGTACTGCCATTGTTGCAGATTCCTTGAGCAGCATCACCCAGTTGATGAAGCGAGGAGGTAAGCGGAATTGATGGAGGCAGGCCCTGAGGTATTCCCAGTTTACTCTATCATAGGCCTTTTGTTGGTCTAAGAATACAAGTGCCCCAGAGGCTGTGGATTGACATACATTAGCCACAGAGTGCACGTTATCTTTAATTGACCTTCTGGGTATGAAGCTGAATTGCTCTGGGGAGATGGTGGCAGATGCTATAATCCCTAAACGGTTAGCCATGATTTTTGTTATAATTTTTATGTCCATGTTGGTTAATGAAATGGGGCGCCAGTTGGCTAAGTCTAGCTTATCCCCTTTCTTGAAAAGTGTGACAGTAAAGGCCTCATGTCCTCCTGGTAGGAGGCGCATTTCCATCAGGCTTTGGTTAAGTGAGGCGAGCAGCAATGGGGATATATATTTGAAGTACTTCTTATAGAACTCATACGGATGCCATCAGGGCATGGGCATTTCTAATTTGGCGCACCGCGGATGGCTGTCCATAATTCGTTTGAGTAATCAAATTCATTAACTCCAGGTATTGGGAAACGGTGCAGATGTGGGCTCAGTCATGAAATTCTGCCACTTCGGCTGGCTGAATTGGATTATATTGGTATAACTCAGAGTAATACTTCTGTGTTTCAATTGCCACTTTGGTTGGCGTATCCGCGATGGAATCATCCGATCTTCGCGCCTGTGTGCAGGCCACACTCTGGCGTGGTGCGAAATTTTTTTAAAAAAGTATGCGGTGCACTTGTCACCCTTTGTGATGCGTTTGGCCCTGTATTGAACACAAACCTAATGTTTGTGTTGTCTTTCAAGTGCGTTGAGGTGGGCGGCTGCTTCTGCCCATTTCCAGCCTCATGTAGGGCTGTATCCTGTAGTGGGGATATTGGACTCCAGGTATGCCAATTCTGCCAGAGCGCGCGAAATGATTGCTGATGTGGCTCGTGAGCATCTGGAGGAGAGGTGGTGAGTTTGGTGGATGGTATCCTCTTTAAAGGTTGCCCATGTGGAGATGGGGTCCGCGCAGAATGGTGTTACAAACTCTTTTGTTAAAGTTGCTTCTTCCACCCAAGTGGTAAATCCTGGCGACGCAAGTTTGGGGGGGCTGAGCTTGTACCAATGTGGGCCCTGGCCACTGTGGTGGGTAGGTGGTAGGTTATTGAGACCAGTTGGTGGTTGGAGAATTACATCTTTGTTGTTTTTGAAGTGGGAGATATGGGGTTGGAATTCCGCCGGCATTAGGATAAGGTCGATGCAGGTCATGGACCTTAATTGGCCATTGTGGATGTGGGGGCGCGTCATGTTTTCGAGCAGCAGGGCATGTCATGGCAGCGCATCCATTAGCCTGAGGGTGGCCTTTAGAACGCGCAGTTCTACATGACCCTGGGGGGCGTGGGGTGAGGAAGGCCATTGGTCCATTGGTGTGTTTAGCCAACAGTTCATGTCGCCAAATATGAATGGGTTTGGGGGTAGCGGGAGGGATTTGACTGATGAGAAAAATTTCTGACGCTCACGTGCACCGTTTGGGGCATAGATATTGATGATTGCGTGCGCTACATTGGCTCACGAGAAAGTGACAATGAGAACTCGGCCATTTAGGAATGTTTCTGATGATACAAATTGAAGAGATTGTTTCTCCAAACTAGCACCCCACAGTGCTCTGACCAAAAGGATAGGGATGGTAGGAGCATGGACTTCCAAGCCTCCTCAGAACCTCGTGGACAGTGGGACTCCTGGATGGCCAGGATATCCACGGGTAAATTTTGTTGTGAAAACTCAGTTTCCTAGCCCAGGATGGCAAGGCCTTAAGTCCGGCAATATTCAACATCCCTAAAGTGAAGGTTTCGCCATCACACCTTAGGTGCAAGGGGTGGGCACCCGGGCCCACTAGCCTCCTCTAGATTCCCATGGGCCTTCATGGCAGCACGGGTGTTAGCTGCAACGCTATCAGGATTTTTGTTGATTTTAGCAGAGAGATTTGCGTTGGCTTTTGCCTTCAAATTTTGTTTCCCCGACGTCAGATGAATTTTTTGTGGTGCAGATGCGGGTGATTGCGGTGCATCAATGTTCTGGTCAAAGATAAAAAAAATTTCTGGTCAGATTTGCCCCAGGTCAGCTTTGACCGGAGCTTAGTTGCAATAATTGGGTGAGATCAAATCCCCCATCAGATCCTCAGATTGGGTGGCCCAATAAGCATGGGTTTCCCCATCTGATTAGATGATGGATTCCCAATTTGCTTCTGCTGCAAAGGTTTCGATGTCCTCCTGGCGTTGGGAGTGTGGGATAGCGGTGGTGGCTTTGGCTGCTTCCTTGGCCGCGGCCCTGCAGGCCTGCTTGGCCTTCTTCCGATCTTGCAGGGAGATGGGCTTTACCAGTAGGTAGCAGCCTTGTGCTCCCCATGGGAAAGCCTCTTTGGTGCTTACGGTTGGTTTGTAGTGCGCCTCTCCGCTGGCCATGGCCACTGAGGGGTGCTCTTAGAATGTGATGCCCTCCTTGGTGGGGCAAGCATGCGCCTTAGGGCTGAACGCATCACAGTGGGTGCAGATGGAGGGCGTGCTGACCACAGTCACACGGAATGGGTGGGTGGTATGCCCTTTAATATTAATAAAAGTGGAGTGCGGGATCTGGGTTAGGTCCTTCTCAATCTCCTCATTGGGGTCAGAACTGCGATGGCTTTGCTGGTGCACATGTGTGGCATCAGCGTGAAGCGTTGCATTTTATTAGATTGTATTTCGCCATATACAGCGAGACCATCTTTCTGGTGTTGTTCCAAAATATCACATTTTACCATAGTAGGCAAAAAGTCAAACGTGAGGAAAATTTGGTTTTATTTTGTTCATCTGGTGCGTTTGGTTTTGATGACCCGTTGCCCTTTGGGGAGGTCAACCACTTCATGCACTACAGCAGCCTCGTCTGCTGCCTCTTTGTTTTCAAAACCTAGGTCCAGCCAACCACGAGACATGAAGTGAGGTGCAACATACACCACATTCAGGAAAAAGGTGTGCACATCTTCACAAAATTTTCCCCATAAAGCTATTTGTTGGATGTCCAGAAACATGCAGACTCCGTATTCTACCAACAAAAGTGGCTGGGAGTGTGGCGTGTTGTTGTACTGGTTTCATCGTGCTTGCCATGCGAGTATTTCCAGGGAAATAATGACCGCCAGTTTTTTAAAATTTTTGTCTATTCCGCCAGTTTCTCTGGGGCGTTTTAAAAGGTTGGAGGCCGCGGGCCTTCCACCTGCTCCTCTTACCTTACTTGCCCAACTGCTCCCTGACATGGGTGCAGACTAATCTCCTCTGTGAGATTATCAAACTAGATTCAGACTTGAATTGAATAGGTTGCAAAAGTGATTACAACGATAAAGAAAAGTTTTTAGATTTAATTTTCGTGACCAGCATTCCTTGTTGGTCGACTTCTTACAATAAAATTTTCCCGATTTAAATTTTATTTATGTTATTTTGTCTGATCCTGTGCGCAGAACTTCTTCAAGGAGGTCTCACGCTCCACTAACCTTGTCATTTTAAATACAATCAGGCTATCCCCTAGTGCACTGTTGGTTCGCCCAGGTTCCTCCAACCTGGGGTGCTTACCCCTTTTCCCTTGTGCACCGCGTCACTTTTGGTTAGTTATCTATTATAATGGATCACACTTCTCTACTTAAGTTTTTATGGCTCCAGCACCCTCTGCTTGGCTCTAATAAATTTTTGTACTGATGGCTTGTACCCTACCGTTAGCCCTAGGCATCAAGCATTACCACGCTGGGAACAGGAGAGTTACATACACTCTCCTTATATAGTTAAACAACCGCTTTATCTTATGTGCATGGATTTTTTCAGTGTGTGACTTTTCCAAAGCATAAATGGTGGTCGCCGGCTGTGGGCTTCAGCTGTGGTCACCTGCACCTCAGTTTCCTCTTTTTCCTGAAGGAGGAACATCTCAGCATCATTATGGCTGCCGCCAACTGGAAAGTACCCACCCTTCGTGATCATACCTGGTGGATACAGATTCTTCTAGGTCCAAAACTTTGTGATTCCCCGACTTTCCACCAAAATTACCAAATTAAACTCAAATAAATGGGCTTTACTTTGACAGTGCATTCAGACAATGCTGGCAGAATCGGTGCAGATGGGCCTGGGGGTGTTGGCCTTGGATAACGTCTGACATTCCATTGCTTTTATGGAAATAGGGTCATTCACATCTAAAAACACGTTTTATAACGAAAACACTATGTATACCTCTGAACAATATTTACACTCTTATTGCTCAGATATGGAACCTATTCCTGTGTATCAAATCACCCCAGATAATCCCCGCTTGGCCTCTCCCAAGATTTGAAGCACTCAGGAAGTCAAAAAAGAGCTGCGCTTACAATACAACAATGTTTATGCCCCTGCTGAGGATATGGTGGGATATGTGGCCTCAGTAGTAAGAGTGGCCAGATATTTCTCTCCATTCTTCAATTCTAAAACATACCAGGTGACATGTTAATGTCTGATGATGAGTTTGTTGGTTATGTTCTGGTGCTGTCTGCTATAAATAAAGACCATTCTTGGTATTTTTTACTGACTGCTACCATTTCCTCCCCTTTAAGGAAACTCAGAACCACTATTCTGGTGGATACTGGCTCCACTAAAAACTTTATGGACTAGAGCCTAGCCGACTATCTTGGGCTGAGCTATTTGCCAGGTGTTATGGTTAGGGGAAGGGCGTCCCAAGGTACTCTTACTCTAAAAGTCATTGGAACAGTGGACTATTAGGTTGGCAAGTACCACTTGTCTGATCACTTCCAATATATCAAAAACCTCTTATAACCTACCATTTTGGGTGTAAAGTGGTGGCGGAAGTTTGACATTAAAACCAACCAGAGAGAGAATACCCTTTCCCTAACATTAAAAAATGGTTTCACATTGGTTTCTCCTTTGTTGGAGGTTAAAGCCCAGGGAAAATTGCCCCACTGGCCCCATCTTCACACTATTAGCCTTGCTTCTACGCTGAAGCCTACCGTGGAGGTTCCCCTACCTTCTTGTTTGAAGGGTTTGGAATCTCCCTTTGATGCCGCTTCTGCAAACGCACTACCTGTTTACTCAGAGTTTGATTGCAAGTTCATGCTCACCTTTTATCTGGTGCGTATATCTTCCCTAATTTATCCGTTGACTATAGAGAGTCAGAGGCTTTAGATGTGTGGGTGAAGGAGCAGTTAGCCAAAGGTGTGATTTTTAGCATACCTCCCCTATATGCTCCCCACTTCTCTTTGTTGCTAAGGCTGATGGTACTCTACGACAATATTTTGACTATGGGAACCTCAACGTCACTGTACTAGATCTACATTCCATCCCTTTGGAATCTCAGATTGCGCTCTATGTGGAGAAGGTTAAGGTCTTTCCAAACTGGATTGCCTCAATGCATTCAATCAAAACTGGATTAAAAAAGTACAAGAGTGGTTAACCGCCTTCCGTACCAGAAAAGGGATTTTCCAGTTTTGGGTCATGCCCTTTGGGCTCAAGGTTGCCCCTGCTAACTTCAACGCCGAATTGTTAAGCGTTGGGGGACTTGTTAGGGGTATGCGCGGTGCATACATGGATGATATCCTGGTGTTTTCCCCTGATCATAGTCCCATGCAGTACACCTTCAGTAAGTGGTGGAGAGGTTAGAGGCAGCAAGCCTTACGCTGAAGATTAACAAGTGTGAATTTTTCAAGTCCCAGATCACTTTTCTGGGCAACGTCATGTTTGACCAAGGAAAGATAATAACTCCAGACAAGGAGAAGGCTATTAGTGAGTGGCCCACCCCACCTCAGTCAAGGAATTGAGGAGATCTTTAGGGAAGTGTACATTCCTCAAGCATTTCACGCCCAAACTTTCTTAGGTGGCAGCACCCTTATATAAGGCTAGCAGTGCAAAGGTGCTTAAGTGGTCCCCGTTTTAGAGGATGCTTTCCAATCAGTAAAGTGCATCCTGTTGTCCATGTCTGCCTTTGCCATGTCAACCCTTCAAAAGAGTACATTGTGTCTACTGATGCCTCCAACTTCGCCATAACGCTGCCTTGTTACAAGTAGGCGAAGATGGGATAGAGCATTCGGTGGGATAGTTTTCTAGGGAAATGTCTCTGCCTGAGTTAAATTAAGCCTTTTATGACAAAAAATTTCTATCAATCGTGGAGGCGCTGACTTATGGGCATCACCATTTGCATGGCTCCTCCCAACCTTTTCATGTATGTACATATCACCGTGCCCTGGTGTAAACTGCGCCCCTCATGTCCTAACACCATGGCAGACCTAGTGGCATGAGACCCTTGCTCAATTTGCCTTCTCTTATGAGTTCACCAAGGGCAAGGATAATGTTTTGGCGGATGCTTTAAGCCGCAACACTGCTTTAGCTCCTGATCCTAAGAAGGTAGAGGTTCATAGTACCCAGTTGATGATTCCGCCGGGTAAGATTTTATCTCAACTCCCTACTCCCATGGCCAACACGCCAGAGCTTGCACCTCTGGTAAATGCGGAGGAATACAATATGCTAAGAAAGGTAGTCCTTTCTCAGCCGCTATCAGCCAAATATAATATGGTACTTGCTAAGAGCACTTTTAATTGGGAGGACTTATCCTGGGGTTATCACATAAAGGATGAGAAGGTGTGATTTCAGGGGCGCCTATGGGTTCCTTCTGGACCACTGCGCCTGGAAAAATCCGGGACCAACATGATGGAATAACCATTGGTCATCCTGGGAAAGAAAAACCTTGGAGTAGATACATCACACCTACAATTTAAGGCCATGCCTGCTCAGGTGGGGCGATATTGTATAGTATACCTGATCTGCAATCAAATGAAACCCAATCGCAACCTTAAGTGGGGTTTTTGGTACCAATCCAGAAGGCTGAAGGGCCCTAGACTTCCCTATCAGTGATTTCATTGTGGAATTACGTGTCTCTGATGGATATGATGCCATCATGGTGGTGGACCGTTTTACAAAGTTCGCCCACTTTATTCCTTGCAGAAATACAATAACCGCGGCTGAGATGGCTATGCTCTTCGTCACTCATGTGTTTGCGCTCCATAGGGTTCCCCAAGAGGTTATCTATGGCACTTGCCCCAGTTTACCTCCATCTTTTGGAAAGAGTTGTGTAAGACTCTTCAGATTCGCCCCTGCTACTTAACTGCCTATCACCCCCAATCAGATGGGCAGACTGAATGAGTGAACCTGTGTTTTGGAGCAGTTCCAGCGGTGTTACACTGCCGTGGATCATTCAGGTTGGGTTTCTCACCTTCCTATGGCCCAATTTAGTTATAAAAACACTTTGCATTCTTCAATTGGTTGTTCTCCTTTTTTCACCAACCATGGCTTTAACCCTGCCTTTAACATGGAGCCCAGCTTTGGATCTAAGGTTGAAGCGGTGGTGGACTTTGCCAATACTATCTTGAAGGTCCACCAGAGGGTTTTTCACAAGTTTGGGGGCGGAAATGCAATTATATAGGGATAAAACTGATGATAAGCGCCGAGTGGGTCCAGTGTACAAGGAAGGATATCTCGTGATGCTTGATTCTCATAACATCCTATCAAGCGGCCATGAAAGAAGCTGAGATAAAGAGGATTGGCCCTTACCACGTTGTTAGAAAGGTGGGCCATGCCTCATACCAGTTTCACTTCCTACTTAATTTTGTATCTTCTCTGTTTTTCATGAGAGAAAATTGACATTGTTCAAGGGCCACCACCAGAGAATCCTAAGGACTATCTCGTGGATGGGAACCAAAGTGGGAAGCGTAAGAAATAGTGTCCTCCCGCCGGGTTAAAAGAAGACTTGAGTACCTGGTATCTTAGAAGGGTTTTTGATGCTGCAGAGAACAGTTGGGTCCCAGCGCGCAACTGTGTTCATGCCCAAGATCAGATTGAAGCCTTCCATAAGCGTTTCCCCCAGGCCGCCAGATCTCAACCCAAACTGACCGTTGCCACAATGAAGTTGGCCCTGGCAAACAAGATCTTTACCCTAGCGCAAGCCTACGGAGGGGGGTTTGAGCCCCATCAGGAGGAGAGGGTGATGTAATGGTTAAATGACATGATAGTGGGCACCAACACCAAGGATAAGGCTGGGCGTCTGGAGGCCCAGAAGGTGAGCTTCAGGCCCTACCTGACCTTAAGCACACGGTAGACTAACGCAGGGTATAAGCCAAATATGCCCAGGTTGTTACTAGTGAGGTGCTTAACACCCAGCCCCTTACGTTGACCAAGGCGTTAAAATGGACAAGATATTCAATTAACATGGATGGTTTAATTCAGTTAATTAAGGAACTGGTTTTTGACCCGTTCCGTTTACAAAATTATGTTTTCAGGTCAGATTCAACTTTAATTGATTACTCAAGTGAAGTCAATTTCGATGTATTCTACTAATTTGGAAGGGAGTATTTGCCTATTGGTGAATCAGTGCTTGTGACAACTTCAGCAGACACCAGATTACCCTGATGTTTTTAAATATGATTTTTGTGACCAACATCTTATGTTGGGCGACTTCTTCAAAAAAATTCCCATTTTAAGTTTTATTTATGTTATTTTGGATGATCCTGTGCGTGAAGCTCATCAAGGAGGTCTCACGCTCAATTACTCTTGTCATTTCAAATACATTCAGGCTATCCCCTAGTGCACTGTTGGTTCGCCCAGGTTCCCTCCAACCTGGGGCGCTTACCCCTTTTCCCTTGTGCACCGCTTCATTTTTGGTGGGTTATTTAATATAAGGATCACATTCATTACATAAGTTTTTATGGCTCCAGCACCCTCTTCTTGGATCTGATAACTTTCATACTAACGGCAAGTTCCCTGTCTTTGGCCCTGTGCACCAAGAACTACCACGCTGGGAACAGAAGAGTTATAGACAAACTCCTTACTGTCAGTATTACAATAATTTAGCACTGGTGAGGCTGCTTGAGCAAAGTGACATAGGGCGAGAGTTGTTAACTGTAAACAATGATAGTGATATAACAACAGCAAGACTTGGCTGTGTCCCAAAGGGGAGTTCTAACCAAGCTTTTAACAGGGCTAGAGTGCATGGGTGCCTTAAGATGGAGGGAATATGGGTGGCCCGCGGTGTACCTGATGCCGATTTAATTTTAAAGCTAATTTTTGGCCAACTTGTCACGAAACCTCCTCAAAGATGTCCACATACATATTTTTTCCAAGTCAACATAAATTAAAACTTTAACGATCGTGGTATATTATTATATGGAAGATATTTAACAAGGAAGGTTGGTATCCAAAGATCATAATTAAGCAAAATTAAGGTAATCATCCATTTGGAGAAACTGGTGCTAAGCTGAGGTGCACCAATAAGCGCACTCTTTCATCTGACAAGGCACTGTACTTTAAAATTGTCAAACTCAAGTAATTGAATGAAGTTATGGCTGAATCAAATTAAAATTTTTGTAAACAGAACAGGGTATAAAAAGGGTGTTTAGCTGAGTGGGTAAAACTGCTTTCAACCTAGTGCAGGTTTTGAGTTCAAAACCTGTACTGGCTAGAAAACATTCTCAGTGTGATATATTTATATCAAGGTCAACCCACCTCGAATAATTTTTTTACAGGTTTTAAACCCCCATTCACCAAATAATTGAATTGAGCTATCGTCATTTATATGTAACCTATCCATTTTAGCGCTAAAGTCATAACAAGGGGCTGGGCGTTACGAACCTCACCTGGACTACTTTGGGAATATCTGGCCTGTACCCAGCGTTAGTCCAGGGTGTTCTTTAGGTCAAAAAGGTCCTGCAACTTGACCCTTTGGACCTCCTTCCAAAAATCTTGTCCTTGCTGTTGGTGCCCTCAATTAGGTCATGTAAACATGACACTGAGATCCTATATACATCATGTGTTGAGGTATTCAGAGGTGATTGATACTGCCAGTGAGGCTGACCAGCTTAATATATAGTGATCTGATCTAATCAGCAAGTTTATACCTTTCAATCTAATAAAGAAAAATACACTGAATTGCCCAATCCTTACCTCCTCTCTCTGTTTGAAGGAGGTTCTCGCCTTCCCCCTTCTTTTGGTAACACTATAACTAAGGTAAAGTTTGTAATCAATAAGTGCGAGTTCTAGACATCCTTGATACAGGTGCTCCAGTAAGTGTGGTCTCTTCAAAGCTCATCCATAAAATTAAGTTAGTGCCCACCTGGACTATCTGCAAGAGTTTGGAACTGTGGGGCCCAACAACGCAAGAGCTATTGGAGCCTACTCTTCTCTACCTATACATATTGGGATGCTCCTCTTGCCTGCCCCCACCGTGACATTGGAAAGTAATTCATACTACCTAATCATTGGCTCTCAATTAATTATTGATTATGACGTAAATGACAACATGAAATGGAAATTTACTCCCTTCTAAAATAAGAAGTTTTACTAGTCTTTTTTTAGTACTAGATGGTCCCAACCCGATGGGTTTTACTAGTCTTTACAAATTATGATCCTAAGTAGAAAGAATACTCATGATTAGTTGGGTATACCAACTCTGCCCTCTCTCTTAAATTATACACTGTCAAACAAAAACATAAAAAAGCTGCCTGACTCCATGGGTTCTTCAGAGGGCCTTCCATTGTATGCTTCAAAGGAGATATTAGTCATAGCGGGTGAACAAAAAGTGATTTACATTAATACTACTATGCAAATTCCCCACAACTGCCTACTGCACTTAACAAGAATTGATGGGATTAGTCCTCTGGAACCTTGGGTGTTGCCGGTTAACCTAGGCCCTGCCTACCAGCGCTTCATTAATCTTTTTTTTTAGTACTAGATGGTCAGCGCTTCATTAATCTTCTGTTGGGGAACCTTACTAACAAGGGTATAGTCGTTAAGATCAATCAGGAGATTGGAAAATCTCTGTTGATTTTAATCAAGGACATCTGACAAGTCTGTATTCTAGAGCTATGTTAGATCTGGGACTACCTACCAACCAATTAATATGCGCTTTGCCTCATGTTCAGATTTTGAGTGTCTAACTCTCTAAGATCTCTAAAAAATTCACTCTCTCCTGGAGTCTTATAGTGGCATCTTCTCCTAACCTGAAACTGACTATGGGCTTATGAAGGACTGGAACCACTCCATTGATGTTGGTGATGCTCAGCTATTTGGTCCAAGCTTATTAGAAATCAAAGTTTGAGGATCTCCAAATGAGGATGGAGCTGAAACAGTTGCTGGATGAGGGGCTGCTGGTGCCTTCTTAAAAGACTTAGTCATATTCCTTATTATATTTATATAAGGTACACCAACCAGGGTATGGACAATACTGATGCTTGAATGAGCCAAAAATTAAAATTTAATAAAATAAAATAAGATTGAAATTAGATTGATGGATCCACTTGAACCAATAGAGATTAAAGCTAAACACCCTAACTAAGTCAGAAGAGAAAACTGCTATACTCTATGGCAGTGGGTGAAGGAGGAAAGGGAGGTTCTTCTTCCTCATCTGTTGGGGACATGTGTGACACAAAGCTGATAGCGCTGTCAAGCGGCGCATCATGTCAATGGGTCAAGATAACAAAAAGGTGCTTACAACTCAATATGTGATATGATGAGGGTGGAAATGTAGGTTGTAAGTGCTTTTTCAGCCTCAAGGCGTACTTTAGGTATGATGGCGATGGTTGCAAGGTTGTTGCGAGTAATGAAGGTCTTTGGGCTGAACTTTGTGACCACTGCAACTTTTTGAACAGCTGAATTCACCACCTGATAGTAGCGGAGATGTTCTTAATTGTGTTTTATTTTAAATTTATTGCAGGGAAGGCCGACCATGGGACAGACACTTCCGAATATGACTCAGACGAGACAAAACTCAGTACCAGGTGAGGCACCCCAGAGAAGCGATGCTATCTCTTGTTGCCAGCGGGAACGCCACTTATGGGAAGGGGGAGGGAACGTGTGTAGGGGGCGTAGCCACTATTGAGCACGTGTGGAGGAAGGGGTCTGATTTGATGAACCAGACTGGGAACCAGGAGGAGACCAGCTGCCGGCGACGTGGTGGGAGATATCCAAACATCCACGCTTGAAAGTGATCTACCAAATGAGACTGGAACCTGTGGGCAGCTTCAGGGAGGGTGGGGATGGATCCGGCGATGGCATCCAAGACAATCATGTGGATAGTCCACATGGCGATTGCAACCACCAGAGCACGAAGGGAGGGTGGGAGGGGGAGGCCATTGATGAAGCAAACATATCTCTTGACAGACTGAAGGGATGTGTTTGATCCTGGCCTAGCAGACGTTGGACTTCGCGCCATATTACTTTAGA
This sequence comes from Massospora cicadina, assembly GCA_022478985.1. Classification (NCBI taxonomy): domain Eukaryota; kingdom Fungi; phylum Entomophthoromycota; class Entomophthoromycetes; order Entomophthorales; family Entomophthoraceae; genus Massospora; species Massospora cicadina. Next base: position 64,170 of record JAKSZP010010635.1, on the reverse strand, counting down.
GGTGGGGCACTTCTCCAGGCGGTGAAGCAGCGTTCCATACTGGCCACACATGACACAGGATGAGTGTAAAGCATTAGAGCGCTCAGCTGTACGATACACCCGCCTCAGGCAGCGCCACACATGGGAACGGACTTGAGGCTGCAACAGAGGATGGTGTGCGTATTTCCAGATAGTCTTTTGGGCCTCAGTGGAATAAGAGATGTCCATCATGTCCAGGTAGTCCACCCTGGATAGGACTTGAGGTCGAATGGGGATCACGCCATCATGGATGGGTAGCCCCTGTACCTCTTGTGTGAACTGAGGAGAGGGGCGGCCTCTTTGGGTTGTATGTCCAATAATACGAATTCTCCACTCTGCGCTTCGCATGGAGAGTAGGATTCGTTTGTAGTGGGTTTTTGTCCCGTGAGGACCTGTGGCTGATGTGTGTGATGCAAGGTATTTCATCAGGGAGTGGGGGTTTGATGGGTTGTTGAGGCCCAAGGCTTGGGAGAAGAGGGAGCAGGCCGCGCGGGACCAGTGTTGGGATGGGAGTGTAGGAGCAGTGACGGCCGCAATCCAGGTGCCTAGGATCTTGGCGGCATGGGCTTTGAAGTCAAGTAGGCCCATACCACCATGATGATGAGGGCCAAACATGACCTCTAGCCGTACTGGTGGAGGGCGGCCTGACCAAAGCCAACCTTGTAGCAAAGCATACAGGGATTTGAAGAAGCTTGGGGAGAAGGGGATGGCGTGGGCTCCAAACCAGACTTTGGATAGGAGCATAGAGTTGGCGAGAACAACCCTGCCAGTGAGGGTAGTAGGGTGGGCTCTGAGAGAGGCGATTCGCTTCGTCACGTTGTCCAGTATATGGCCCTCCATTACTGCTGACGCGTATCCTCCTGCCTCCAACCACACGCCCAGATGGCGTACCGGTCCTATGGTAGGTCGCGGCACAAAGGGGAGCACCAGTGGAGCGGTGTGTTTTGAGTTAGTAAGGCGTGGACTTGGGCGAGCAGCTGGGCTGGGTTGGGAACTACTTGCTGGGGCCCAGCAGTTCTGAAACCGACCAAGGAGGATGATTTCGGTTTTGGAGGCGTTCAGTGCCGCGTTGCTTACCCGGGAATACTCCTGTATGAGAGCTTCAAGCGAGCAGCATCTTTATTATTAGACACCCCCACCACGCAATCATCTGCAAATGCCATCATCTTGACTGGGGTTTGGCCTGGCACATGGACCCCAGTGAGTTGGGCATTCACATTTCGCAGTAGTGGGCCAAGGCTGAAGTTGTATAAGAGTGGGCTCAGGGGGTCCCCTTGTCACAGGCCCCTTTGAGGATGGACTACATCTGTTAGGAAACCTGGGCCGCGCACAGCCATTGTTGCAGATTCCGTGAGCAGCATCACCCAGTTAATGAAGCGGGGAGGTAGGCGGAATTGTTGGAGGCAGGCCCTAAGGTATTCCCAGTTTACTCTATCATAGGCCTTTTGTTGGTCCAAGAATACAAGTGCCCCAGAGGCTGTGGACTGACACACATTAGCCACAGAGTGCACGTTATCCCAAATCGACCTTCTGGGGATGAAACTGAATTGTGCTGGAGAGATGGTGGCAGATGCTACAGTCCCTAAACGGTTAGCCATGATTTTTGTTAAAATTTTGGTGTCTGTGTTTGTTAGAGAAATGGGGCGCCAGTTGGCTAAGTCTAGCCTGTCCCCTTTCTTGAAGAGTGTGACTGTAAAAGCCTCATGTCCTCCTGGTAGGAGGCGCGTTTCCAACAGGCTTTGGTTGAGTGAGGCTAGCAGCAATGGGGATATGTATTTAAAATATTTTTGTAGAACTCATATTGAATGCCATCTGGGCCTGGGCATTTTCAGTTTGGCGCACCGCGAATGGTAGTCCATAATTCGTTTGGAGTAATTAAATTCATTATTTCCGGGTATCAGAAAACGGTGCAGATATGAGCTCTGTCAAGAAATTCCGCCATTTCGGCCAGCTGAATTGGTTCAGCTCAGTATAACTTGGAGTAATATCTTTGCATTTCGATTGCCACTTCAGCTGGTGTGTCCACGATAGAATTATCTGATCTTCGCACCTGTGTGCAGGCCACGCTCTGGCGTGGTGCAAAATTTTTTTGAAGAAGTATGCGGTGCACTTGTCACCTTTAGTGATGCGTGTGGCCCTGTATTGGACACAAACCCGATGTTTGTGTTGCCTTTCAAGTGCGTTGAGGTGTGCTGCTGCCTCCTCCTACTTCTGGCCCCATGCAGGGCTATATCCTGAGGCTGGAATGTTGGACTCCAAGTGGGCCAATTCTGCCAGCGCATGCGATATAACCGCCGATGTGGCTCGTGAGCGTCTGGATGTTCTTAATTGTGATTTCTAATACTTATTTGAGGCAAGCTGACCAGGGGATAGACATTACTAAAACTAAAACTAACTAAAAGCTAAAATAACTACTTGGTTAAAACAAAACGCCCTAATGAGTGGATTAAATGAATGAATTGAAAAACAACCAACCAGGTAGGCAGCAGAAACTGCTTATCCCTCCATGGCGGAAGGGGAGGAGGGGTCAGGGGGCTCGTCTTTTGCATCCTCTTTGGCAGCAGCTTCTTCCTCCCATAACATAGTACGTGTCACAGCTGACAGTAATGTTGTTGAGGCATCTGCGGCATGTGGTTCAATATCACTGATGATTGGAATTTTTATGGAAATTGCCAACTAGATAAATGGCACTGAGATATTTGGTTAAAGCTTTTTCAGCTTTAGGCGGGCATATGAGAGTTTACCAAATGTGGCAATGTTGGTTTGGGTTATTTTGCTTTTTGATTCCGTGCTATAGTTGCCACGTTCTGGATAGCATCATTTGCATTTTTTTATAGTTGGATCACCATGATTTTACTTTTTGGAGTTAAGGTTGTGGGGATAACAGGAGGTGGAATTCTCCTATGAGAATCACTACTGATTTAGCGACAGCTTTATGCAGGAATGGCAATCTGGTGTTGCAGCTATTTTGACTGCAAACTGGTGATCACTGCAAAAAAATTTGGCGTTAGGCTGTGGGGTATAAAGTTGGGGGGTATCTGGCATCCCATTCTGCATTAACAAACTTCTTGATTTTCAGAGATGGTTTTTCAATGAGCTTACCCGATTCATAAATTTCAGCCTATAATTCCCATGGGTTTTGGTTGAATTGGATTGGGGGAATCAGCGTACTGTTGAGGTTTGGTTGAATTATTTGAGGAAGTATGGGATCAAACTGGGATCCAATCCAATGCTTGATTGGTGGAATTATTTATGGCTTTGAGGTATAAATGAGGTTGATTGGTGGCTGCAGGTGCAGCTGCAGCAACAGGCTTTGGGGGAGGGGGAGTTAATATTGTGCCCCATACCAGAAATTATACATGGTGGGCAGCAGATTGGATGTCAGCGGATGAGTCATCTGATCTGCCAGAAGTGGTTGAGGAGGGGCACTTGCATTTCGAGTGGTCTAACTCAAAGCATGAACAGATTGTCTGACCGCCCTTGAAGTGGGCCCAAAACGGATGGTCAGGCGCTGAGGGAATAATGATGCGCGGCAGAATTGACACTGCAATTTTATTAAATTCAGGGGCGATTGTGGCATATGCCCAAGGTCAGCAAGTCATGTGGCCCCATTTGGGACCACAAATTGTAAGATGGGGTTGGAGCCATAGGCTTCCAAACCATCCATCAGCTCCTGGTGGAGCACTTCAGGGGGAGGTGGGTGGGAAAGCCAGCAAACAGAACCACCAAAATGGTGTCCGCTGGGAGCCAAGTTCAAGTTATGGGGAGAGGGGTGCCCTGGAATACCAGGGGCACAGTTGCTGCAGTGGCAGCATCAGCTTTGCAGGTGAAGCTAAGGTTGAAATACCCCTTGTAGGGGTGGAGATTAATAAAACTGGCAGGTGTCATCACCGCCTGTGCCATTTCAATAATGGCTTGGTCATGGTATGGGAATAGTTTCCCATATTTGACCCTTAGGTCATAGTGCATGTTGCTCTGGGGGAGCACTAGGGGGCAGCGGGGTACCTATTGGGTGTTATCAAGGTGGGCGTATAGGTCCTTGGGCAGAACAAGTCAACCCATAGGTTTGGAATAACTGGATGAATCATTCCTAGTGCGTTTTCCTGCTGGACAGAAAATGGCTGAGGGAGTTTTGCCACTTCCCATGCTGGAGCAGCTGGCGGAGAATCTGAGGACATTGGAGCAAAACTACAATGGGCGAATTTGATTTGTTTTATAAATTTGTGTAATCTGCTTAAATAGTTATGCCGAGCAGAAAGAGAGTTCTTTTTTGTGTTTTGAAAGCATAAATTTGGCAAGATAGGAGGTGGCAGGCCTGTAGCCAGTGCTGCAACTAATTTAATAATGACTTTATGGGTTAGGCGACATTCAGGGAAGGTAACTGCCTTTTTAGCTAATTGGTGGTCATTTTTGAATGTAGTAGCATCAGGGAGAGGCACATAATGGGACTTTGGAAATTGGGCCGCATATATTCAGTATTGAGGTACATTTTGAATGGAGGGGCCCAGCCCATTTGAATTCAGGGATAAGCTCACCTGACTCATCAACCTCAATCAAATAATTCCATGGATTTTGGTTTAATTTATTTGAGTTATTTGCATATGGGTTATCTGTGGACTGTGGCTAGTAGGATGGTTTAGAATTTATTTTAGTCCATTATGTCTCCTGATTGGTGGGTTCAGGATAAGAGGTTCGTTGAAGTAATTTTTGTTGGTTGATTCATTGGTTGTTGTGGCTACCACTTAGGGGAGGGGAAGGATAGTGCCACATTTAAAAATGTTATTGGATCAGCTATAGGATCATTGTTTGGCAAGTTGGGTGTGGGTGCTGCAGCTTTTGAGATGGAGGGGCAACACCATTTTAAATAGTCCAGTTTGAAACGGGTAGGGCAGATGGTATGCCCTCCATCTACTCAAGCCCAAAAAAGGATGGTCCGGGGTAGAAGGGTAAATTATTTAAGGGGTAATTAAGATGATTATTTCTGTTAATCCTGTCAGTAAGTCGCAAAGGCGTGGGGGCCTGCAAGTCAGGTGGCTTCATTAGGAACCACAAATTATATTAATTGATTGGAACCATATTCTAGTAATCCAGCACAAAATCATTAATAAAATTTCAGGTGGTAGGTGGGTTAGGGAGGCCCACGAACTAAACTTCTAGAGTGGTTTCAGTAGGCAACCAGGTACAAGTAGTTGGGAGGGGGTTCCCTGGAGCAATAGGGGGATGGTAGATGCATCTGCACCATCAGCTTCACTTGGGAAGCCGAGTTGAAACACCCCTTGAAGGGGCGGAAGTCAATGAAGCCTGAATGATGCATATTAGCCTGGGCTAATTTGATAATAGCTTTATTTGTATAGGGGAACAACCTACCATATTTAAACCAAAGGCCAAATCGCATGTTGCTCCAGGGAGCACAAGGGGTAACGTGGCACCGCCTGGGTTCAGGCGAGATGAAAGGCTAAGTCCTTAAGCAGGACATAGCATCCTAAAGAATTTGGAGGGCCAGCTGAGCCATCCAAGCACATTTCAGCAATGGCTGAAAAACATTAGGAGGTGGAGCTACACTGCCCCTTATGGGGGCAGTGGGCGTCAAATGCATCAACATAGTAACTTGAATAGGGTGACGAGTGGAGCTGTTTTTACCTAATCTATGCTACTATTTGACCTAAAAATGAGCAAATTGAGAGCATCATATTTCTTACTGATCATCAAAAAGAAGAATGGTGGTCATTGGGTAGTTATGGACTACTGCAAACTGAATAATCCCACCAAAGAGTATAGCTACCCTATCCACCACATTGATGATGCCCTAGCCCAACTCTCTGGCTTTAACTTCTTTTCCGCCATGGACTTAGCTAGCAGTTATTAGTAAATGGACTTTTTTCCCCATAACCAGGAGAAATGCGCTCTCATTTGCAGTGAGTGTCTCTTCTAACCTACCCAACTACCACAAGGGCTGTGCAGCGCGCCTGCCACTTTCCAGCGAGCTATGAATCATATCTAGCAAACATTAAGTTAAGTAACATATCTATCTCAATGATATCATACCGTTTTCTAAGACCTTTAATGAGCACCTCAACCACTTTAAGAAATTGTTTCAACGGCTGCAGGCTTATAACATAGAATTGAAGCCATCAAAAAATACTTTCTTCTAGAAAAAGCTGAATTTCCTTGGACACAACATCTCTCAAGTTGGGAATAAACCTTTACAAGATAAGAATTCGGCTATATCTAAGATGCCGGCGCCCAAAACCCTACATGGCATCCAGTTATTATTGGGAATGATGGTGTATTTGGGAATCCAGCTGATTTATGCTCGCTGGTGCGTGACACCTGCTGGATTCCACAAAGATATTTATAAAAAATTAGAAAAAAATTAAATGAAAAACTTCTCTCTCTCATTGCAATCACTTTTGAAAAATACTCAATTCAAGTCTGAATTTAGTTTGATAATCTCACAGAGGAGATTAGTCTGCGCCCATGTCAGGAGGCAGTTGGGTGAGAAAGGTAAGAGGCACAGGTGGTAGGCCCGCGACCTCCAATGTGCAAAAATGCCCCAGAGATACTGGCAGAATAGAAAAAAATAAAAAACTGGTGGTCACTAGTTCCCCAGAAATCCTCACTTGGCAGGCGCGATGTAACCAGTACATCAACACGCTGCACTCTCAACCACTCTCGTCGGTGTAATACAGATTCTGGGTGTTTCTGGATACATAACAAACAGCTTTAAGGAAAATTTTTTTGGTGATGTGCACACTTTTTTCCTGACTGCGGTGTACGTTGCACCTCACTCCATGTCATGCAGTTGGCTGGACCTCAGTTTTGAAAACAAGGAGGCAGCAGATGAAGCTGCTGTGGTGCGCGTAGTGATTGACCTCCTTAAAGGGCAACGGGTTACCAAAACCAAATTCACCAGATGGACAAAATCCAACCAAATTTTCCTCACGTTTGACTTTTTGCCCACTACAGTCAAGCGTGCCATTCTGGAGCAGCACCTGAAAAATAGTCTCGCCATATATGGCGAAATACAATCCTTAGAGATGTAATGCTTTATGCTGATGCCACACCTGTGCACTGGCAAAGCCATTGCAGTTTGACTCCAACCGAGGAGATTGTGAAGGACCTAACTCAGATCCCGCACTCCACTTATTTCAGTATTGAAGGACATACCACCCATCCTTTCTGGGTAACCATAGACAGCGCACCACCCATTTGCACCCACTGTGACGCATTTGGCCATAAGGCACATGCATGCCCCACCAAGGAGGGCATCACATTCCAAGAGCACCCCTCAGCGGCCATGGCCAGCAGGGAGGCGCACTATGAACCAACCACCAGCACCAAAGAGGCTTTCCCGTGGGGAGCACAAGGCTGCTACTTACTAGTAAAGCATATCTCCCATCAAGAGCGAAAGAAGGCCAAACAGGCCCGCAGGGCTGTGGCCAAGGAAGCGGCCAAAGTCGACTCCACTATACCACACTTCCAACACCAGGAGGACATCGAAACCTTTGTGGCAGAAGCAACTCAGGAATCCCTCAACTAATCAGATTGGGAAGCCCATGCCAATTGGGCCACCCAATCTGAGGATCTGAGGGTGACTCGATCTCACCTGACCTTTGCAATCAAGCCCCAATTGAAACTGTCTTGGTCTCCAACCTACCTGAAAATTTTTTTGACCTGAACGTTGGTGCACTGAACTCATCCGCACCACAAAAAATTTGTTCAACGTTGGGGAAACAAAAAGTGAAGGCAAAAGCCAACACAAACCTGAATGCTAAAATTAACAAAACTACCAATAGCATTGCTGTAAACACCCACACTGCCATGAAGGCCCGTGGGGATCCAGAGGAGGCTGGTGGGCCTGGGTGCCCACCCCTCACACCTAAGGTGCGATGGGGGAAACCTTCACTTTAGGGACATTGAATATCGCTGGACTCAAGGCCTCGCCATCCCAGGCTAGGAAACTGAGTTTTTTACAAAAAAATTTACCCGTGGACATCCTGGCCATCCAGGAGTCCCGCTGTCCGCAAGGTTCTGAGGAGGCTTGGAAGTCCATGCTCCTACCATCCCTATCCTTTTGGTCAGAGCACTGTGGGGTGCTAGTTTAGAAAACAATTTTTTTTAATTTAATTATTGGAATCCTTCCTCAATGGCTGAGTCCTCGTTGTTGCATTCTCATAGCCAACGTGGTGCACGCTATCATCATATTTTATGCCCAGACCTGTGCACAAGAGCGTCAGGTATTTTTTCTCATCAGTCAAATCCCTTCCATTACCCCCTGACCCTTTCATAGTTGGCGACATGAACTGTTAGCTAAACTCACCCATGGACCATTGGCCTTCCTCATCCCACGCCCCCCAGGGTCATGTAAAACTTCGCGTTCTAAAGGCCACCCTTGGGTTATTAGACGCGCTGCTGCGGCAAGCCCCACTGCTCAAAAACATGACGCGCCCCCACGTCCACAACGGCCAATTAAGGTCCATGATCCGCATTTACCTTATCCTCACGCCGGCGAAATTTCAATCTCACATTTCCCACTTCCAAACAACAAAAAATGAATTCTCTGACCACTGGCAGGTCTTGATAACCTACCACTTACCTGTCACAATGGCTAAGTCCCCACATTATGCAAACTCCGCCCACCCAAACTTGTATCGCCAGGATTTTCCACTAGGGTGGAATAAGCAACTTCAGCAAAAGAGTCTATTACATCGTTTTGTGCGGACCCAATTTCCACATGGTCAGCCTTTAAAGAGGATACCATCCACCACTCTCACCACCTCTCCTCCAGATGCCCACGAGCTACATCAGCCATCATCTCGCGCGCTCTGGCAGAGTTGGCACACCTGGAGTCCAATATCTCAGCCACAGGCTACAGCCCTGCTTGGGGCCAGAAGTGGGCAGAAGCAGCCGCCCACCTCAACGCACTCGAAAGGCAACACAAACATCAGGTTTGTGTTCATTACAGGGCCAAACACATTACAGAGGGCGGCTCATGCAAGCATAATTTTTTAAAAGATTCTTTGCACTGCGCCAGAGCGTGGCCTGCACACAGGTGCGGAGATCAGATGATTCCATCACGGATATGCCAGATGAAGTGGCAATTAAAATACAAAAGTATTACTCCGAGTTGTACCAAACTGATCCAATTCAGCCAGATGAAGTGGCGAAATTTCTTGACAGCACTCACATCTGCACCATTTCCCAATACCTTTAAAAAAGAATTTGATTACTCCAAATGGACTCTGGTCAGCCATCCACGGTGCACCAAATTAGAAATGCCCAAACCCTGATGGCATTATATATGAGCTATATAAGAAGTACTTCAAATATATATCCTCACTTCTGCTTGCCTCCCTTAACCAGAGCCTTCTGGATACGCGCCTTCTACCAGGAGGGCAAGAGGCCTTCACTGTCACACTCTTCAAGAAAGGGGATAAACTAGACCTAGCCAACTGGCGCCCCATTTCTTTAACTAACGCGGATACAAAGATTTTAACTAAAGTCATGGCTAACCGTTTCAAGGATTGTAGCATCCGCCACCATTTCCCCAGAACAATTCGGTTTCATACCCAGAAGGTCGATTTGGGACAACGTGCACTCTGTGGCTAACACATGCCAGTCCACAGCCTCTGGGGCACTTGTTTTTTTAACCAACAGAAGGCCTATGATAGAGTAAACTGGGAATACCTCAGGGCCTGCCTCCACCAATTCTGCTTGCCCCCTCGCTACATCAACTGGTTAATGCTGCTGACAGAATCTGCAACAATGGCAATGCGTGTCCCTGGCTTCCTAACGGAAGTAGTCCTCCCTCAAAGGGGCCTACGCCAAGAAGACCCCCTTAGCCCAATCTTATACAACTTCAGCCTTGACCCACTACTTCGAAACGTGAATGCCCAGCTCACTGGGGTCCATGTACTAGGCCAAGCTCCAGTCAAGATGATGGCATTTGCAGATGACTGTGTGGGCGGGGTGTCTTTCATATAAGATGCACGCGCGCTTGAAGCTCTCACCCAGGAGTATTCCCGGGTAAGTAATGCTGCACTGAAGCTTCCAAAACTGAAATCATCCTCCTTGGTCGGTATCAAACCTGCTGGGCCCCAGCGAACAAAGCCCAGCCCAGTCCATCTGCTCACACACGTGCTAGCCTTCACTGCTCACCCCACACCGCCCCACTTGTGCTCCCCTTCGTGCCACGCCATACCATAGGGCTGGTCCGCCATCTGGGCGTGTGGGTGGAGGCAGGCGGGTATGCCTCAGCAGTAATGAAAGTCATATTCTAGACAATGTAATAAAGTGTATCGCCGCCCTCAGAGCCCACCTTACTTCCCTTACTGGCAGGGTTTTTTTAGCCAACCCTATGCTCCTCTCCAAAGACTGGTTTGGAGCAACATGCAATCGCCTTCTCCCCGGGTTTTTTAAATCTATGTATGCCCTCCTACAAGGGTGGCTATGGTCAAGCCCCCACCGCCAGTGCGGCTTGAGGTCATGTTTGGCCCTCGTCGCCATGGTGGCAAGGGCCTGCTCGACTTTAAAGCCCATGCTGCCAAGATCCTGGGAACCTGATTGCGGCTGTCACCGCCCCTATGCTCCCCTCCCAACTCTGGTCTCGCGCGGCCCACTCTAACTTCTCCCGCGCCCTGGGCCTTAACAATATATCAAACCCTCACTCCCTGATGAAATACCTGGCTTCACACCCATCGGCCACAGGTCCTCAAGGGACTAAAACCCACTACAAACGAATCCTCCTCTCCATGCGGAGCGCTGAGCGGAGAATTTATATTAGTGGACACACAGTCCAGAGATGCCGCCCCTCTCCTCAGTTCACACAGGAGATACAGGGGTTACCCATTCAAGATGGCTTGATCCCCACATGGCCCCATATCCTATCCAGGGTGGACTACCTAAACATGATGGACATCCCTTATTCCCTTGAGACCCAGAAAACTATTTGGAAATACGCACACCATCCTCTGTTGCAGCCTCAAGTCCGCTCCCATGTGTGGCGCTGCCTGAGGCAGGTGTACCATATGGCTGAGCACTCTAACACTTTACACTCATCCTGCGTCATGTGTAGCCAGTATGGAACGCTGTTCCACCGCCTGGAGAAGTGCCCTACCTCTAAAGTGATATGGCGCGAAGTTTGACGTCTGCTTGGCCAGGATCAAACACATCCCTTCAGTCTGTCAAGAGATATGTTTGCTATATCCATGGTATCCCCCCTTCCACCCTCCCTCCATGCTCTGGAGGTCGCAATTGCCATGTGGACTATCCACACAATTGTCTTGGATGCCATCGCAGGCTCTACCCCCACCCTCCCATAAGCTGTCCACAGATTCCGGTCCCATTTGGTGGACCACTTTCAAGCGTGGATGTTTGGGTACCTCCCACCACGTCACTATCAACTGATCTCCTCCTGATCCTAGTTTGGTTCATCAATTTGACCCTTTCCTCCACGCATGTTCAATTTTGGTTACAGCCCATTTAAATGTTCCCTCCCCCTCCCCTAGTGGCGTTCCCGCTGGCAACAAGGGATAACATCGCTTCTCTGGGGTGCCATCCCTGTTACTAAGTTTAGTTTCTTTCAGGTCAAAATTCAGAAGCGTCCATCCCCTGGTTGGCCTTCCTCACAATAAATTTAAAATTTAAATAATTAAATGAAAGCGCTAATGAAATGGGTTTTTATGGTTTTTATTTGGCTCACAATAAAGGGGAAAATGATATCCCTTGACCTCCAATCTTTAGTATATAAAGTAAATTTGAAGTTCGAGGGGGAATTTGGGAATATGTTCAGAATAGCCTGCACGAGTCCAAATTAGGAAATGTGCAGGAATAGCATATCATGACTTGGGAACTCCTATCAGTGCAGCCGAAGTGAAGAAAGAGGAATTCTGATTGGCTCAAACATACCCATGAGGTAACGTTTTTATAAACTTGAGCCAATCACCACCTGAGAAATTTCTTGCACCTTGGGGGACCCCGCCAAGCCTATAAAAAGGGGGGTCCCATGAAGGTGCTTTGAAGGACTTTGTTGGGGTTGGGGGAGTGCTTTTGATGATTCCCCTGAGTCCATGGTGCAGTTGGAGAAATCTGACTTTCAGATTTTACTAATGCCCGTATGGGTTTTGAACTGGTTATTCCCCAATTAATGGGGTTCCACTGAGAATTGGCCAGGGACTTTTGGCCGATTTCATCGATTTCTACTTTTTTCTATAATTAAATGAACTCTTAACAGCATTGGAATATTGAAAATGGATGACATTTCCCTTTCTTGGCAGAACTCGACCTAAAGCATTCTGATTTCTAGTCTGCAATGGTAAATGTCTGACAGTGTATTACCATCAAATCATCCCAAAATTCGCCCAGCTAAGTGAGCCCCTCTTCCATCTCTTGGCTAATAACATATCATTTCATTGGAGTGTAGACAAAAAGCAGCGTTTGAGACCTTGAAAACTTACTGTAATAACAGCTGATCCTCTGCCACCCTGACTATGGAAATCACTTTATGCTGTTAACAGATGCCTCTGATTACACCGTTGACGCTATTTTAGCTCAGTCAGACTAGCATGGGGTCGATCTTCCTGTTTTCTACTTCATCAAGATGCTCTCAAAAGCTGAACACAATTTACAACGGCAAAATAAGAAATAAATTGTAATCCTGCTCGCTGTGAAGTACTAACCCTTCTTATATGAGGCTTCACTTAAAGTGGTTACTAACCTCGCATCACATAAAGGTGTTTTAAGAATATGAAGAATCCCATAGATGGTTGGCTCTCTGGGCTTTGAAGCTCCAGCAATATAACATGCCAATTGAGCATCAGGTGGGAACTCATCATATGAACGTTGATGGTAGATGTGACTGCCTGTCATTCATTTAGATAATAGTGAAGCCAAGAGGTTATATAACCTCCTGATGACTCATAGTGCATGGGGGATGATGATGAACCTGTACAAAAAATGATAGCGCGGCATTCCTGCAACACAAAGTTGGAGAGTGGAAAGCTATATAAAAAAGTAGTTTTAACTGGTTGCCCTATCTCCAGCCATCCAAGAGAGTACCTGTCAATTTTGGAATCCCATTCTAATTTAGATAATAGCGGCGTACATAAAACTTATTAGTGGGTTAAAGAGCGCTATTTCTGAGAGGGTGTCATAGAGATCATAATTGAGGTCCTGGACGCCTGTATGACCTGCAAAAAGCAATTAAGCTTCAAGACTTGGTATTAATGCCATCCCACTAAGCCTCAACAATACTTCCACACCATAAGTTATGACGTATTTGAACCTCTACCCCAGAATACTGGGTGAAATCAATACAATCTGGTAGACATAAACCATTTACCAAATGGGTTGAAGCTGTTGCTCTTTCTGCTCAAATTGCAAAAGCCACTTTCCTCCATCAGTTTATTTTCGTTTGACATGGTTGCCACCAGGTTCTGCTCTGTAGCAGTGGAAAAAACTTTACCTACAGAGTGGTGAAGATCCACGTTACCTCCATGGGCACGCAACAGCTCTTTTAAGCCCCCTGTAATTCCTCAACCAATGGTACTATATAAAGAGCCAATAGGACCCTGGTCTCTATATTACATAAAATGACCACTTCAGACCTTCACAGGCCTCTGTACTTACAAAGTCCCTAATGACCTATCATAACTGTTACCAGTGTTCCTCAAAATGTCTCCTTTTCATGTGCTGTATGGATGAGAACCTGGAGTGCTAACATTATTAGCCAAGGATATTCTCTTTGATATGACAGACCCTGAGAAAGTCATGAAAAAGTTGGCTCAGCATATCATTCAGTTACAATCAGATGCTATTTTTAGTTTTCCAAAACTGTCACAAAAGGTGGTCAAGCAGCTAATGAGATCCAGCCCCTCTATCTTCCTTCTATGTATCTGAATTGGTGTTGTAATATCATAATTGTCACACTCCTAGAGGATGGACGCTTGGAACTATTTGGGAAGGACCTTTTGTAGTCACTTACAAGGCGAGGGGACAAGTACTCCATCAAATCCCTTGCTACCTGATCACTGTCAACCAAGTTCATGGCTGGTTCTTGTGGTCTATTCTCCCCAAAACTCTTGAAGGGTGTGATGTCAGAAAAATTACAAGTCCCATATTTCATTAGAGTGATTTTGATATTTTATAGGGTAAATTTGGCCAAAAAACCCTGGTCAATTCTTGGTGGAACCCCACAAAATGGGTTAATACTAATGCCCCTAAACCTCAGCTGATAAGCCCCTGGGCTAGCATTAAGTTTACCAAAAATTGAAGCAAAATCAGAGAGATTTTATGAAAATCTTTACCATCCCCTGCATAAAGTAGTTAAACCACCTACGTTGTGACCAATCCTTTTATAGCCTTGGAGGGTGTAATTCTAGGGGAGCGATCCCTCTGCTTTGATTGTGCAGTTTTCCCATTTATGAATAAAAATGGTCAGAAGAGGGCGGCTATCCCTCGTATCACACAAGGTGATCTCGCCCATGTGGTAGCCAAGCACTGGATAACAGCTCTCCCTCTGAAGAACCTCACCCTGTCCCAGCTCTTGCCTCAACCAAATTAGTATGGAGATTAAGAAGTTTGTGTGAAAATCATCAGAAACTGCCACCCCTCATTAACTAGAAGAACTTTATGAAGTCAATGACATTGAGCCCTCAAAATCGAAGTCAAAAAGCCTTACAACCATGATATTAAGGCCTAATGGGCATGTACAATTAGTAGTTATGGAATTAATTGCCAAATCCATGACAACACTCAACAATAACATCAGGTCATTGAAAAATGTCATTGGTTAAAAACTTGCTCCAAAATCTATGGGGACCAAGCCCAACAGGCGCATACCTCATAGTCAGAATGTGATAAGCAATGAAATATTGGTTAAAAGCGCCAATGGCATTGAGCCATTGGGTAATGAGGTTGCCAACTCTGAAATCCCCTCAAAATCATCGGACAAATCCCAAAGGTCTTGTACCTCCATCAGGGACTGTTGCCAATAGCACGAAACCCCCATTTAAAGAATTTCCTTGTCAATCAATGTTACCCACTTGGCTGAACGAACGCCCCAGTGACCAGGCATGGATGTGTTGACCATCCAAAAACCCGTTTATGACCCGTTAGTGCTTCCCCTATGTGGGGTGGACTTGGGGGTTCCCATTGCCCATTGGTCCAGATGCAATTGCGCTAACTTTCAGAAATGCAGTAAAGCCTTAAGTCAGGCGTTCATGGTCACCCAATAGTGACTCAGCTTGCCACCAATTCCTTTGATGTCAGTTTGTATTGAAGTTGTTTTCCCCCTCCCTCAAAAATTTGCCTGCTTGGTTCAAAAATTTGAGGGCCCTATCCTGTGCTTTTACAGCTGTCCCAAATTAGATACTATTTAATCCATTGCTTTGCACTGAGAAAATTTTATGTCAATTTCTTAAATTAACTTCACAATACAATCTTTCCACAAGTTCCCAAATTTTTATATTTACTTCAAAATTCTCTTACCAAGCTCCCAATGGCACTAAAATTGTGGCCATCAACCCCTACATTGGCTGGGCAATACCAGTTTTGATAGTCACAATAGCTCCCTCTAAAGTCAACAGGATCTATTGAGTAAGAAATTTCGTAGAACTTAATCAAATCATTGAAGCCACCTACCACCAGGGTATTAGAATCCTGTGGGCTCATTTATCTCAACTTCACATGAGGATCCTCTTCTCACCACTGCTTTTGTGTCAAACCCTCTAATGGAGTATCACAAAGCAGTTTTTCCAATACTGCAACTCCCTGCAGCAAGGCCTTCAGGGTCTGGAGTTGTAATAGCCTGTTTCATTGCTGGGTTTCTTTTTACGCTTGCCTCACATCAACGCGCCTTTGTTTCCCAATTTCCCATGACATACAAAGTCGTCTAAGTGGTAATGCCTTGACATTCTGACTTGCTTTTTGGTGCTTCTGCATCCCAACTGGAAGGCCATTCTAAACTTCATATGCCATATCCATGTCATTGGGGGTTTCATCAAGCGCAAATATTTTCTTTCCAAAGATTAGGTAAAAATTAAATCCTTGCCTCACGGATTTATATTACCTGCTACTGACCTCCCATCAGCCATTCCATCAGAGCAAGGCGATCTTAAGGTCCATGATAGGCTTAAACCTAATATTTCCTAGTACAGCATCTAGTACTAAAAAAATATTTCCTAGTACAGTATTCCTAGCCTAATCCAAATTTGTGACCTAACTCACTTTTAGCCTTGTTAGGTTTAAATACTAAACTATAATATCTTAAAAGTGTTTTCTCCTTGACCCTTCCTTTATTATTAGCAAAATTTTTAAACAAAACCATCCCTAATTTCATTTAAAAGCGTTAGTAAATTTAACTATAAAATGGTCTGATAACCACCTGTAAAATCTATCCTGTAGTAGAGAAACCTACTTCTACTGAAAATTATTGTAATTCGGTTTTAAACGCACTAATTACCAACCCCAAAACCTGAAATCCCACATGGACATTGCGATTTTCTCCAAGAATCAATACTTAAAATGTGTTAATATTGGCCCTCCTCCCTAAATGACCATCTGCAATATTTTTCATGAATATAGGCAACCCTTGTCAACTTGGCAATCACCTAATAATGGTCTCATAAATACGCCTTTATTCCCAATTTTGTTTTTGCTTTTGACAGGTCCTAACTTCAATTCATCATTTGGCTTTAGCTCTTGAGTCTCAGGATCTCATAAAGTTTGAATCTTAATGCTAATTGCCAGTTACGTTTAAAAGTACTATCATTTTTCTCTTTTAATTTGATTATGGCATTTATTGCTGTTCTTAACGTTTTGATTAATTTCACTAACAGATTTGAAAATAAGCCCCATATTGCATGGATTGATATAGCAAGATTAACTTCATCCAATTTTTTAATAATTTTAGTCTTTTCTTTTTTCATATTCATTATTTAATTAAAATTAAATCAAGCGGCTTCTTCAAACCTCTTTAGATCAATTGCTAGGCCTTTTAAATATGATCTAATGCCTCATCTAGTGCCTCATACCTCATGAATATTTCTGCATACCCAGTTACAACCTGAGATGGCCTTGCCGTCAATCTTCTCATCTAAACACCTTAAAAATATTCCCATAAATCTGTTGCAAGCTGAGCTGGTCCTACTGATGCTTATTCATTCTAAGTAGATGTCAAGTGGAACAGGTTCTCTTGCAGTGCTAGATAGTTCTGCATCTAGACTGCAAGTCCTTTACCCAAATCATGAGCATTTTCATCCATCTCTTGAGGCAATAGAAGATTCACATCTATCTTCAGCTTCTTCCCTTAACTTTGGGAGGTAAGATATCCAATTGTGCAATTGTCTGATAATGAATTATCTTTCCATTTTTGTATAACAAGTTTTTTTGTCAAGGCAAGCCAACCAGGGGATGAACAATACTGAAAAAAATATTCCAAAAAATAAACTGAATAAAATTTAAAACGTGAATTGAACGCCCTTTTTGGGCAGCAAAACACAAAAAGAAATAAGAAAATAACCTACCAGGTGGCACAGCGTTGAGTCGCTTATCCCATCATGGTAGAGGGAGGGTGATCAGGCAGGTCATCATCAGACTCAGCATTGTAGAGGTGGATTAATGCTGAGAGCAGGGGGGTTGGGACATCCTTCGGATGAGGGTCAAGGTGATTCAAATAGTTGTTTTGATCAGTAATTTGGGCCTAGATTAAAGCCTCCAAGAGTTTGGCAACATGGTGTTCAGCCTGGATGTGGGCGTCAAGAAGTTGTTCCATTTTTTTAAGTATTGGCTCTTATGGTGCTTTTGGATGCAGAAAATTCTTCAGGTTCAGTGACATGCTTGACAGCAGTGTTGGCAGTTTTATATAGTTGTTGGATTTCCTCTTTTGTGGTAGGAGAAAAATTGGAGGGGAATGATGGGTGGTGCAGCTCTTTTTTAAATTCTGCGACGGATTTTGCACACATTTTGTGAGCAAGGAGTGATTTGGGATTGGCCATTGTGGGTGCGGCTAGCTGGTGGTCACTTTGGAAAAAGGCTTTGGGTTTGCAGAAAATGCAGCTGCTTGTGGCTGGGGCATTAAAGTCTGAATTCAGATAAGGTGTTATATCAATTGGGTAACTTGGTGTTAGGAAATTTCACCCAATTTGGTTACTATATCCAATAATTTCCAGGGATTTTGGTTGATTCAGAAAGATTAGGTTGTAGGTGATTTTGGTTGGGTAAGTTTTGGTGTGATAGATCTTCTGGATTGAAAATAGGTCCAATCCTGCTCCTGATTGGTTGCATGGGTGTTATTTGGCCAGCTAGGGTTTGAGGTGCTAGATTTTATTTCTGATTTGAGTTCATGGCCTGTGGGGTTGGGGCAGCCAAAATCCCATCACTTGAACGCTGTTGGTGTGGCCTCATGGGTAGAGTTGCCCGTATTCATAGGGTGTGAATTATATTGACAAGCTTTTTTGGTGTGGTCCAATTCATAGCAAAGGGGGCAAATTTTGCGACCACTGTTGGTGCAGGTATAATACCAAGTTTCTTCCCCATTAAAGCTTATTTCTGTTTATTGGTAACTTTTCCATCAATAGCTAGAACGTCGTCATTTAATTCCGCCATAAATCTCTTAACATTGGCTAAAATTTCATATTTAGAAATATTGGCTTGGTCACTGACTTCATCACATTCTTCTTGATGGTTTCTATGTCCATCCAAAACTTCTTTAATCAGTTCTTGTAAGATATTTTGTAGCCTTTTCTTTTTAAATTGATTTTAAAACTCAACTACCCCATATAGTGAGTTCGTTATAAATTAGGTCCAAAAACTCAACTACCCCTGTGAGGAGCACAAATGTGAAAATTTTTGGAGCTTTGGCTACTCAAATCCCTCTTCTGGAATGAGCACTAACGTTAAGCTCTGAAGCTATCTCTTTCTTGATAATAGCTCACTTTAGCTCCCTATGTTTCCTTTCACATATTCTTTATATGCGCAACAAAAATTTATTAATAAACATGCTTATAAGTATGTGGGTGATTGATATTAGTATAAAGACTGGTATCCAGATTGACGTTTCACAACCAAATATTTCTTCTGCTAAGGGATCTCCTGGGTACAGGTATAATTGTCCTTCCACCCACTGGTGAAGGTACTTAATAAAGCCTTCCAGATAAAAAGGGAATTCTCTCCCTTCAACTTTTTCTGAAGTTGGTAACTTCTGGATAATAACAGACCTTAACATACTGGCAGTAGGTTCAGAGGTTCTAAGTGAACTTTAACTTTTTAGACTTAACTCCTAGTTCCAGCTAAGAGGTCCTCTCCTTGGAATTTATCAGCTATTATATTCAGTGGCCTTCTTGTAAACTCTATCCCTTACTCACTCTTGACGCAAGAGCCACGGAGAAAAAGGATATTAATATTTTGCTTTAGGTATATATGATCCATTAATATAATCCCAAGAGTACCAAAAATACAACCAATGTATAATAAACCAAATATGCTTGGGACTAAAAAATTCTGCTTTAAATAATATATTATATGAATATATAATGGATTTGACACCCAACTCTTCTGTTGGCGTCCCAATTAAAATGGCAGCCTTTTCAATGAATTTACCCTCCATGGTCACTCAAAACAATGATCTTCCTCATCAGTCTAACCAGGTTCTCTCTTACTTTTTATTTGATTTTTTGGTTTAAAAAAGGAACATGTTTCAAGCCCTAACTCAAACCCAGAGATTTCACCCCTATCAGGTATAGCGACTTAAATTAGGTAATAGGTCTCTTACCCATAACCATGGGCTCATGATACCCAAAGGATTAAATCGCTAGTTACTATCAAGGCGTTATTAATTTTCTAATGACTCTTATAATCCCTTAATTGATTGGCGAAAAAACCCAGTTGACTCCTACAAGTAATTAAATTATCAATTTGAAAAAAATTTAATTGCTTGTTTATTTCTGGGGACAATCCATGAAAGATCATTAAGATCCAGTGGATCAAAACCTCATAAATTAAAAAATATTTTCAAATTTATTGCAGGGAAGGCTGACCATGGGATGGACACTTCCGAATATGACTCAGGAAAGACAAACTTAGTACCAGGGGAGGCACCCCAGAGAAGCGATGCTATCTCTTGTTGCCAGCGGGAACGCCACTTATGGGGAGGGGGAGGGAACGTGTGAAGGGGCCGTAGCCACTATTGAGCATGTGTGGAGGAAGGGGTCTGATTTGATGAACCAGACTGGGAACCAGGAGGAGACCAGATGTTGGCAACGCGGTGGGAGGTATCCAAACATCCATGCTTGAAAGTGGTCCACCAAATGAGACCGGAATCTGTGGACAGCTTCTGGGAGGGTGGGGATGGAGCCAGCGATGGCATCCAAGACAATCGTGTGGATAGCCCACATGGCGATTGCAACCACCAGAGCACGGAGGGAGGGTGGAAGGGGGAGGCCATTTATAAAGCAAACATATCTCTTGACAGACTGAAGGGATGCGTTTGATCCTGACCCAGCAGACGTTGAACTTCGCGCCATATCACTTTAGAGGTGGGGCACTTCTCCAGGCGGTGGAACAGTGTTCCATACTGGCCATATGACACAGGATGAGTGTAAAGCGTTAGAGCGCTCAGCTGTATGATACACCCACCTCAGGCAGCGCCACACATGGGAGCGGACTTGAGGTTGCAACAGAGTATGGTGTGCGTATTTCCAGATAGTCTTTTGGGTCTCAGTGGAATAAGGGATGTCCATCATGTCCAGGTAGTCCACCCTGGATAGGATATGGGGCCATGTGGGGATCAAGCCATCTTGAATGGGTAACCCCTGTATCTCCTGTGTGAACTGAGGAGAGGGGCAGCCTCTTCAGGCTGTATGTCCGCTAATACGAATTCTCCACTCTGCGCTTCACATGGAGAGTAGGATTCGTTTTTAGTGGGTTTTAGTACCGTGAGGACCTGTGGCCAATGTGTGTGATGCGAGGTATTTCATCAGGGAGTGGGGGTTCAATGGATTGTTGAGGCCCAAGGCTCGGGATAAGTTGGAGCAGGCTGCGCGGGACCAGTGGTGGGATGGGAGTGTAGGAGCGGTGACGGCCGCGATCCAGGTGCCCAGGATCTTGGCAGAATGGGCTTTGAAGTCAAGCAGGCCCATGCCACCTTGATGATGAGGGCCAAACATGACCTCTAGCCGTACTGGTGGAGGGCGGCCTGACCAAAGCCATCCTTGCAGCAAAGCATACAGGGATTTGAAGAAGCTTGGGGAGAATGGTGGCTCTGAGAGAGGCGATTCGCATTGTCACGTTGTCCAGTATACGGCACTCCATTACTGCTGACGTGTATCCGCCTGCCTCCATCCACATGCCCAGATGGCGCACCGGTCCTATGGTAGGACGTGGCACAAAGGGGAGCACCAGTGGAGCGGTGTGTTTTGAGTTAGTAAGGCGTGGATGTGGGCGAGCAGATGGGCCGGGTTGGGAGCTACTTGCTGGGGCCCAGCAGTTCTGAAACCAACCAAGGAGGATGATTTCAGTTTTGGAGGCGTTCAGTGCCGCGTTGCTTACCCGGGAATATTCCTGGATGAGGGCTTCAAGCGCGCGTGCATCTTTGTTATTAGACACCCCCACCACGCAATCATCTGCAAACGCCATTATCTTGACTGGGGCTTGGCCTGGCACATTGACCCCAGTGAGTTGGGCATTCACATTTCGCAGTAGTGGGTCAAGGCTGAAGTTGTATAAGAGTGGGCTGAGGGGGTCCCCTTGTCGCAAGCCCCTTTGAGGGCGGACTACTTCCGTTAGGAAGCCTGGGCCACGTACTGCCATTGTTGCAGATTCCGTGAGCAGCATTACCCAGTTTATGAAGCGGGGGGTAGGCGGAATTGATGGAGGCAGGCCCTTAGGTATTCCCAGTTTACTCTATCGTAGGCCTTTTGTTGGTCCAAGAACACCAGTGCCCCAGAGGCTGTGGACTGACATGCATTAGCCACGGAGTGCATGTTATCCCAAATCGACCTTCTGGTGATGAAACCAAATTGTTCTGGGGAGATGGTGGCAGATGCTACAGTCCCTAAACGGTTAGCCATGATTTTTGTTAAAATTTTGGTGTCTGTATTTGTTAGAGAAATGGGGCACCAGTTGGATAAGCCAAGCATATCCCCTTTCTTGAAGAGTGCGACAGTAAAGGCCTCATGTCCTCCTGGTAGGAGGCGCATTTCCAACAGGCTTTGGTTAAGTGAGGCTATCAGCAATGGGGATATATAAATGAAATATTTTTTGTAGAACTCATATGGAATGCCATCTGGGCCTGGGCATTTTCAGTTTGGCGCACCGTGAATGGCTATCCATAATTTGTTCGGAGTAATTAAATTCATTATTTCCAGGTATCAGAAAATGGTGCGGATATGAGCTCAGTAAAAAATTCTGCCACTTCAGCCAGCTGAATTGGTTTGGCTTGGTATAACTTGGAGTAATATTTTTGCGTTTTTATTGCCACTTCAGCCGGTGTGTCCACAATGGAGTTATCTGATCTTTGCACTTGTATGCAGGCCACTCTCTGGTGTGGTGCAAAATTTTTTTAAAGAATTATGCGGTGCACTTGTCACCTTTAGTGATGCATGTGGCCCTGTACTGAACACAAACCTGATGTTTGTGTTGCCTTTCGAGTGCATTGAGGTGGGCAGCTGCCTCCACCCACTTCCGGCCCCATGCAGGGCTGTATCCTGTGGCTGGAATGTTGGACTCCAAGTGTGCCAATTCTGCCAGAGTGCGCGAGATAACCGCCGATGTGGCTCGTGAGCATCTGGAGGAGGGATGGCGAGAGTGGCGGATGGTGTTCTCTTTGAAATTTGCCCATGTGGAAATGGGGTCCACGCAAAACGGTGCAACAAACGATCTTGCCAAAGTTGCCTCTTCCACCCACATGGAAAATCCTGGCGACGCAAGCTTGGGGGGCGGATTTTGCACCAATGTGGAGCCTTTGCAACTGTGACAGGTAAGTGGTAGGTTATTGAGACCATTCGGTGGTTGGAGAATTCCATTTTCATTGTTTTGAAGTGGGAGATGTGGTGTTGGAATTTCGCCAGCGTTAGAATAAGTTTGATGCGGGTCATGGACCTTAATTGGCCGTTGTGGACGTGGGGACACATCATGTTTTCGAGCAGCAGGGCATGTCATGGCAGCGCATCCATTAGCCTGAGGGTGGCCTTTAGAACGCGCAGTTCTACATGACCCTGGGGGGCGTGGGGTGAGGAAGGCCACTGGTCCATTGGTGTGTTTAGCCAACAGTTCATGTCGCCAAATATGAATGGGTTTGGGGGTAGCAGGAGGGATTTGACTGATGAGAAAAATTCCCAACACTCATGTGCACCGTTTGGGACATAGATATTGATGATTGCGTGTGCAACGTCAGCCCATGAGAAGGTGTTGATGAGCACCCAGCCATTTAGGAATGTTTCTGAGGATGTGAATTTGAAAAAATTATTTTTCCAAATTAGCACCCCACAGTGCTTCAACCAAAAGGATAGGGATGGGAGGAGCATTGTTTTCCAAGCTTCCTCAGAACCTCGTGGACAGTGGGACTCCTGGATGGCCAGGACATCCACGGGTAGATTGTGTTGTAAAAACTCAGTTTCCTAGCCCGGGATGGGGAGGCCTTGAGTCCAGCGATATTCAACATCCCTAGAGTGAAGGTTTCCCCCATCGCACCTTAGGTGTGAGGGGTGGGCCCCCAGGCCCACTTGCCTCTTCAAGGTCCCCACGGGCTTTCACAGCAGCACGGGTGTTAGCAGCAACGCTATCAGAGTTTTTGTTGATTTTTGCAGAAAGAGTCACATTGGCTTTGGCCTTCACTTTTTGTTTTCCTGACATCGGACAAATTTTTCATGGTGCGGATGAGTTTGGTGCACCATCGAGTGGGTCAAAAAAATTATTTTCAGTTGGGATAGGTCCCAAGTCAGTTTTGACCAAATCTTGGGTGCAACAATTGGGTGAGATCAAATCTCCCATCGGATCCTCAGATTGAGTGGCCCGCTCATCATGGGCTTCCCAATCTGATTGAATGATGGATTCCTGAGTTGCTTCCGCCGTGAAGGTCTCCATGTCCTCCTGGCGTTGTGAGTGTGGGATGGTGGTGGTGGCCTTGGCTGCTTCCTTGGCCGCGGCCCCATGGGCCTGCTTAGCCTTCTTCTGCTCCTGCGGGGAGATGGGCTTTACCAATAGGTAGCAGACTTGTGCTCCTCATGGGAAAGCCTCCTTGGTGCTTGCGGTTGGTTCATAGTGCGCCTCTCCGCTGGCCATGGCCGCTGAGGGGTGCTCTTGGAATGTGACACCCTCCTTGATGGGGCATGCATGCGCCTTATGGCCAAACACGTCACAGTGGGTGCAAATGGGGGGCGCGCTGTCCACGGTTACCCGGAATGAGTGGGTGGTATGCCCTGTGATATCAATAAAAGTGGAGTGCGGGATCTGGGTTAGGTCCTTCGCAATCTCCTCAGTTGGGGTCAGAACTGCGATGGCTTTGCCGGTGCACAGGTGTGGCATCAGCGTGAAGCATTGCATTTCAAAAGATTGTATTTCGCCATATATGGCGAGACCATCTTTCTAGTGTTGTTCCAAAATATCACATTCTACCATAGTAGGCAAAAAGTCAAACGTGAGGAATTTTTGGTTTGATTTTGTCCATCTGGTGCATTTGGTTTCAATGACCCGTTGCCCTTTGGGGAGGTCGACCACTATGTGCTCTGATGCAGCCTCATCTGCTGCTATTTTGCTTTCAAAACCTAGGTCCAGCCAACCATGTGACATGGAGTGAGGTGCAACGTACACCGCGGTCAGGAAAATTTTGTGTAAATCTTCACAAAATTTTTCCCATAAGGTCGTTTTTTGGATGTCCAGATACACACGGACTCCAAATTCCACCAATGAAAGTGGCTGGGAGTGTGGCATGTTGAAGTACTGGTTGCATTATGCTTGCCACGCGAGTATCTCCAGGGAAATTGTGACCGCCAGTTTTTTGAGATTTTTGTCTATTCTGCCAGATTCTCTGGGGCATTTTTGAACGTTGGAGTTCGCGGGCCTTCCGCCTGCTCCTCTTACCTTGCTTGCCCAACTGCTCCCTGACACGGGTGCAGACTAATCTCCTCTGTGAGATTATCAAACTAGATTCAGTCTTGAATTGAATAGGTTGCAAAAGTGTTTGCAACGATAAAGAAAAGTATAAATTATTAAATATTCTTTCAGTATAATTCGCTGAACAATAGTTATCATATTGAGCAATAACTCACATATCTATTAGAGGGCCTTGTCTCTTAGCAGATAAGAAGTTTAATATAGATCATGCGGGATAATAATGTGTTACTTCAATCCCTTAAGTGGTAGATCCTGACTAGGCGGATAAACTTTTTATCATTTTGATATGGCTCATTAGGGTTAAGTTTAATGCAATAAATTTTTATTACTTTTGTTGACCAACGAGTTGCCCTAAAAGTATATTTTAACTATTATCTATCTAATAAATAAATACATCAACAGTAGAAGACAGATATTAATAAAATTATTTTTATTATCTTGTGTGAGAATTTTTAAAATAGATTCTCTTGTCCATATCAGGTTGTGGTCCAATCCTTGTTTAATAAATGAAGGAATAGTTTCCTTTACCAGGGGAGCTTTTCTTTCTCATAACAATCACTTTAGTTACTATGATTCGATTCAAACAGCAAATTTGGATAATCACACACAGGAAAAATGGGTGATTTTAATAACAAAAATAATACAACATGGGCGAGCGTCGCGGCAAGCGGTGCGCTTAATGGTGCAACTAAGGGCAAGAAACGCCCTGGAGGGGGACCAGGAACCCAAGCCATAAAAAATCGCAAACTCAGACACTGTCTGGGTTTATAATATTTACTGTAAGGCACGCGCAATACATGTACATTCAATTCAACCAACCTTTGTCTAAGGTGGAACATGGGATCAGACTCTTCTTTGGGATGAGTCACTGACCCTGTGGGAGAAAACATGTGAGGCACAGCCCTCACTTTTCCCTCACGCAGTGTATGTAGCCACCCACAACATGGGCCATGGCTGGATCAATATTGGTTTCAAAACAGCTGATGAAGCTGATGCCGCAGCAAAAATCTGCGTGGAAATTGCCCTCCCTGAGGGCAAAAAAATTGTGCACACCGTGTGCACCAGATGGAACAAAGCAAAAACTTTGTTCATCTCCTTTGACTCGCTCCCCACCAACCTTCCTCATAAGGTAATCGAGGAGGAGCTCCGCAAAGGTCTTGTGGCCTATGGAGAAATCCAACAACTCAAATTACAGCGATTTCGCTTAATGCCCAACCTGTGCATGGGCAAAGCTATTGCAGTAATCAACCCCCTTCTTAGAAGTGGAAGAGGATTTATCCAGTATTCCCCATGAGCAGAATTTCACTTTGCAGATGGGGGCCAGTTGGCTGCATTCTAAGTTACACTGGAACGCGCACCACCCATTTGCAACCATTGTGGCTCACTGGGCCACAAGGAACATGCATTCCCTGTAAAAGAGGGCTTAATGGAAAATGATTTTTGTAAAGAAGCTATGGATGAAGATAATGAAAACTTCGCCAAAATGACTGATAACCACCACCCATTCCGCTGGGGTGAAGATGGACTATACTCCATCGTGGACCCAGTTACAAGTAAACAGTGTAAAGCACACAAAAAGCCAGCAAGAGAGCAGCGGCTGAGGCGGCAGCACACGCGGAATCAACCATTAACCACGGACAAATTTGGGAGGATATTTCAGATATTCACTGAACCAACCAATCAGAACAATATGCCAGGTCAAAAATTTTCACAGTATTCAGACTGAGCCACAAAGTGTCATCAGTCATGCACATACTGAAGAACAATGCAACTGCAATTTCGGGTGAAAATGCGGTGCACAATGCAACAAAGTTGAACCTCAAAAATATAAAATCCAATTAACAACCCACATCAAATTAACATGAAAACTGTGCAGGAAAAGTTGATGCTAATGCAAAAAACCGCAATTCCCTTGAATCATTGGGTCAGATCAATGGAACCAACAATGGCAGTGATAGAGTTGGAATACAGATGTGGGGCATGGACAAAATGAGCCAAGGTGGGATAGGACCAGAGGGTCCTCCCAACTGCTCCTGAGGCGCTGCGGGCACCTCAGTGTCAATAGGGATGTTAAACATTGCGGGAGCCAGGGCTCATACGTCCCAAGCCAAAAAGCTGGCATTCCTGCAAAAACCTCTTGTAGACATCTTGGCTATCCAAGAAACCCACTGCCTACAAGGGGAAGAAGAATCCTGGTCAACCAGGGTCGCACCATCACAATCAGTATGGACGTCTCACTGTGGGGTGATAGTCCAAAACAACAAAAAATTCAAAATTACAATTTCATCATCACACTTGCACAGTCGAGTCCTGGTAAAAACAATCACATGCAAGATGAAATAATTTCGTTAGCATGTATCTACACACCGTGCACTGCAACTGAGAGAAAAAAAACTTGAAAAAAATTTCTACTCTCACCCTCCCACCAGATATCATCATGTTAGGCAATTTCAACTGCTGGGATAACCCCAATACAGATCAATGGCCTAATCCCAGGGGATACCCACCTGAACACATTGAATATCGCACAATGAAGGCATCTCTTGGCTTACAGGATGCTCTTCCTCCCAATGCACCAATCCTTCCCCATATGACAAAGACCCAACATATGTGAGGGACTGCTCATATCGATGAGTTGTATTAACCACATCCTCATCCCACAATCCCACCACTCAAGAATCTCCAAATTTACAACATAAAAGATCACTTTTTCTGATCACCAAGTAGTTAAGGTGCAGTTAGCGCCAACCCAATCCCACACACAGGTGTCACCTTGGAGAAAGCTTCACCCAGAAAATACAAGATTGCCTGAGATATCTGACTAGGTTGAAAACAAGGCTACAAACCCAGAATTCACAGCCCCATTCACTTCAGATCCCATCGGAACATGGGAAAATTTCAAAAAAGATTTAATCAACAAAACCTGACATATTGCATCACGCAAGTACACCGCGGACACAGCCACAATCAAGCGTAACTTGGCAGAACTAGACCACCTGGAAATAAATACTCCAAGATCTGGCTATAGCCCTAATTGGGGATGCAAATGGGCAGAAATTTCAGCCCGACTTAACAATCTCATCTTTGAACACCAATACAGAATCAAAGTATTGAATAAAGGTAAGTTCATAAAGGAAGGCGAAAACTGTTTGACATACTTTTTCCGCCAATTCTAATCCCACGGAAACCAGCCCACGTGCACACAGGTCCGCAAAACCAATGGCACCATGGCAACTGACCCTGAGGAGGTCAAGACAGAAGTACACCGCTATTACACCGAATTATATTGTGATATGCTAAAAGATCCACAAAAAAAATAAATTTATTCAAACTGCCAAGATACAAAGTACACCACCAAATTACAATATACTATCCTTTACTACATGGGAGAAGCTTTGGGAAACAATTTGGGCTGCACCACGTAGGAAATGCCCAGGGCCTGATCGGATACCCTACAAATTTTACAAAAAATATTTTCAACAAATCGCCCCCTCCTATTGGCATCAATGAACCAGAGTTTGTTGGAAGCACGCCTATTACCAGGAGGCCATGAATCCTACGTTATAACCTTATATAAAAAGGGTGACAAGTTGGACCTGGCCAACTGGCACCCAATTGCACTCTTCAACACTAACACAAAAATTCTAACAAAAATTCTAGCTGCTAGATTAGGCACAATTGCATCTGACGTCCTATCACCCAACCAGTTTGGGTTTATACCAGGGCGTTCAATCTGGAACAACATACACCCTGTTGCAAACATTTGCTAATCCAAAGCAACTGGTGCCCTGGTCTTCTTGGATCAGGAAAAGGCGTATGACCGTGTTAGCTGGTCATACCTAAAAGAATGTCTACATGCCTTCAAACTCCCACCAAGATTCATAAAATGGGCGATGCTCCTAACAGAATCTGCAACCATGGCTGTATGCGGCCCTGGATTCCTAACAAACAATATCAAATTACACAGAGGGCTCAAACAAGGGCATCCCCTCAGCCCACTGCTATACAATTTCAGATTTGACCCGCTCCTCCAAGTAACTGACTCACGTCTCATGGGGATAACCGCACAAGGACAACTAACAGTCAAGATACTGGCCTTTGCAGATGACTGCGTAGCAGTTATAGAAAACAATGAAGATGCCCGACAGCTGGAATGTACTCTAGAGGAATACTCCATGGTGAGCAATGCATCGCTCAACAAAAGGAAGATAGAAATTATCCTCTTAGGCAAATACACAAACAATTGGGCCACAACATCAGAACCTCACACCAACACTCGAAGAAAAAACCCAATTATTTTACCCTTTGCAACACCTCCCACCACCACTCCTGTCCGACACCTTGGAATCTGGCTATAATCAGGGGGATATGCTAATGAGACAATGGAAAGTAACCTGTTACAACGGGTAGACAAACGCGTAGCCTCCCTTCAATGGGAGAACCCCAGGACTAACAGGACGAGTTACAGTTGCTAACTCGCTCATCCTCCCAATACTGTGGTACCAGGCCCATGCGATAGCCTTCTCATCTACTTTTATAACCTCAATTCGCGCGCTTATCCAGGGCTGGCTGTGGCCTGTCTCTCACCCTCCTGTATGGATGGAAACACTATTTGGCCCACGCTCAAGCGGAGGCATGGGACTAGTAGATTTTGAGAACCATGCCAATCACATCCTAGGTACCTGGATAAAGGAAATCCTTGCTCCAGACCTCCCGCAACAACATTGGTCCAGAGCAGCAAGGACAAACTTTGCACAGGCGCTCAAATTAACCAACCCACATATTCCACCCAGACTACTTTCATACCTTGCCAAATACCCTACTGCAACAGGTCCGCATGGAACCTCCCCTCATTTAAACATATCCTCTGAACTATCCGCCGTACGGGATGGACCATAGAGAACATGGGTACTATACAGGGAAGGGGACGACCCAGCCCCCAATTCAAATTAAAAACCCAGAAAACCACCCCCAGAAAAATATCCTCGCAACAACCCAAGCATGGCTAGGATAGAATACCTAGATATGCTGGACATTCCCTATGATTTAACCACACATAAAGCAATGTGAAAAATGACACACCACCCACTCCTACAGCCAAGGATAATAGCAAGCGCCTGGCGCTGTCTAAGAAGGACCTATAGGACGGCGGAACGCTCCAAAGCCCTCCACAAAACATGTGCAGTATGTGGAGGGGAGGGATCCCTACATCACCGCCTAGAAACATGCCCCCCAACCAAAGCTATTTGGCAGGAAGTCGCACGCCTGCTCAAGATCCAAAACGAACAGGAATTCTCAGTATCAAAAAATATCTTCACGCTCCAGATTAAGTCACCAATCCCATCTACCCTCCGCTCCCTAATGATGCCCATTACAATGTGGACAATCCACACAATTGCATAAAATGCGTTCAAGGGCACGGTCCCAGCCATTCATGGGATTATTAACAGATTCCATGTCCACTTACTATAGCACTTCCAAGCCTGGCTCTATGGATATATGAGACCAAGACAAAAAGCGCTCATAGAATCATGGTTCCCACTCTGGTTCCTCCACACAGACCCTTTCCTTCACATCTGCTCCATAGCAGGGGAAACCCCCTCGGAGCAGTGCACCAACCCCCCCATACCTGGCAGTCCTCTCTGGCAACAGGGGTAACTTGAGTACCCTGGGGTGCCCAATTATTATATTTGTTAATTATTATCTTAATTTCACATATATTTGGTAATATCTGTCCCCTGGTCAGCTTACCTCAGTTAAATGAAGTTTCCTTTACCAGTTTAGTGTTCCAGTACTTTTGTGTAAGAGTTAAAGGGATAATTTCACTTGCCCAGATTACCTCCAAGTTAACAAAAAAAAGATTGTCAGTACCTTTCCATAGGATAATACTTAAGAAAGTGTCAGATATTAGGATATCGGACAAGATGTGAAATTATTTGATCATTTGACTCACATGACAAAATTGACATCTATACCCAAGAAGGGGGTTAACAAAGTTACAATGGCTAATCATACAGAAATTGATAGCTGGTAAGTCTCAAACTGATACTAGGAAATTTTGGTGGATCAATCAGGCCTAAGATACCCCAAGATGAAATACTACCTAATTAAAATAAAAAATCATCAAGTTTCAGGTGACTATCACACAAGGTGGTACATGAGGCAATAAATTAATATTAACCCTCAAAAAGGTAAGAATCAAGAATCTGCCCAAGATTTGAACTAAGAGATACCAAGTCTCATTTAACTTGGTACATTCAACATAGAATTATATCCTATCATAAATATGCTACAAAGGCATTATACCATCTGAAATGCATCGCATGAAAAAGAGCCTCCCATCCAGATTTACCCTCAAATACTTTCAACTAATACTTGAGAAAAATATTGTTAATAGTGACATATAAAATCCCTAATTTATATTACAATAAGTTACATTGTCAAATCTATATCGTTTTGATGCTTGACTTCACAAGTCCATCTCACTGTACTTATTATAGGATGAATGATCTAGCTTATGGGACATAAGATGTGACTTAGCATCTTCTAAAAAACAATATTATAGTAAGTCTTAGATATAGAAAATACTGACCGTCAGGTTGCTAGAAATAGCACCATCGAGCTCAAAAACAAAAGCCCAATAGGCTGGCGCTTGCTACAAGGGCTCATGTAATGCTTAACGTTACCTGCATCTAACTGATCACACCATGGATGATAAACTGTTTGATAGTGTCACCCGCTGGGTACATAATGGAAATGGTGAAGAAGATGACCAAATGGTAAGTCCACACATCATTTAAATTCTATAATATTAAGAAAACCTATGGAGATTCCTGAACATTGTCATCTAACATGGATTTCCAATGAAGTAATTTGAGACTCACTTCGTGGTATCATTAATCCTGTAGAAAGATTCAGCTGTAAATGTACATTCTCCTTGGACAGGACTTTCATGAACCTATAGTTATCTAGTGCTCACCCATAGAGCTATGGATCAAGTACCGATCTATATTGCTATATCCTGTGATTTTCACAACAAGTGGTATAAATATTGCGCATTTAAAAAAATAGGGAGTAATTTCAACATCATATTATCACCCAAGGGGTCCTGTGGATTGCTAATGAATAGGTATATAATCTAGCATCACAAAGTATAGGGGACGTCTGCCATATGATTGAAGCAAATTATTCCTAAATCATTCATCTTTATAAATAAAACGGGACTATTGATTTTGGTGATATAAAGTATGCGGAGGGATCCAAGAAGCTTCCTCAAAAGAACATATTGGTGTCAAGTGAGAATATCAAAATACTTTATGACATATTTGCACAAGAGTTCCAAAGACACGGTATTGAAGTTCATGGAGAAATGGTGGCTCAAGCTTCTACTAGCCGCCATAAGAAGAACATAGCACCCTCATAAAGTCCCAGCTAGAGCAAGCCCTACGACGAATTCATGATTTGAAGGCCCATCAAATCTGAGACATCTTTAGTAGCTTAATATTTCCTGAGTGGCTCATGTTGAGCAAGATCTGGCATCCCGTGTGATAAGGCTTCTACTCTTTTCATTACTAAGTAACTCAGCAAATTTGGAGACTGATATGAGAGGCAAATCACCCAGTTGATAGACATTATCCAAGTCTACCATCACCTAAATATGCTGAGAAACGCTGGAACACGCTTAAAAAATTTGAAAGCTAAAGACTTACAAGCCTTCTCAGAGCACTATATGCAATGAGATTGAGAAGGATTTAAATCAACAGATCAAATTAAAGAGGATTA
The DNA here is from genome assembly GCA_022478985.1 of Massospora cicadina. NCBI lineage: Eukaryota > Fungi > Entomophthoromycota > Entomophthoromycetes > Entomophthorales > Entomophthoraceae > Massospora > Massospora cicadina. Next base: position 31,263 of record JAKSZP010010635.1, on the reverse strand, counting down.
GAACAAGCTTTGTGAAAATACCACTCATCTATTTATCAACAAGTTCACTATCTGGACATTGCATTAAGAGCTTAAATAATGATAAAGTTGTTCACAAGAGAATAAGTAATCTTCTGTATGTTAATCCAAGGTTAACCTGGAGGAAATGGAGCAATTTCAACCCTTTACAAGATCAAATAAATTGACTCATGCTTCAAGTTGAACAGACAACACATGTACAGAGATTACCGAATCTGAAGCTCCCAGATTGCACATCGTTACAGGATTGGGAAAACTACCTCTAAACCTACTTTTAAGGACAAGTTTTAACCTGGAGAAGTGAGCATCGTCTCATTCCTCTACATTTATATTTAACTGCAATGGAAGGTGAAATTGATCATCAATGATAGTAAGCATATTTTGTCTTATTTAAGCTGTATGAATCAAAAGGTTATGGTGCCTCAATTGAATGACCTGCATACCTGGAGAGAAGTGAAGGAAGTGCTATCAAAGAATTAAAGTCCATTTAAAGCTTTAGTACAAAGTTACAGGACCTCATTAAATCACGCGTTATGCCAAAAATAGACCCTGGTCAAATTTACATAATTTTTTTATATCATGGCCCAAGCGTTATTAACCTCAAAGATAAATATTGGACAATGATGTAGCCACCGTCGTTTCTGGTTTACATAGTAACCCCAGCCTAGCCATGAACATCACATCTGTCAAATGAAGATTCAATTACATCTAATACATCAAGGAAGCCCTTCTCGATGTGGTTGATATGTACAAGCCAGAGACCTCCTAAAAGGCCTTCCAAAACTTTAAGTGTATACCATAGAGGAAGTGAAGCCTAATAAGGAGGAGAAGCCAAGATTTAACTACTGCATTTATAACAAACATACTAAAGATATATGTTTTAAGAATATTCATGCCCTTGCCAAGCATTGAAAAGGAGGGTCATCTTATGAAAGGTGCCTCTAAGGCTAAATGCCCTAAAGTACTTGGAAGCAAAACATTGCCAATCACTTATCTTTAATGTAATGAGAATTATTCCATTGATGACTCTGAAGCGGTTATGAGGGCACAAATTATTGTATTATGTTCACCTTCTGAGTTCACCATTTCAGAACGCTTGAATGCCAAAAATATTAATGATGGCCAGGTTACTGAAGGTACTTACCTCAGAAAAGTTATCAGTTTCCCCGAAGTAAAAGATAAAGCCAGTGATGCTGATAAATACCTTGCTTTATTGACCGGGCTATCTTGAGCATTCACAGTCTACTGAAGATTAAGAAGAAGTACCATGAGACTGCCTAAAATCTCAATGCAATGAAACATTCTAAAGAGGTGTTAGCCTTGCGCAAAAGCTTATAGGAACTATTAATAAAGTAGAAATGATAATTTAGAATGTCCATTTTATGGCTATCTTATATACAGGATCCCCTATAAATGTTATCTCATCCCATATTAAGAAAATTAAGCTTTCCTCTGACCTTAAATAATCTCAATGATACTACACCGCCAGTCCAAAAAGCGCCAAGGCAATAGGTTCATATTTGTACTTCAGAACCTATTTGGCAAGTTAGTTTTCTCCACTCCCACAGTTGCATTGAACAATAACCAGTATGATATACTTATAGGACGCAGTTTATGGACAAAATATGAAGGAGTCACTATTTGAAAGTAGGATTCTTATCACTCTTTAACTATGATTTTCGATTGTATTGGATAATAATGTCTCCAGAAAGAAGGATTACTATTATCTGGTTACTTACCTTTTTTCCGCTTATCTTAGCAATATTCTACCTCCGGAAGAAATACAGAAAACGCGACCTGTCTCAGTAGAAGCAGCGGAAGACATATCATTTTATGGCTGAGTAAGTAAAACTAAATCAAGATAACAAAGAGTGAGATCCACTAACATAACCCTGAGTATACCCCTAAACTGCTTGCTAATATTACTATAGTCAAAAGATTAAGTAGGTTTGAACCAAGAGCTTTACCAGGAGTACTAAACCCAGCTTATTAGCGTCCTATCGAGTTATTACTTGGAAACCTAACCAACCAAGAAATCTTAGTCAAGAAGCATCAAGAGATAGGGAAAGTTAATTTAGTTCCTATCAATTAAACTTACAAGTTACTTTTTATTAGGACTCACCTTGATTTTGGCCTACCCGTCAAAAATTTTAAGTTTTCACTTTCCTATAAGTCCAAATATTTACCAAGATAAATCTGGAGGAACTTGAAAAATAATTCACCAACTACTTTAGGTCTAAAAAAGTTTTCTTTACGTTAGATGTTGACTATGTCCACATGAAAGAATGGACACATAGTATTGACATAGGAGATTGACCCTTATTTTATTAGTCCCCCATATAGGAAGTCAAAGGAAAATGAGCAATATATGAAGACTATTCTTATGCAATAATTGGATGTTTGCTTACTTATTCTCTCCCATAGTCTATGATCGCCCTAAGTTACTATAAAGAATAAAAATGGTGGTCATAGAACAATGATGTATTATAAAAAGCACAACAGCCTCCCTAAGAAGGATAGCTATTTAATCTAAATATAATAATGATGCTCTGACCAACTCTCTGGCTCAATTTCTCTGCAATGCACCTTTCCAGAAGCTATTGTCAGAAGGATCTGCCGAACAAAGACCAAGAAAAATGCGCTTTGACATGTAAAAAAGGATTTTCCAGCCTGCCCTGCTCCCCCAGGGATTATGCAATACACTTGACTCATTTAATCAAGATGGATAACAACTTGCAAGATCTCAAAACAAGCTGTGTGATAATATGCCTAGATGACATAACTATGTTTCTAAAGCCTTTACCAATTATCTAAACAACCTCAAATCATATTTCAAATGGTTGAGAGAAAACTACTCTAAATTAAAATCTGCAAAGTGTACATTTTCTCAACAGGAACTGGAACTTTTAGGAAATTTCATATTAATAGAAGGAAATTAACCCATGTGCAATAAGGTTGGAGAAATCTACAAGTTACCTGAGATGTAGAGCCTCTGAGATAAACAGGAATTCTTAGAAAAGATGGGTATTTCCATCAATCTTATCTATAAAATCTCTACTTGCCGAACCTATTGTCCCTGTGCTTGACAAAATACCCCTTTCATGGCTGTATTAGAGTAAAGAAATTCATTTAAAAATCTAAGTCTTTTTTGAAAAAAGACAAATTCTACAACGTCTGGACTACGGGAAGACATTTATTCTGTTTACAGAAGCTTATGACAAAGCTTTGATCAACATATCACAACTGGATAATGAAGGCATTAAACATCTGGTTTCCTATTACATAAGTATTTTTAAAAAGCTGAGCAAAATTACAGCGTCATGAAGAAAGAAAGCTTAACTGTTTTCTTGCAGTGAAAATTTTCTGGACCTTCTTGTAAAGTATAAACAAAAAAAGTTGCTACCAATAACACAAATCTTTAAAAAGCATAAGTAATGAATATATGAAAGAAAGACAAGCCAATAAGCTTTCAAACTACAGCACTATACATAAGTATAGTCCATCAAGCTGGAATGAAGTACATGAACATGGATGGATTGACCAGTTTTCCCCTACTACATTTGGTTAATAGTGAAGCTGAAATATTACACAATCTACTCATGAATGGAGACTAATGGGAGGATTTGTGTAAATCAGTTCAAAGGATTTTAAGCCGACATTCCCAAAGTATCAAAGTACACATTGGATTACTATATAAAAGGAATTTAGAACATACTGGCGACCTTATTCATGTCCTTTGAGATAGGTGCCAAATATAATGAAAACCCACAATAGTTTTAGAACATAGAGGAGCTAGGAAAACTTTCAAATGGATCAAGGATTTGTACTATTGGTAAGGAATACTGGTCTCTGTAGTGGCCATCTTAGAAGTTTGAGAATTTTTAAAAAAAGACGTCGCATAAGGTGAAGTACAAGTATCAGGCTATGAACCCTCAACTGCTGTTTTTATATCATCAGTTTAGATGTCGTAAGATCCACAATATAAATCCACATGAGGTAAACCATACATTCTAGTTTTGATTGATCATCGCATAAGTGGTTAAAGCAATCAACATTCCTACATAGAAATTCAAGGATACCACTAATATTTTACCAAAACATGTACACTAGGCATGACTGCCCAAAGATACTGCTATGAGGCAATGGGAAGCACTTTACTTTAAGAGTTGTAAGGATCTTAGCTATGAGCATGTGAAATCCTAAACTATTTTCAACACCTTAGAACTCATCAATTAATAGGAATGTAGAGAGCGTATGGAACAATAGTTATAATATGAAGAAAGATGGACACTACCAATCCATTACACTGGGGCCAATATCTCCCAAATACCTTAAATCACTGCTTTTTTAGTTTGTGAATTTACCAGTGATAATACCAATTAGCCTTAAAATAGCTAAAAATGATTAGCACATAAAAATAATTATCCTTGGTCAGAGGTAATGACAAACCTAGCCAAGACAGTTAAACAATAAAGCCAAGCACCAAACAAATCTCTCCAACCTTAACCTGCCTTAGATATTTTGGTTTTAGTCTTGTACTATCACAATCATATAGAACCCCAAGGAAAAAATTAGATTCCATGTGGGATGGGCCATATGCTATACCCTAAAAATGAAGAGATAAATAATTAATCAATTCCTTAGAAACTGGTATAGATTTCAACTGAGCGCATAGCTGATCTTTATTTCAGTACTTTAATTGCCATTTTCTGGAGGGAGTATGTCAGATATCAAGATATCAGAAAAGATGGGGAAAAATATTGACCATATAGCTCCCATAACAGAATTAAAAAACTAGACCTGAGAAAGGATCAAAAAAGTTACAATTTTTAATCATACAAAATTAAAAGATGGTAAGGCTTGAAAGGATACTAGGAAAATTCTGTCATATTAATTCAAGCCTAAGATACCCTGAGTTGAAGCCCTACCTACTGAAAATGAAGGATCATCCAATCTCAGTTGATCAATACTCAAGGTGGCAAATGAGTCAGTAAGTTAAGATTAATTCAAAATAGGGTAAGAATAAAAGACCTGCCAAACATTTGAACTAAGAGATACCAAGTCTCATTCAACTTGGTACATTCAACATACAATTATATTCTATCATAAATATGCTATAAAGGCATGATACCATCTGAAATGCACCGCATAAACAAGAGCTCCCATCCATATTACCCTCTACTATCTATTTTTTTGTTCCTTTTGAGGTTCATATTGTTAATGTGACATAGAAACCCCTTATTTTAGAATACACTACAGTTATAACATTAATTCTATATTTCGCTTTAATACTTAACTTTAACAAGTACAATTTCACTGTACTTACCATGGAACAGATACTCTAGATGATGGGACATAAGCGGTGACTTGACACCCTTTAAAACAAGTAAAATACTTGTCATGCATTCTAGAAAGCTTTAAGTATTGACTATCAGGCTTCTTAGGAATAGCACTATTGAGTAAAAAAAGCAAGCCAAACAGAAAAAATAATACCATAGATTATTAGAAAATAAATGGATAATTGTCTTATAATAGCTACCACCATATTTTACTGATATTTTTCTCAATCACAAATGAACTTTGCATTAAAACCTAAAAAAGGTTACATTAGGTTCTCAAGCAAAGGTAGTTGAGTTTTTATAGATAAATGACACATTAGATTCATCAATGATATGTCCATAAGACCAAACTTCAGTTGCTGTGGATGAACTGTAGATGGTGAATAATAATATATTGAATTTGATGTAACAATCTAATCTTACTCCTTTGGAATATCAAGTTACAAAAGACAAGAAAGAAATAGAGCAGGTCATAAAGGTCAATGTTACTGTACATAAATGTCACCTTTTTCAAGGGGAAGGAAACTGAGGTAATTAAGAAGTTAATGTTCATAACGCTTCTTGGGAGATAGGTAAAGATCAGTTATGTCAGCTCCAGAACAATGTGTAGAAAATCTTAAAGTGGTTACAGAACCTAAGATTAAAAGTGCAACTGCACTCAAATGGAGGCATATGTAGCTGACAAAATTAGACAAGGAAGTTTTTTGGGGAACTTAAAGTCCCAAAGAAATATGCCTGTGGTTGTCGCAGCACTTTTAGAAAAGACTCTCTTTGATACTTCAGTGGTCAGGAGGGATATTGATTAGGTACCTTTTTCACAGTAGTGACTGCAGAATTTTAAACTACACCAAAACTACCTATATTTTGCCAGGACACTTTTGCCCTCTTTTGCCTTTTGTAAAATGATGATGTTTCAATTTGGTGAGCGTAAGAATGTGGTGACATTATAAACTGTTTAAGCAATGATTGTCAAATCTGGTGTTGCCTCATCCAAATGGGGATAATTGGATGAATGATGATCCAAGGGTGCAATCATCAATGAGTTCAGGAGCCCTAAAAGGCTGGCTAGCAAAAAACTATTTTATGGTTATAAAGCTTAACAAAGATGAGACCATAGCCAATTTTGCTGACCATTTTTATCAGGTTTAACATATACATATTGATGAAAATTTACTTTTTAACTTTTCTCTTAAATTGCCATGCAACGACTCTTAGGCCCTACAGAGACCTAAACCAAGCTAAGTACTTGAAATTGGAAATAAATGTGCCATTTTTGCATATGGTGGTTTATCTGAAAATTTAGGCTTAACATTTAATGCACCTAATTTATCTCCCAAATATGTACCTATTAATTGAGATAAGGATATATGGAAATTCAGTGACATTAATAATTTTTTAGAAAAAAGACAGTTTAGAAAACCCCAGATGTGCCAAACTGGATGGATAAATCCCAGAAATGCTTCATAAATGTGAAGTAGCTGGACATTTTGCCTCCCAAGGTCAGGGGAAGAAGTCCAAAAAGCATTTGAATATTGCTCATTTTCAAGTGAATAAAGCTGGAAAGGAGGTAAGAAAATAATCAGCAGTCTAGATATGGAACAATATAGTCTTACAGAAAACCTCATTCCACCAGACATCTTCCAAGAGGGAATAAATGCATCAGACCTACTTTAGAAGAAAAGAGATCCACTACTAAACCTCAACTACAAAAAAATAAATAAAGTCTTAAAAGCAAAAGCTAAATGCTTAGAATCAATTTAAATATAATTGAAGAAGCTTCTTGTCCTTATGCTAGTCAGCTGGTTAAAAAGTTAAAAACCCTAATAATGCACTAATTTAGATATATCAGTGCTTGATGATACCAATTTTAATTCTGTTCTATACCATTTAGGGATAATTTTATGATCTTTCAACACAATTAATTTGAACATTAGGCACAGCAAGTAATTCTAATACCAGTTTTATTAAATAATAACTAGTGATCTTTTCACAATAACTGATAATTAGTAATAAGGTCTCTTACTATGATACCAGACGGATTAATTGTCAGACTCAGGTAAATGAACTAAGAATATGACAATCTGAAATTGTTGAAGTTGGTAAGAGACACATATGCAATAAAAATCACTAATGGTCATATTGTGAATAGGGTTCATAGTAAATAATTAAAGTACTGGATTTGAAAAAGATAAATATTAAGGTATAAGAGCATAGAAAAAATACATAAATATAAAATTATAGGAAGAGAAACGTATTTATAAGGGAGATTTTCTTTAAAAATATAAAGATAAAATAAATATTCTAATTAAATCTGTTTAATTCTTATGTGAGCTAGTGTATTGGGCTGAATTCCCATTTTCAATGTCGCAGGGGAGAAAGGATGAACTTCTATTGTAGTGAAGAAGACCAATGTGTGATTGTTTTTAGAACAGTGTAAAAATTTACTCCGTTGGGTTGATTATTGGAGGTCAACCCTAGTAATCTTTCTACTGCACAGGTTTGATTTCCTCATGCACCTCACGCTGTAATAATATATATAATCTGATATAGTATGATGACTATTATCCATAGTTGATATAGAATTATTTTCAGGCCCAACGCTTCAGCCAGTATTTATGATTAATACTGAATATTGTACTCTTAAGGATTCGTTTCCTGTAATCCTGTCCACTTGATCTTTGTTAAGATCCTCAGGTGACAGTCTCCTATAGCCCAACACACAGTCGGCAGCAATCCCTTAACCATGGTTCCCTTCATCTCTAGATCCCCGCTTGGATCTCTACTCTTCTCTGAGAGTCTACCAATTAATGCCTTCTGCAATAATATCCTTGAGATGGAATATTCACACTAGATGCTGATAGTCTAACTATTACCAAATCTACAATAAAACTAATAATGTTTTTTATTAATGTTTTTCTGTCTGTTCTAATGTCTGTTTTTTATTAGAGTGAATCCTAGGGAAATTTATAGGGGATTCAGCCTTCTAACCCTCAGTTGACACCTCTTCTTTGAAATGGCAGCCTTTCCCGTTGAATCACCCTTCCTCATCTCAGCAGCGATGGTCTTCTCCATCCTGACTAGGATTCTGATGTTGGACATCCTTGAGACCTCAAACGGAAAAGGTCAGAAATGTATTTTAACGTTTTCCTCTCAATCCAAGTGAATCACCCATAATTGGCTAGCAACCTGCTTAGATAATAGAACTTTTTACCCATTATGGCAGGTCACTTCACTAAATTGATTCACTAGTTGCAGGTGCCATCACTCGCCTCACAACTCATTAAACATTCCCAATCAGTCAGTGATGAAACCTGACCAATCCCAATTGGTACACCTGATAGTTAATTACTATCAGATGCCCTTATTTTGTCAGCCGCTCTTCCCAATGAGATATTAGGTATTCATCCAGATCAATCCCTAATGGATATGGCCAGACAAATATCCTAAAATCCTCTGAACGTAGTTCCTCCAAAATTTGGGTCAGCCAAATTCCAATTCACTTCGCTTTAGGTAATTTTTCCCCTAGTGATACCAGGTAATCTAGCAGGATGGGAATATGGGCAAAAATCCCAACACATCCCCCTCTTGCCTAGATTTCCAGCGAGAAAAGGACTGGGCATAGAAACACCGCTTTGGGCACCTGGTCAAATACTTCATTGGTTCAAGTGGAGTACACTCATCAATACTCAATGATGCTCAGGATGACCTTTTCCATATGGCATTCCTCCTCTTCCTCCTTGCTACCACCTACTCAGAGCATGCTCCCCACAACCTCTTGTTGTGCCAGGATGATTGATTTACTCATGATGATCTTTTTCCCAAGATTTGGTTTCCCCCCATCAGGGTCTATGACCCGCTGTCATATTCAAGTTTCTTGGTCCAGCAAACTCAAATTCCTGATTCTCTCCTCATCCTAAACAGGAGACTCTTTCCATTGATGTTTGTTTTGCAGCTTGATTAAGAATACTTATTTATGTTCGCCTTCATTATTTCGCTCGTAACCTCTTGGCTGTAAGTCATTCTTCCCTCAGAAAGCTTATTTCATTAATTTTATGAAATTAATTTCCCAAAATTGGAGCCTAATGGAGTGTAGGGTGCATAATGTCAACTTCTATATCAGTCTGACATCCCCCTCTAGTCCTTCTCATATGTTAAACTCAAAATCTTGTTATCAGCAACTTCTAAACATTCTGTCAAATTTGGACTTCCGCCTCTTCCAGCGGATGAGTCAGGATGCTTGGCGGACCCTCTTCTATGGTCCTTCCAGGACTCATATGCCTAACCTGGTGCAAGCAAGTCCTTCCATCGAGTTACCAGGAATGGTATCCAATACCACCAAAACCAGGCGTGCCATTATTTCAAATAACTCTCGGATGACTCTTCCCATGCAGTTGATTCCTGAGTTGGATATTGAAACCCTTCTGGATTTGGCTCCTTTCACTGAGGCTCTGAACATCATTGTTGATACTCTGGAGGTTATGACAACTGCTTTGGTTCATTTGTTCCTGGCTGGATCAGATCTGCTCCCCAAGTTCCTCTTCTGACTTGGACAATTTTACCAACCCGCGGAGATGGTTTCTGAGCTTTTAATCGAAAACAGCATTCATTCTGAGCTCCCCTATGCTGAACTTCGAGTGCAAGTCACTGAGGCATTGTCATTAGTTCTTAATCCCTCAGATCTGGACAACCTTCTGGATTGAAATACTGCCACTTATGCTCTCCACTTTGCTGGCCAAGTCTTTTGAAGTTGGTCAACAAAGCTTCCAGCCTCACCTGACTTTCATCAGTTGTTCAGCTTCAGCTTCTGTGAAGCCCATAGTCATCATTAACAGGATGCAATCCATTCTTTGCATGACTACCTCTTCTTTGGAGCTTCCCATCGCTATCTCAGTTGATGGCGCTAATTGGGGTATGATTTAATAACCTCCCTTGAGTATTCCTTCTTTGCTGCTGGCTCACATGTCTGGTGTTCTTGATAAGGCCCATCAGCAGGCACTCAAGACAAATCTTCCGGCGCTGGCGCCTTATCAGGATTACTCAGGGTTATTCACCAATTGCCTCTTCCTTTATTGCTGTTTTCCACCCCACTCTGGGGTTTTATGATTGGCATATTCCAACATATCTATTTCCCTTCCCCTAGTTGCGTTCTCTCAGGGCTCAGCGTCAGCTCAACAAATGTGGTTTTGAGAAGGACTCGCCCTTGCAACTGTCCAATCGCATATCAATTTTGACAGGATATTCCTCCCTACTGCAATCCATCCTCCCTCCCCCAAGAGGCAACATAGGCGGAATCATCCCCGCACTGAGGACAATCAATAAAAAACAAAAAAATAAATATATCAGCTCTCTTTTTTAATTTATCTTTTATCAATTTTTTATTTTTATTTCCCCTTTTTTTCTATGGGACTTGACCTTATTTCAGTTCTAAGTTATCTTTTCCCCCAAACTGGTTCCTGGGCACTTAAACCTACTAGTTTTCTATGGTTCAGCGGTCCTTTTGTCAGACTTAACCATCTAAATTAATTCAGAGATCCTTTTTTCGGACTTTACCTAATCATTAGGACATGCCCAACTTAATGGCTCATCAGTCCTTTGGGAACTCTTTTTTTATTTTCTTTTTCTTTGATCCACCGCTTTAAATACTTAGCGTAGACTCGATTTACTACTCTTCCATCCAAGAGATTCTTGATGGAATAAGCATCGGTCTCCATCTTGGCAATTACTGTGAATGGACCTGACTATAATGCATCCAACTTATTTCTTCATCTGAAACCATGCATATCACAATAGGCAACTCTTTCTCCTATTCGATATTCATCTAATGGCGGTCAGTTCTTATCATCCATCAATTTCGCTCATATCCTTTTCTTTTAAGTAGTATCAAATACTTGCGATTGCATATTGATCAGGATACTTGTCAGTTGGTTCAGGAATTGTTTGGTACTCATCCCCAACGTAGGTTCTACTACCAAATCTAATATCAGCGGTAAAGCGGCCTGCCTCCCAGAAAGTAATTCAAATGGCATCTTTCCCATTGCTGTATGATGACTGATGTTGTAGTAAAATGTCACTGAACTCAGGTATGTTCCCCAAACGGAAGTTCTACCCGCGACTAGCTTCCTCAGCGTCGTGGCCAGCATCCCATTGACCCATTCTACCAGTCCGTTTGTCTACAGCTGGTATGGTACTGACATGACTCCCCAGATCCCCATTATTTCATTTAGCCTTGGGATCATATGGGATGTGAAGTTGGTCACATTATTGCTCAGTATAACTTGTGGACACCCATGCTGGTATACTACTTGATCGAGGATGAGTCTCGCAGTACTGGTAGCATCATCTCAGGTTAATGCTTTTGTTTCAACCCATCTCGTCAGATGATCATTGGCTACTATGATCTATTTCACTCTTTTTTACTCATCACCAATGGTCCCATCACGTCAATAGATACCGTGTGCCATGAAATCCTGATTGGACCAATTGGTATCTAGTTGTATTCTTGTGTGGTTTATGCAGTTGGCATTCCATGCAACAAGCCAGATGGTCTGTGACATCATAATTAATCGATTCCCAGATATAATAATGGCAAATATAAGTCGGTTGTTTTTCCTCAGTCCTCCATGCCTGACAACCTTGTGAGCTGCTTGTACTATTGCTGTTTCTGAAAGTTTTGGGAATAACAGCCTTTTCCCGCTTATCATCTTGAATACTTGTCCATCCATGATCTCGTTCTTTTCCATCACTTTTTGAAGTGCACCTTGGATTTCTTGAGGCTCATCCTCAATTCTTCCTTCGACTATTCTCTGGAATAGCTCATCCACCTGCGGATATACCAACTGGACCATTGGTAACCGTGATAAGCCATCCGCGTTCTGATAAAAAGCCCCCACACAGTGGACCATCTCATATTCATAAGCCTGAAGCTTAAACTCCCATCGGGCCAGTCATCCTTCAGGTTCCCACAGATTGTGCAGCCAACGCAACAATGATTGGTCCATCACCACCTTAAAGTGCATTCCATGGACATACACCTGAAACTGTTTACAGGCGTAAATGACCACAAGGCATTCACACTCAGTTACAGTTTAATCTCTCTCCACATCAGAGAGTGTCTGGCTCACATACGCCACCGGATGTTCATCCCCAAGTTCATCTACTTGGCTCAGTATGGCGCCAATCGCCATCAATGAAGCATCAGTTTGAATGATAAACTCCCAATCGAAATTCAGATATTTCAGAATCGGCGAAGTTATCAGGTACCAGCGTATTTCACTGAAAGAGCCCTTGGCCTCTTCATTCCATACAAATCCTTTTTTCAGATCCTTTAATAAATGAAATAAAGGCTCAGCTATTCAGGTGGAGTCCTGAATGGGTCTTCTATAGTATCTGACAATCCCAAGGAATACTTGGATGTCTCAGACACTCTTCAACACAGCCATCTGTTCAATAGCTGCTATCTTCTGGGGTTGCGGCTGCAATCCATTTGCGTTGATCACAAATCCCAGGTATTTAAGCTCCTTCTTGAAGAAGTGGCACTTCCATGGCTTGATCTTCAGGATAGCTGCGGATAGTCTCCTAAACACTTCCTCCAAGTGCTGAAGGTGATCAGTAAATGTTCTACTGAACACGTTGATATCATCCAGAAATACCAGGACGCATGACAACTTCAGATCACTTAATATCGCGTCCATGGCCCTCTGGAACGTCGCGGGCGCATTAAAAAGACCCTGGGGCATCCTAGTCAGCTGGTATAACCCCTGTGCGGTGATAATCGCACATTTTTCCTGGTCTTCTGCTGGCAAGTCGATCTTCCAGTATCCCAAGATTAGGTCCATCATGGAGAAGTACTTTGCTTCTCCTAATTGGTCCAGCGCATTGTTGATCCTCGGTAGGGGATACAAATCCTTCTTCATAATTTTATTCAGCCTCTGATAGTCGATCACTACCTGGTTTAATCCATCTTTCTTCTTTATAATCAAAATTGGGCTTGCCCAGGGACTTGATGACGGAACTAGAAGCCCATGCTTTACTAGTTTGCTGATCTCATCTTCCACTACCGCTTTTGGTGGCTTTCAATCTTTGGATTGGTCTTATTCTTATCAGTAAATTTTCTCTGGTGTCAACTTTGTGAATTATGCCTTGTGCGCATCCCATATCATGATCATCCTGAGCAAATATTTTCCAATATCTCTCAAATAACTTGAGCACTTCCTCCCTCTGCCCTTCCAGCAGTTCTGCGAACTGCTCTCAATCAACCAACAGGTTGATGCTTTCAGCTACCTCAGCTGGTAAAATCATTTTGTCAAGAGACCCAAATTTGTGGAATCTTCTTAATTCAGCCATAAGGATCAGATGAATAAACACAATGATCTGATTCCTCTTGATCTTCATTGGTTTTTCACTTAAATTCGCCAGGAGAGCTCAATTTTCTTCATGGCCCGGCATAATTATCCCAGGAGCCACCCAAGGCTACACTCTGAACTTCTTCCAGGAGCTTCCGACTTCTCCATACAACAACTCTGGAATCTCTAGAGTCAACCCTGTGTTGACTATCATCTGCGATCCAGTCAGTATGGTTTTCTCCTTCTTGATCCACAAAGGAATTCCCCAGTTTTCTAGGATTTTGGCTGGCATCTCTCATCGCTTCCTACTAGCTAATTGGTATTGAATCGGTATAATGCCATCAATGTATATCAAGTTGAAGTTAATTCTCCAGTTCAATGGAACTTCACCATTCTTTTGATATACTAATGGTAACATCTGACCCAGGATGGTCAACGTATTATCCTCAAAGTTACATTTAACTCCATATTTCTGCAGAAACTCTGTTCTGATCAGGATATCATAGTTTTGGTTTGCCAAAACTATCGCTGGCACAGATACCACCAAAGACCTGAATCATAGTGGCAGTGTACTATACACTCCACAGGAAATGGTGGTGTTCAGCCCAACTGTTCTGTATTCCTTCTAGTGTTCCAAGTCCGAGAGATCTTCATCTTCTTCACCAGCTTGGTCAACACAATGTTGATGGGTGCTCCGCTGTTGACTATCACCTGTACCCTACTCGATTCACCTAAATATCTATATACATACACTCAGAGTATTGTAATAGAGTATTTACTGAGTGAATTGAAGTGTTATTAGCCAAATCTAGGGTATTAATGATCTGCTCCAATAATTCAGGAAAAGATTCCTTAATCACGCCAAGGGAAATTGACAGGTTGGCCTCATCTAAGCAAACATCAGTTAACTCATCAGGATTTTTGGCAGTCCAAATCTTCTCCACCAGTTGTTGGGCGTATGGCCGGGCAACCTCCTGAACTATATTGGGGTTAATCTTCTTCGCCCCACTCTAGTCACAGCGTTTATATCCATGTTGACCACTTGATATATTTGATCCTGCTCATCATCCATGAACAGATCACTAATATCTATTTCTTCATTCATAATATTGGGTGGACAGGTTTCTCCACCGCTCTAGACTGTTCCTTGTCTAGACAGTGGGACCTTTTCCTGAATCCTTGGCTACTGCTTTATCTTTAGTCTGGACCACATTAACTTGATCCTTCAGCTTTTTGTAGTGTGTGGCGAAATGCCCTTTTCTGCCACACTGGAAGCAGACCTTTTCTTTTTTGTTTAACCGTTTAAAATCCTCAGGCTTATTCCCTGGCACAGATCAGGTAAAAGTCTCCTTTGCTCCTTCACCTCCCTTCGTGGGATTCAAACTTCAGACTGGATTTGACTTTAAGCTTCTATTTGGTGCATTGAACGTTGCTCCCAAAATCTTTAAATTGTCTACTATCTGTGAGTTAGTTATCTAAGTCAAGAATACAGTAGACATTATTTTGATGTAATTTTGCGATAGGGCTGAAGGGCCGCTTGCAAGGCGATTCTTGCATCAAAGTCATCTAACACCTTTGCTCCAGCCAGGATCTGCAATTCCTGGTAGAATCGATCTGTGGAGCTTGCAAGAGACTCATCTTTATGGAATTGGATTCCCATAAAGTCTTACTTGCATTTCAACATGTGAATTGGACTGCCAAATTTTTTCATTATTGCCACTTTAGCCTCAGCATAAGACCAACTTTCCCCCTCCAGATGGGGTAACACCAGATTCTGGCAATCTGTGTTTAAGCAGTTCATGACTGTCAACGCCTTCTGATGATCCCCATATCCATTCATAGTCAAGGTCAAATAGTCAGAAAAATGCTGGGGCGTTATCCCGATGAAATGTAGGCAATTAAGGGTTGCTCTGAATTCCTCCGAGTCTTTTTGGCCAATACTTCAGTTTGGCTACTTGGTTCACTTGTGGAGTGACATTGGGCGTCATCTCCAAAATAGCATTGAATGTGGGTAGCATATTTCTCAGGGTATTCGACTTCTGAAGTATTGTTCAAAGACCTCCTTCTTTGGCATCATTGGCCACATCAGACTCAATTGCACTTCTGTGAGCTTTCAATTTCTCTATTTCCTTTATTAACTTCTCAATTTCCACACCAAATTTTCTTAAATAAATGCAATCGTCTTCACATTATATTTTTAGGAATAGGACCTCTCGGATGAGGTCTCCTTCTTTCCTCTTTAACGAGTTCACTTTGCCAAGTAACTTGTTCCTGAAGTTAGCTACGTTATCAACTCTTTCCTCCACCTTGGTTACTCATTCTTCCAAGGCTGCAAACTCCCAGTGGTCCGCAGAGTTTAAGGCGTTCTGGTTCACTGTGGCAATCTCAGTCCACAACTTGCGCATCACTTCTTTGTATGACATTCTGGATAAATTCTTCTACTCTACCCCTGTAGTGAGCACCAACTTGTAAAAATTTACTCCGTTGGGTTGATTATTGGAGGTCAACCTAGTAATCTTTCTACTGCACAGGTTCGATTTCCTCATGCACCTCACGCTGTAATAATATATATAATCCAATAATAGTATGACAGCTATTATCCATAGTTGCGATAGAATTATTTTCAGGCCCAACGCTTCAGCCAGTATTTATGATTAATACTGAACATTAGACTCTTAAGGATTCGTTCCCTGTAATCCTGTCCACTTGATCTTTGTTAAGATCCTCAGGTGACAGTCTCCTATAGCCTAACACACAGTCGGCAGCAATCCCTTAACCATGGTTCCCTTCATCTCTAGATCCTCACTCGGATCTCTACTCTTCTCTGAGAGTCTACCAATTATTGCCTTCTTCAATAATATCCTTGAGATGGAATCTTCACGCTAGATGCTAGTCTAACTATTACCAAATTGACAATCTAACTAATAATGTTTTTTATTAATGTTTTTCTGTCTGTTTAAATGTCTGTTTTATATTAATGTGAATCCTAAGTAATTCATAGGGGGATTTAGCCATCTACCCTCAGTTGACACTCTTCTTTGAAATGGCAGCCATTCCCATTGAATCACCCTTCCTCGTCTTGGCAGCAATGGTCCTCCTCATCCTAACTAGGATTCTGATGTTGGACTTCCTCAAGACCTCAAACGGAAAGAGTCAGAAACATATTCCTAATATTTTCCTCTTAATCCAAGTGAATCACCCATAATTGGCTAGCAACCTGCTTAGTTAATGGGACTTTTTACCCATTATGGCAGGTCACTTCACCAACCAATTTGATTTGCTAGTTGCAGCAGCATCACTCACCTCGCAACTCAATAAACATTCCAAATCATTTGGGGATGAAACCCAACCAATCCCAATTGGTACACGTGATAGTTAATTACTATCAGATGCCCTTATTTTGTCAGCCGCTCCACCTGATGAGATATTAGGTATTCATCTGGATTGATCCCTAATGGATACAACCAGACAAATATAATAAAATCCCCAAACTTAGTTCTGAAATTTGGGTCAACCGATTTCCAATTCACTTCTCTTTAGGGAATTCTTCCCCTTGCAATACCAGGTAATCTAGCAAACTGGGATATGAGCAAAAATCCCAACAAACAGTTTTTGTAGAAAACCATGTCCATTGTTGTTGTGAGTTAACAAGAAGGAAAACTTTAAAATCCATACTTGTTAATTTATGAGAGCCCCAACCTGGGAGAAAACAGGAGTTCAGGAAATTACATTTCTAAAGCATGACCAAGTAATTCTGGTATAACATTTATATGTGAAATCATGTTTGTGCGAGATGGCATAAACATAAAAAAATAAGATGATGAATTACACTGCCAAGTATGTCAATAGATGAAGCATTGAGCAAGAGGAAAGATCTAGCTATGATGAAAAAGGTAAGTTCTATTTAAAAAAGAACAATAATGACTGTAAATTGATTCTAACCATGCTGTTTGACTCATGCCATGGAATGAAGCAGCATTTACTCCAAACATAGCCTTCACTTGATAATCTGGTATACCAGGAGATATTAGATTTTTTATAATGTCCATATTATCCAACTGTGATAGATTATTGCAAACTATCTATCTTATCCCACTTTACTTCACTTTAATAAGCCACCTTAAGGGATGTTGAAGATGTCAATATTTGTTAACTATTGTCAAGAATGTTTGCCTATGAGACATTAGTTAAATATATTTTGGGATTTGATCATGAGCTTGACAATTAATGTTTTGGTGAGGATCATCCCCTACAATGTTTGTAAAATGTCGTATTGTTGTTTTAATCATCAACAATAAAACTTCCATAATCAGATCAATCTGGGGTTTGTCACCATTCAATAAGGGTGTTTTTGGAGTTACTGAATGCTGACAATGCTATTCATGGCAATAACTTGAAGGTTAGCCTGATTGAAATGATTTGCTGTAAAAGGTTAAGTAGTACCATAACCTATGAAGGCTAATATATGGAAAAGATTCTTATCTGGAGTTGGGTAAAAAGATTGGGACATAAAGTTAAAAAATCTAACCTATAAAGGGTCATAATCTAGTTTTTGTGTATCCTGAACAGGTGTATGAAGGTTTCATCTTTTTGATATGCTTTCTTATGGTTAATGTCATTAACAATAAGTGTTAATTCCATTAATTGTCAACCAAAGAGTTGAGCAACAAATCCTTAATTAGACCCTATTATTAACAAAGATAGTACATTTACAGTAGAAAAATAAAAAAATAAATTTTTATTGTTCTTTTGTAAGAATTTTTGAGCCATAGTTTCTCTTATATTTTTGATTTGTTCTCAAACTCTAATAAAAAGTTGAAGGGATACTTTGCCTTACCTGTTTTTTGTTCCAGCTATCTTGTGTAGGAGTTAAAGGATAGTTTCTCTTTTCCATATTGCTTTTAGTTGCCAGAATAATTTTAATCCAATACTTTTCTTGTAGGAGAATAACTAAGCTTGATTAATTTTATAGGTCGTGAAGATGTACAATAGGATAGTTTTCTTCATATAAATGTCACCATACAAATCATAATAAATCTAATTACAAATGAACCTATGCAGTAGACCCTAAAATATTCATTTTATTGCTTATGAAATAATGGTTCCTCACTAGTAAAAGCACATCCTGGATTCTTGTTAAGAATGACTTGTAAATGAGTTTTGAGCGATCAGGACTTTTCTCTCAGAAATAAGCCTTTAGGGATATTTGCATCAAACATGGGGAAACATGACTGAGTTCGCCTATCAATATTACTATGAGACCAGACCTTGGTGGTGTCAGAAAAGTTCAAGATCAAATTGGGTCAGGTGAAGCTAAACTTTACCTGAAACTCCCTCTGGGCCATGAAGGATGAAGATTGGTGGAACTTGGTTTAAATTATTGTAAAAAAGGTTTTAAGGGCTGAAGTGATGCTAAAGCCTGCCAGCAGAGTGACAATGGGTGTTGAGAATTTTGCTCACATTCACATACTGCTAGATTACCTGGTATTGCTAGGGAAAAATTCCCAAAAGCGAAGTGAATCAGATATTGGTTGGCCCAAGTTTCAAGGAACTACGTTTGGGGGATTTTAGATATTTGCCTGGTTGTATCCGTCAGGGGATTGATCCAGATGAATACTTAAGATCTCATTGGGTGGAGTTGCTAACGAAATAGGGGCATCTGATAGTGATTAACTATCAGGTGTACCGATTAGGATCAGTCAGGTTTCATCACCAACTGAGTGGGAATGAATAGTAAGTTGTGAGGTGAGTGATGCCGCTTGAAACTAGCAAATCAATCAGTTGGTGGAAGACCTGCCATAATGGGTAAAAAAGTCCCATTACCTAAGTAGGTCGCTAGCCAATTATGGTTGGTTTGCTTGGATCAAGAGGAAAACGTTAGGGACACGTTTTTGACTCTTTCCATTTAAGGTCTCGAGGATGTTCAATGATGGAATCCTAGCCAGGATTGGGAAGACCATTGCTGCCAAGATGAGGATGGGTGATTCAATGGCAACGGCTGCCATTTCAAAGAAGAGGTGTCAACTGAGTGTTAGACAGCCAAATCCCCTACTATATAATTTCCTAAGATTTACCCTAATAAAAAACCTTTTTTCTAGATAACAAGTGAATTACAGTTATATTATCAATTTGGTGTATAGTTAGACTATCAGCTTCTATTGTGTTGTTCTATCACAAGAATATTATTAAAGAGGGCGATAATTGGAATAAGATCAGAGAGAATAGTAAAGATCTGAACAGGGATATAGATACAAAGGAACCACAATTAGGGATAGCTGCTGACTGTGT
Organism: Massospora cicadina; assembly: GCA_022478985.1. Classification (NCBI taxonomy): domain Eukaryota; kingdom Fungi; phylum Entomophthoromycota; class Entomophthoromycetes; order Entomophthorales; family Entomophthoraceae; genus Massospora; species Massospora cicadina. The sequence goes on along the minus strand of JAKSZP010010635.1, from coordinate 11,276 downwards.
GTTGGGCTAAAAGACTGTCACCAGGTATCTTAACAAAGATTGGGTGGACAAGAGTATAGGAAACGAATCCCTACAAGGACGACTTCAAGAGTATTTTAATTGGAAATACTGGCTGAGCGTTGCGCTAACTAATAGTTCAATCTCAACTACGGATAATAGTCTCCATACTATTATTGATTCATAATACATTATTTACAATGCAACAAAGTGCACAAGGAGATCGAACCTGTGCAGTAAAAAGGTTACTGGGTTGATGGCTGATAATCAACTTAGAGTAAATTTTTACAAGTTGGTGCTCACTACAGGGGTAGTTGAGTAAAAACTCTTATAATGTTATACAAGGAAGAAGTACAGAAACTGTGGACCAAGATCTTCACTGTAAATCAGAATGCCTCAAACTCAGCGGACCATTGGGAGTTTGCGGCCTTGGGAGAATGAGTTGCTAAGGTGGAGGAAGGAGTAGAAAATGTAGCCAACAATTGGATCGAGTTATTCATCAAAGTAAACTTGTTAAAGAAGAAAGAAGAAGGGACCTCATTTGAGAAGTCCTATGCCTGAAAATGGAGTGAAAAGTGGATCACATTTGTTTAAGAAAGTTCAGTGTAAATATTGAGAAATTAATTAAAAAAAGTGGAAGAACTTAAAGCTCACAGATGTGCTTGTGAGTCCAATATGGCAAGCGATGCCAAAGAGAGAAGTCCTCGCGCTATACTTTGGAAGTTGAGAACCCCAAGGAACATGCTGCCAGCTTTTAATGCCATTTTGGAGATAACAACCAAAGTCACTCCGCAAGCAAGTTGAGTAGCTGAACCAAGAGAACTAGCCATAAATGACTCAGAGGAATTTAGGGCAACGCCAAAATTGCCAACATTCCATTGGGATAACGCCCCAGAGGTTTTCTGACTGTTTGACATGACCATTAATGTTTATGGAGATCATCAAAAGGCATTGACGGTCATGAATTGCCTGGACACTGACTGTCAAAGCTTAGTGTTACCTCGCCTAGGGGGACAGCTGGTCATATGCTGAGGCAAAGGCAGCCATCATGAAGGAGAGTGGTAGTCTGACACGCATGTCAAAATGCAAGCAAGAATTTATGAGAATCCAGTTCCATAAATACAAGTCTCTTGCTAGCTTTGCGGAGCAATTTTACCAGGAGGCGCAGATCCTGGCTGGAGCAGTTGTATTGAAGGACTTTGATGCTAGAATCGCTTTGCAAGCGGCCCTTTGGCCCTATCGCATTTGCATTGCTGATGTCTTCCGTGTTTGCGATGGAGATAACTACCTCACAAATGGTAGAAAGCCTAAAGATTTTGGGAGCGACATTCAATGCCCCAAATAGAAGCTTCAAGTCCAATCTGGTACAAAATCTGAATCCCTCAAAGGGAAGCGAAGGAGCAAAGGAGGCTACTAATAGAACTGTGCCAGAATGTAAGCCCAAAGAATTCAGATGATCAAGCAAGAAAGAGAAGGTCTGTTATCAGTGTTGGGAAAGGACATTTTGCTGTAAACTGTAAAAGCCAAAGGATCAGATTAACGTGGTACAGGCCAAAGAGACAACAGTTTCACGGGAAAGGGAAAAAGGACCACTGCTTAGACAAGTAACAGTCTATAGTGGCAGAGAAACCTGTTCCTCCCATTATCAGGAATGAAGAAATCAATATTAGTGATCTGTTTGTAGATGCCGAGCAGGATCAGCTATACCAAATGGTCAATATGGATGTAAATGCTGTGACCAGAGCTAGGGAAAAGTGAATCAACCCTGAGATAATCCAGTAAGTTGCCCGGCCATGCGCCTGACAACCGGTGGAGAAGATTATAATCGCCAAGGATCCTTAAGAGTTATCAGACATCCATTTAGATGAGGCCAATCTGTCTATCCCTCTTGGCATGATAAAGGAATTGTTTCCTGAATTATTAGCGCAAATTATTCACACCCTAGGTTTTGCTAATAACGCTGCCATTCACTCAGTAAATATTTATTACAATACTCTGAGTGTACATATATAGATCTACAATTAAGTCAAGTGAGGGTGAGGGCGATTGTCAACAATGGAGCGCCCATCAAAATTATCTTGACCAAGCTGGTAAAGAGAATGAAGATCTTGATGGACTTGGAGCATAAGAGAGAATATAGGACAGCTGGGCTGAACATTACCATTTCCTGTGGAGCATATAGTGTGCTGCCACTATGATTTAAGTCATTAGTGGTATCTGCGCCAGCAATAGTTTTAGCAAACTAAAAATATGACATCTTGATTGGAACAGAGTTTCTACGGAAGTACAGAGTTAATTGTAACTTTGAGGATAATATGTTGACCATCCTGGGTCAGACGTTACCATCGGTATACCAGAAGGATGGTGAAGCTCCATTGAATTGGAGAAACAACTTCATTAATCTGAGATACAATGAGAGAATTGTCCCAATTCAATACCAATTAGTTGGTAGGAAGCGATGCAAAATGCCGGCGGAAATCCTAGAAAACTGAGGAATTCAACTAAGGATCAAGAAAGAGAGAGACCATACTAGCCAGATCGCAGATAATAGTCAACACAGGGTTGACTTTGGAGATTCTGAAGCTGATGTATGGAGAGGTCAGAAGCCCGAGGATGAAGTCCAGAGTGGAGACATGTGTGGCTCCTGGGTGTTAATGCTGGGCCATGAATTTAAATTTATTGCGGGGAAGGCTGACCATGGGATGGACACTTCCAAATATGACTCAGGGAAGACAAACTTAGTACCAGGGGAGGCACCCCGGAGAAGCGATGCTATCTCTTGTTGCCAGCGGGAACACCACTTATGGGGAGGGGGAGGGAACGTGTGAAGGGGCCGTAGCCACTATTGAGCACGTGTGGAGGAAGGGGTCTGATTTGATGAACCAGACTGGGAACCAGGAGGAGACCAGCTGTCAGCGACGTGGTGGGAGGTATCCAAACATCCATGCTTGAAAGTGGTCCACCAAATGAGACTGGAATCTGTGGACAGCTTCTGGGAGGGTGGCGGTGGAGCCTGCGATGGCATCTAAGACGATCGTGTGGATGGTCCACATGGCGATTGCAACCACCAGAGCACGGAGGGAGGGTGGAAGGGAGGAGGCCATTGATAGAGCAAACATATCTCTTGACAGACTGAAGGGATGCGTTTGATTCTGGCTAAGCAGACGTTGATCTTCGCGCCATATCAGTTTAGAGGTGGGGCACTTCTCCAGGCGGTGGAACAGCGTTCCATACTGGCCATATGACACAGGATGAGTTTAAAGTGTTAGAGCGCTCAGCTGTACAATACACCCGCCTCAGGCAGCGCCACGCATGGGAGCGGATTTGAGGCTGCAACAGAGGATGGTGAACATATTTCCAGATAGTCTTTTGGGTCTCAGTGGAATAAGGGATGTCCATCATGTCCAGGTAGTCCACCCTGGATAGGACATGGGGCCGAATGGGGATCACGCCATCTTGGATGGGTAGCCCCTGTACCTCTTGTGTGAACTGAGGAGAGGGGCAGCCTCTTCAGGCTGTATGTCCGCTAATACGAATTCTCCACTCTGCGCTTCACATGGAGAGTAGGATTCGTTTTTAGTGGGTTTTAGTCCCGTGAGGACCTGTGGCCAATGTGTGTGATGCGAGGTATTTCATCAGGGAGTGGGGGTTCAATGGATTGTTGAGGCCCAAGGCTCAGGAGAAGTTGTAGCAGGCTGCGCGGGACCAGTGGTGGGATGGTAGTGTAGGAGCGGTGACGGCCGCGATCCAGGTGCCCAGGATCTTGGCAGCATGGGCTTTGAAGTCAAGCAGGCCCATGCCACCTTGATGATGAGGGCCAAACATGACCTCTAGCCGTACTGGTGGAGGGCGGCCTGACCAAAGCCATCCTTGCAGCAAGGCATACAGGGAATTGAAGAAGCTTGGGGAGAAGGGGATGGCGTGGGCTCCGAACCAGACTTTGGATAGGAGCATAGAGTTGGCTAGAACAACCCTGCCAGTAAGGGTAGTAGGGTGGGCTCTGAGAGAGGCGATTCGCTTTGTCACGTTGTCCAGTATACGGCACTCCATTACTACTGACGCGTATCCGCCTGCCTCCATCCACACGCCCAGATGGCGCACCAGTCCTATGGTAGGACGTGGCACGAAGGGGAGCACCAGTGGAGCGGTGTGTGTTGAGTTAGTAAGGCGTGTACGTGGGCGAGCAGATGGGCCAGGTTGGGAACTAATTGCTGGGGCCCAGCAGTTCTGAAACCAACCAAGGAGGATGATTTTTGGTTTTGGAGGCGTTCAGTGCCACGTTGCTTACCCGGGAAAATTCCTAAATGAGGGCTTCAAGCGCGCATGCATCTTTGTTATTAGACACCCCACCACGCAGTCATCTGCAAATGCCATCATCTTGACTGGGGTTTGGCCTAGCACATGGACCCCAGTGAGTTGGGCATTCACTCTCGCAGTAGTGGGTCAAGGCTGAAGTTGTATAAGAGTGGGCTGAGGGGGTCCCCTTGTCACAAGCCCCTTTGAGGGTGGACTACTTCCGTTAGGAAGCCTGGACCATGCACTGCCATTGTTGCAGATTCCGTGAGCAGCATCATCCAGTTGATGAAGTGGGGGTAGGCGGAATTGATGGAGGCAGGCCCTTAGGTATTCCCAGTTTACTCTATCATAGGCCTTTTGATGGTCCAGGAATACCAGTGCCCCAGAGGCTGTGGACTGACATGCATTAGCCACGGAGTGCACGTTATCCCAAATTGACCTTCTGGGGATAAAACCAAATTGTTCTGGGGAGATGGTGGCAGATGCTACAGTCCCTAAACAGTTAGCCATGATTTTTGTTAAAATTTTGGTGTCTGTGTTTGTTAGAGAAATGGGGCGCCAGTTGGCGAAGTGTAGCTTATCCCTTTCTTGAAGAGTGTGACAGTAAAGGCCTCATGTCCTTCTGGTAGGAGGCGCGTTTCCAACAGGCTTTGGTTAAGTGAGGCGAGCAGCAATGGGGATATATATTTGAAATATTTTTTGTAGAAATCATATGGAATACCATCTGTGCCTGGGCATTTTTGGTTTGGCGCACCGCGAATGGCTGTCCATAATTCGTTTGGAGTAATTAAATTCATTATTTCTGGGTATTAGAAAATGGTGTGGATATGAGCTCGGTTGAGAAATCCCGCCACTTCGGCCTCGCTGAATTGGTTCAGCTCAGTATAACTCAGAGTAATATTTTTGCATTTCGATTGCCACTTTGACCAGTGTGTCCTCAATGGAATTATCCAATCTTCGCACCTGTGTGCAGGCCATGCTCTGGCATGGTGCAAAAAATTTTTAAAGAAATATGCGGTGCACTTGTCACCTTTTATGATGCGTGCGGCCCTGTATTGAACACAAACCTGATGTTTGTTTGCCTTTTGAGTGCGTTGAGGTGGGCAGCTGCCTCCTTCCACTTCTGGCCCCATGCAGGGCTGTATCCTGTAGCTGGAATGTTGTACTCCAAGTGTGCCAATTCTGCCTGAGCGCGCAGGATAACTGCTGATGTGGCTCATGAGCATCTGGAGGAGAGATGGTGAGAGTGGCGGATGGTGTCCTCTTTGAAAGTTGCCCATGTGGAAATGGAGTCTGTGCAAAATGGTGCAACAAACAATTTTGCCAAAGTTGCCTCTTCCACCCACATGGAAAATCCTGGCAACACGAGCTCGGGGGGCGGATTTTGCACCAATGTGGAGCCTTTGCAACTGTGACAGGTAGGTGGTAGGTTATCAATATCAGTCAGTGGTCGGAGAATTCCATTTTCGTTGTTTTGATGTGGGAGATGTGGGGCTGGAATTTCGCCGACATTAGAATAAGGTCAATGCAGGTCATGGACCTTAATTGCCATTGTGGACGTGGGGACGCGTCATGTTTTGAGCAGTGGGTCATGTCACAGCAGCGCATCCATTAACCCAAGGGTGGCCTTTAGAACGCGTAGTTTTACATGACCCTGTGGGGTGTGGGGTTAGGGAGGCCACCAGTCCGTTGGTGAGGTTAGCCAATAGTTCATGTCGCCAAGTAGGAAAGAATCAGGGGGTAGCGGAAGGGATTTGACCAATGAGAAAAATTCCTGACGCTTGTGTGCACCGTTTGGGGCATAGATGTTGACAATTGCATGCGCTACATCAGCCCATGAGAAGGTGACGATGAGCACTCGGCCATTTAGAGATGTTTCTGAGGATGTGAGTTTAAAAAAAATTATTTTTCTGAATTAGCACCCCACAGTGCTTTGACCAAAAGGATAGGGATGGGAGGAGCATTGTTTTCCAAGCTTCCTCAGAACCTCGTGGACAGTGGGACTCCTGGATGGCCAGGATATCCACGCGTAAATTGTGTTGTAAAAAACTCAGTTTCCTAGCCCAGGATGGGGAGGCCTTGAGTCTGGCGATATTCAACATCCCTAGAGTGAAGGTTTCCCCCATCGCACCTTAGGTGTGAGGGGGTGTGCCCCCAGGCCCACCAACCTCTTCTATGTCCCCACAGGCTTTCACAGCAGCGCGGGTGTTAGCAGCAATGCTATCAGAGTTTTTGTTGATTTTTGCTGAAAGAGTCGCGTTGGCTTTGGCCTTCAATTTTGTTTTCCTGACGTTGGACAAATTTATTGCGGTGTGGGTGAGTTTGGTGCACCATCGAGCAGGTCAAGAAAAAGTTTTCAGTTGGGATAGATCCCAAGTCGGTTTCAACTGGAGCTTGGGTGCAACGATTGGGTGAGATCAAATCTTCCATTGGATCCTCAGATTGAGTGGCCCGCTCGGCATGGGCTTCCCAATCTGATTGGATGATGGATTCCCAAGTTGCTTCTGCTGCGAAGATCTCCATGTCCTCCTGGCGTTGTGAGTGTGGGATAGCGGTGGTGGCCTTGGCCGCTTCCTTGGCCGTGGCCCTATGGGCCTGCTTGGCCTTCTTCTGCTCCTGCGGGGAGATAGGCTTTACCAATAGGTAGCAGCCTTGTGCTCCCCACGGGAAAGCCTCCTTGGTGCTTGCAGTTGGTTCGTAGTGCGCCTCTCCGTTGGCCATGGCTGCCAAAGGGTGCTCTAGGAATGTGACACCCTCCTTGATGGGGCATGCGTGCGCCTTATGGCCAAACGCATCACAGTGGGTGCAAATGGGGGGCGCGCTGTCCACAGTCACCCAGAATGGGTGGGTGGTATGCCCTGCGATATCAATAAAAGTGGAGTGCGGGATCTGGGTTAGGTCCTTCGCAATCTCCTCAGTTGGGGTCAGAACTGCGATAGCTTTGCCGGTGCCAGGTGTGGCATCAGTGTGAAGCGTTGCATTTTGAAAGATTGTATTTCGCCATATATGGCGAGACTATCTTTCAGGTGTTGTTCCAAAATGTCATGTTTTACTGTAGTAGGCAAAAGTAAAATGTGAGGAAAATTTGGTTTGATTTTGTCCATCTGGTGCATTTGGTTTTGATGACCCATTGCCCTTCAGGGAGGTCAACCACTATGTGCACTGCTGCAGCCTCATCTGCTGCTTTTTTGCTTTTGAAACCTAGGTCCAGCCAACCGCATGACATGGAGTGAGGTGCAACGTACACCGCGGTCAGGAAAACTTTGTGTACATCTTCACAAAATTTTTCCCATAAGGCCGTTTTTGGATGTCCAGATACACATGGACTCCAAATTCCACCGACGAAAGTGGCTGGGAGTGTGGCGTGTTGATGTACTGGTTGCATCGTGCTTGCCACGCGAGTATCTCTGGGGAAATTGTGACTGCCAGTTTTTTAAGATTTTGGTCTATTCCGCCAGATTCTCTGGGGCATTTTTGAACGTTGGAGGCCGCCGGCCTTCCACCTGCTCCTCTTACCTTGCTTGCCCAACTGCTCCCTGACATGGGCGAAGACTAATCTCCTCTGTGAGATTATCAAAATAGATTCAGTCTTGAATTGAATAGGTTGCAAAAGTGATTGCAACGAGAAAGAAAATTTAATGCTGGGCCATGAAGAAAATTGAGTTCTCCTGGCGAATTTGAGTAAAAACCGATGAAAATCAAGAGGAATCAGATCATTGTGTTTATTCATCTGATCCTGATGGCTGAATTGAAGATTCCACAATTTTGGGTCTCTTGACAAGATGGAAACCCAGCTGGGGTAGCTGAAAGCATCAACCTTTTTGTTAATTGAGAGCAGCCCGCAGATCTGCCAGAAGGGCAGAGGGAGGAGGTGCTCAAATTATTCGAGAGATATTGGGAAATATTCGCTCAGGATGATCACGATTTGGGATGCAATTGAGATGTAATTCACAAGGTAAACACTGGGGAAAATTTACCAATAAGGATGAGACTGATCCAATGATCAAAAGCCACCAAAATGGTAGTGGAGGATGAAATCAGCAAACTAGTAAAGCATGGTCTTTTAGTTCCGTCATCAGGTCCCTGGGAAAGCCCAATTTTGATCATAAAGAAGAAAGATGGATTGAACCGGGTGGTGATTGACTACCATAGGCTGAACAAAAGCTTTAAGAAGGATTTGTATCCCCTACCAAGGATCAACAATGCACTGGATCATTTAAGAGAAGCGAAGTATTTCTCTGCAATAGATCTAATCTCAGGATATTGGAAGATTGACTTGCCAAAGAAGGACCAAGAAAAAATGCACGATTTTTACCGTGTAGGGGCTATATCAACTGAAGAGGATGCCCCAGGGTCTTTGCAATGCGCCTGCAACGTTTCAGAGGGCCATGGATACAATTCTAAGCAACTTGAAGTTGTCATGCGTCCTGGTATTTGGATGATATCAACGTGTTCAGTAGGACGTTTACTGATTACTTGCACCACTTGGAAGAAGTATTTAGGTGACTGTCCGCGGCTAACCTGAAGATTAAGCCAAGGAAGTTCCACTTCTTCAAGAAAGAGTTGGAATACCTAGGATTCATAATCAACTCAAGAGGATTGCAGCCGCAAACCCAGAAGATAGCAGCTATAGATCTTATGGCTGTACCAAAGAGTGTCTGAGACATCCAAGTATTCCTTGGGATGCTCAGATACTATAGAAGATTTATTTGGGACTTCGCCCAAATAGCCAAGCCATTATTCCATTTATTAAATTTAAATTTAAATTTAAATTTAGTTTTTTATTCAAGGTGGGCCAACCTGGGGATGGTACCGCACCAATTAGGGAAGTGAAGAAAATGGGAAAGGAGGATAAAACCCAGAAAACCTCGATGCGCGGCATATGATAGGCCAGGAACTCCATGGACCGCCTTTGCTATTCGCTATCTCAGTTCGAGGCATTGGTGCACAAAACCAACACAGTCAAAATCGTCCCCTACCCAAAGTCCATTACTGGGATCGAACTCAGGAGGCAGTGGTAGAGGGTCCATACTCTACCACTGGGGTATCCTCCCTTTTATTCCATTTATTAAAGGATCTGAAAAAAGATTCTTATGGAATGAAGAGGCCCAAAACTCCTTTTGATGAGTTACACCGGTATTTGATAGATTCGCGAATTATGAAATATTTGAATTTCAATTGGGAGTTTATCATACAAACCAATGCTTCATTGATGGCGATTGGCGCCATACTGAGCCAAGTAGACAAACTTGGGGATGAACATATGTGGCATATGTGAGCCGGACATTCTCAGCCACTGAGAGGAACTACACCATAACTGAGCGGGAATGCCTTGCAGTCATATGCAGGCAAGCTTTTTTCGGATGTATGTCCACAGAACGCAATTTTTAGGTGGTGATAGATCACTCTTTGCTGCATTGGCTGCACATTCTAAGAGAACTGGAAGGATGAATGGCCCAATGGGAACTTAAGCTTCAGGATTACAATTATGAGATAGTCCACTGATTGGGGGCTTCTCATCAGAATTGAGATGGTTTATCGCGGTTGCCAATGGTCCAGTTGGCATACCTGCAGGCGGATGAGCTATTCCAGTGAATGGTTGAAGGAAGAATCAGGGACGAGCCCAAGAAATCCAAGATGCGCTTCAAAAAGCAATGGAAAACACTGAGACTATGGATGGACAACTATTCAAGAAAATCTACAGGAAGGGGCTATTATTCCCAAAACTGTCAGAAAGTGCAGCGATAGTACAAGCAGCTCACAAAGGTTGTCAGGCATGGATGCCTGAGGAAAACAACCGACCATATTCGCCAGTATTATTACTGGGAATCAAATAACTACAATGTCGCGGATCATCTGGCTTGTTGCATGGAGTGCCAGCTGCACAAACCACACAAGGATACAACTGGATACTGACTGGTCCTCCCTGGATTCTTCTGGCACACGGTGTCCATCAATGTGATGGGACTGCTGATGAGGAGCTCAGGGGGAGTCAAGTACATCATAGTTGCATCGACCATCTGACGAGATGGGTTGAGATGAAGGCCTTAACCAGAGTAAATGCTACCAGTACTTCAAAATTCATCCTGGATCAAGTGGTATACTGGCATGGATGTTTGCAAGTCCTGTTGAGCGACAATAGAGCCAACTTCACATCTCATGTGTCCTGAGATTAAATGAAGAATGGGGATTTGAGGAGTCATGTCAGTACCATACCAGCTGGAGACAAACGGACTTATAGAATGGATCAATGGGACACTGGCTGAAATGCTAAGGAAGCTAGCCATAGTGAGAAATTCCGCGTGGGGAACATACCTAGGTTCAGTGACGTTTGCCTACAACATTAGTCAACATATGGTGATGGGGAAGACGCCGTTTGAATTATTATATGGAAGAAAGGCTGAGTTGCCACCAATTTTATATTCAGTGGTGGAACCTACGTTGGGGATGAGTACTGGGCAATACTTGAACTTACTGATGAGTATCCTGATCAATATGCAATTGCAAGCATTTTATACAACCTTGAAGAAAAGGGTATGAGCGAAATTGACGGATGACAAGAATTGACCAGTATTAGAAGAATATTGCATAGGGGAAAGAATTGCCTATTGCAATATGCATAGTTTTGGACGAAGAAACAAATTATATGCATTGTGGTCAGGTATGTTCAAACGTATTTGCCAAGATGGCAACTGATGCTTATTTCATCAAGGATCTCTTGGATGAAAGAGTTGTAAATTGAGTCCATGCTAAGTATCTAAAGCATTGGATCAATGAAAAAAAATAATAATACTTGCTTTTTTTCCTGTTACTATCACTTTTAGTAACATGATTCTATGCAATTTCTCTGAGATTGACAATCAACCAGGAATATGAGCAAATATGTCCGCAACAACACCAGTTGGGCGAAAGTGGCCAGCACAAAAGGCCTGAAGCTCTCCCAATTCGCCAGGGAAGAACGCCCCAGTGGAATGTTGACACAC
>JAKSZP010010634.1:0-182912 GCA_022478985.1 Massospora cicadina | reverse complement strand
TTTTAATTTTTACCCATAAGTTTTGTACTAACTAAAAAATTGTATCAACTGGCAATTTTAGAATGCCCAAATTAATATCTCATATTTTTTATATATTACTCTTCAAAACTTCAGCTTTTATTAAATTGTTTATCACATGATTTTTAATAATCTTTGCTAGTGCATATATTTTATAATATTTAATTATATCTTATCAAATAAGTATTTGTGTTACTCTATAAATCCATTTGCAAGCTTAATGATAATCAACCAATACTTCTCGAATATATGAGGTATATTACAGCCTATACAACATCTAAAAATTCATTTAAATTATTAATTTCTTCAGTCATATATCTAATACTCTATAAGTAAAAGTTGATGTATATCAAAGATCAAAAACATTTTTATGGTCCCTTTCTTTAGTTTTGTGAATGAAAGTTAGAAAAGCAAGACCATATGCAAGACAGGTTAAAGCCAAATAACACCAGATTTTGGAGATAATGTGACATAATATACTTGATGTGCAAGGATGCTACTAGAAAGGATAGGCAGTTGCAAAAAAATAGACGCAAGCTGCCATGGCTCCAATATGAGTGCAGAAACTGCTGCATCTGCAGCCGCATTATTTGAGTCACAACTTATTTTGGTGGCTAGAATGCCTAAGTAGATTAAAAATGTTTATATTTCAGCAATTAGAAAAAGAATTTTCAAACATATATTGTGGAATTTAATTTATAAATTTACTTACTTATAAGCTGATTTCTTTTCAGATTGGGTGACCATGATTAAAACTTTTAACTACTTAAAGACATAATAATGATCTATTGTTATGTGTAGAATTCTGAACCTTTGAGATAACCAAACTTTAATCTTAATTGAATTGGAGCGATAGTTTGATGGTTAGTTTGGGATTGGATGAAAAATGGTAATCAGTTATTATGGAGGCATAGTTTTGTTATTTTAGTTAGTCATAATCATCATATTCTATAAAATCACCATTGTTGGGGATCAGTTCCAGATTTTCTTAAATGTAACAAATATCGTTGGGGCTGATACTTTATCTGCCTAATATTTTAGATAAAAGAGATCTGTTATGCACAGACAAAGTCTAATTTGTGACAACACCCCTTCTACTTCATGCCCACCTTGACTAATAATCCTTAATATTCTCAAGGCAGTGAGTGCAGTAAGCTGCTGATTGTCAGGTGCCTTCCTCAATGGGTGTTGGGATCCTAGGTTGATGCCACAGATCCTTTGGTGATTTTTTTGGGCCAGATACCTGAAGCTTAATGGGTGCTGGATGCTTACCTTAGTTACTTCTCTTGGTTGAAAAGACTTATTAATCCAGATATTAATTCTGGCGTGGTAAATTCCAAATTAAATACATTTTTTCACTTTAAATTGCGAAAAGGGAGAAAAAAGCGTACAGTTTATTATTTAATACACTTGTTAAGGGAATTGGGGGAGGTTAGTAAGCCAAAATCTAAGCTGCACAAGCCTAGATTTAATAGATAAAAAACTGGGGCTTCAATAAAAACCCTAATTAACATGGTCAATCTTATTGAGCTTTTTTCATAGCTCAGGCATGAACTCCGACCAAATTTTTGGGTTTTTTTTGGTCATTTCAGGATTAAATCCTGTTATCCAACATATCTAAATTGGCCATATGGGTCAGAAACCCAACAATGGGTAACACAGACATTAGGCTAAGAATAAAGATTTGTCTCGACTATTTTAGTTTCCAGAATAGTATCAACATATACGCTGCTTCTCCATAATTTTTGAGCATACAGGGCCTGCACTGTCATCTACAATGCCCTCAAACTATTAATAGTTGTGAGACGTGGAAAACTAGGGGAGCTCTAATCATTTTTGCAGTGCCAGCTCATATTACACTTCAATGATTTAGTGAAACACCATATATGGATCCAGGGCAAGAGGTCCCAGCCTACAGAACTCAAAAGAATGAAGTATTCTTGGAATTTATTAGATTCATGTCTCCTTCTTTATACATAGGATGGTTAGGCGGCAAGAGTCATTCTTAGCTTTTTTATCTTGAACGGCCATAATGATATGGGTCATCAGGGCAGCAATATTTGAAAGTGTGTTTGTCAATAAATCGTCTGCGGCTGGTATCATCCAACCAAATTTTACTTTCAACATCTGGGGATGTTGATTATTGTTAGCAAAAAAGAGGTAATATTCATGAAAGAGTAATTGTGGGTTTTATAAGTGAACTTGTTGAGAGGGAATCTTTTAGTCCTGATGTCCTGCTTGGCTGAAATGTATTGGAAATGGTAATGCTCTAGAATCTGTTTGGCCCTTTCTGTTTTACCATCCAACTGTTGATTATAAGATGAGGAGCGACGGGACTTGACTCCTAATTTGGACAGAAGATGGTTCCAATAGGGTGATATAGATTTAAGCCTCAATCTTAAACATCTTCTTCATGTAGGTCATGTCTGAAAATCTCTTTTAAAGCTATTCTCTTTGAGGTGATGCGCAATTTCTAAGGGTGGATTTTGCATACTTGGTGATTCAGTCCATTACCACCGTGATGACATCAAATCCATCTGACAGTGATAACCAAGTGATCTACCCGCTTATATAAGATCTAGGCTAGTGAGAACTTGACGCAAAATTAAGTTACCCTGGGGCTTGAAGCGCAAGGGTTTTATTGGTAACATGTTAGACATTCAGAAAAGTAATTTTGAATCATAGCTTTCATTCCAAACAAGAATAATCCCATTTTATTATACATGCACTTCTTCTCAACGCCAGGTTGTTAGCCAGGAATTGGTCATGATAAGCCTTGAGGATCTCACCTAAAATTAAGAGAAGGGCATCCAGATCTTCTCATGATAAAGAATGATTATGTTGCTAAATGTAAAACTAATGTGAGCCTCATTGGTAGATCATTCCATTAGTACTAATTTTAAATCCTGAAAGAACGTTCTAAAACCTCGATCATCCAAAACATTTCTCATGTGTATCTAGCAGGAAAATTAAAAATAGCAAAAAGATAAAGTGTACTTTGCGCAATATTATACTTTTTTATTTAAGTGAAAGAAAAGATAGAAGGGGCAATGGATGAGGAGATCTGGTTTTAAATTGAAGGAATCTGAATTGTAATCTAAACATGAAATTGTATTGGCGGAGTTTCTGGTGCCAGTGGCTATGTATTGGCTAGATATTGTGGGATCTTGCGAAACTATAATACACGGTAGTTTTTTCTTTTTTGATGGTAGGTATACATAAAGTGCTGTTACCATCTGTTTAGCGCTGCAATGATGGCAAGAAGTTCCATTTTATACAACAGTTATATGGTCTCATCTAAGAGCATCTTGTAAATGAGGAAAAGCACATGATGATATACACCATCCTCATTTTATCTGTAAGACAACAGATCCCAAAGCAAAGTTAGAGGCATCCTTCTACAATGAAGGGAAGATTGGGGTGAGAGTGGGACAGGGATTGTGCAGTGAGAAGGCTTTCCTTCACAGCTTTGAAAGCTGCCTATTTGGATATTTCCCAACCAAAGGACACCTGACCTGTGAGGCGAATCAAGGGCATGGTGATATAGAAGAGGTCCTCTGTAAAGCAATGGAGGAAGTTTACCGCACCAAGAATACTGTGGACGCCAGCTTTTTCCATAGGAAGATCTCACTTTTGGATTGCCAACAGCTTATCAGTATAAAAAAGACGTATCTATTTATAAATGACATTACACTTAAAAGAGATGTAACCTTATAATCATACTTTGCAGGATTCAACTTCAGATCAGCTTTATCAATTGCCTTTAAAAACTAATTTAGTATCTTTGACGTTCTCTTCTATAGAGTAAAAGATAATGATAATTCTTTTTATGTACACCACGCATAAGTTTCCCTCATGATTGCCCAGAATTTGGTCAATACTATGTTTAAATATTGTGGACGTGTAGCAGAGTCCAAAATGAGCATCTTGGATTAAATGTACGCCAGGTAAACTTAGAGGTGGTATATCATTAAAGAGCAAGGAGGACGGGGATAAACTTAAAATCTTCATTAGGCATCTTGTAATTTTTTCTGTTTGTAATCATAATGTCAAGTCCTCCACAATCACCTTAGATATAATCTAGTTATGTAACTGTGTTAAGTGGACATATGTCCGCACAAGGGTGAAGGTCTTTCTCCTGCTTTGGAAATATGAAATACTAAGTAGACTACTGAGAACTTAAAAGACGCATGAGACTTTAAATGAGATAATCTCTCATATAGACATCCAGAGGTTAACAAGCCTTAGAATCAAATACTTGGGGCATCCCTTTGGGATTTCTGAACCTCCTTCAAATAAGAATTTAAGGTGAATAGACTGGAGCTAATAAAACTTCATGTGGGCTGCAGGCTCAAATATGTGAGCAGAGATTTGAAACTATGTTAGTTGGTTTAAGGACAGTGTTATTTTCATGAACAAATCGACAAAATGGCCCTTAATAATCGTAGAACCAAACTTTAATATCATAAGTCATTTCCCTTATTAGTGCAAGGTGACTAAAGCACCATAGAATCAAATTAAGGAGAATACTTATGCCAATACCCAATGTCAAGTAGATTAAGAAAGGAAGATTCACCAAGTCAAAGAAACTCTCCTCAAACATATTATGTATTTGACGGATGATAAATGGCAGCTGAACATTTTCATGTTCGTTAGTACTTGGAAAAATCAGCAAGGGTAACATTTTAACTAGGTGAGATGGTTAGGCCAAGTATCTTTTTGAGGGCATGTTCAAAGAAGTTATCATATGGACCAGTATCTACCAAGGCTTCAACAGCTTCTTAAGTAACTGTGCACTGATGAAACTTATACCTTATGCTTAAGTAAAATCAGGTAAGATAAAGGGTAGACCATATTTATTATTTAAATTCACAATATGTGCTGAAGTTGTGCGCAAATTGTAGGTTTGCTCCTTTCTTTAATGGTACACGCATCAGAAGTTTTGCAGAAGTGTTAATGAATTCAAATACAGGTGAAGGTGTCTCAAGGGGTTCTTAGTTCATGCTAAGAGTAGGGGTGCTAAGGTCAAGTAGTCCATGTGTTGTAATTGGTTTAACAAGCTTTTTTATTTAACCAAGGTAAGCCGACCAGGGTCAGACATTACCAAATATATGTGAAACTAAGAGAATAACTAAGAAATATAAAAATTGGGCAACCAGGGTACTCAAGTTACCCCTGTTGCCAGCGGGACTGCCAGGTATGGGGGGGTGGTGCACTACTCCGAGGGGGTTTCCCCTGCTATGGAGCAGGTGTGAAGGAAAGGGTCTGTGTGGAGGAACCAGAGTGGGAACCATGATTCTATGAGCGCTTTTTGTCTTGGTCTTATATATCCATAGAGCCAGGCTTGAAAGTGCTCTATTAAGTGGACATGGAATCTGTTAATAATCCCATGAATGGTTGGGACCGTGCCCTTGAATGCATTTAATGCAATTGTGTGTATTGTCCACATTGCAATGTGTATTACTAGGGAGCGGAGGGTAGATGGAATTGGTGACTCGATCTGGAGCGCGAAGATACTCTTTGATATCGAGTATTCCTGTTCGTTTTGAATCTTGAGCAGGCGTGCGACTTCCTGCCATATAGATTTGGTTGGGGGGCATGTTTCTAGGCGGTGATGTAGGGATCCCTCCCCTCCACATACTGCACATGTTTTGTGGAGGGAGTTGGAGCGGTCCGCCGTCCTATAGGTCCTTCTCAAACAGCGCCAGGCGTTTGCTCTTATCCTTGGCTGTAGGAGTGGGTGGTGAGTCATTTTCCACATTGCCTTCTGTGTGGTTAAATCATAGGGAATGTCCAGCATATCTAGGTATTCTATCCTAGCTATTCTTGGGGTTGTTGCGATCATATCACTCTGGGGGTGGTTTTCTGGGTTTCTTAATTTGAATTGGGGGCTGGGTCGTCCCGTTCCATGTATAGTACCCATGTTCTCTATGGTCCATCTCATACGGCAGATAGTTTGGAGGATATGTTTGAAATGAGGGGAGGTTCCATGCGGAACTGTTGCAGTAGGGTGCTTGGCAAGGTATGAAAGTAGTCTGGGTGGACTATGTGGGTTGGTTAATTTGAGCGCCTGTGCAAAGTTAGTCCTTGCTGCTCTGGACCAATGTTGTTGCGGGAGGTCTGTAGCAAGGATTTCTTTTATCCAGGTACCTAGGATGTGATTAGCATGGCTCTCAAAATCTATTAGTCCCATGCCTCCGCTTGAGCGTGGGCCAAATAGTGTTTCCATATGTATAGGAGGGTGAGAGCCAGGCCACAGCCAGCCCTGGATAAGCGCGCGAATTAAGGTTATAAAGGTAGGTTAGAAGGCTATCGCATGGTCCTGGTACCACAGTATTGGGAGGATGAGCGAGTTAGCAACTGTAACTCGTCCTGTTAGTCCTGGGGTTCTCCCCTTGAGGAGGCTACGCGTTTGGATACCCGTTGTAACAGGTTACTTTCCATTGTCTCATTAGCATATCCCCCTGATTCTAGCCAGATTCCAAGGTGTCGGACAGGAGTGATGGTGGGAGGTGTTGCAAAGGGTAAAATAATTGGGTTTTTTCTTCGAGTGTTGGTGTGAGGTTCTGATGTTGTGGCCCAATTGTTTGTGTATTTGCCTAAGAGGATGATTTCTGTCTTCCTTTTGTTGAGCGATGCATTGCTCACCTTGGAGTATTCCTCTAGAGTGTGTTCCAGCTGTCAGGCATCTTCATTGTTTGCTATACCTGCTACGCAGTCATCTGCAAAGGCCAGTACCTTGACTGTTGGTTATCCTTGTGCGGTTATCCCCATGAGACGTGAGTCAGTTACTCGGAGGAGCGGGTCAAAGCTGAAATTGTATAGCAGTGGCTGAGGGGATCCCCTTGTTTGAGCCCTCTGTGTGGTTTGATATTGTTTGTTAGGAATCCAGGGCCGCATACAGCCATGGTTGCAGATTCTGTTAGAGCATCGCCCATTTTATGGATCTTGGTGGGAGTTTGAAGGCATGTAGACATTCTTTTAGGTATGGCCAGCTAACATGGTCATACGCCTTTTCCTGATCCAAGAAGACCAGGGCACCAGTTGCTTTGGATTGGAAAATGTTTGCAACAGGGTGTATGTTGTTCCAGATTGAAGGCCCTGGTATAAATCCAAACTGGTTGGGTGATAGGACGTCAGATGCAATTGCGCCTAATCTAGCTGCTAGAATTTTTGTTATATTTTTTGTGTCAGTATTGGAGAGTGCAATTGGGCGCCAGTTGGCCAGGTCCAACTTGTCACCCTTTTTATAAAAGGTTATAACGTAGGATTCATGGCCTCCTGGTAATAGGCGTGTTTCCAACAAACTCTGGTTCATTGACGCCAATAGGAGGGGGGCGATTTGTTGAAAATAATTTTATAAAATTCGTAGGGTATCCCATCAGGCCCTGGGCATTTCCTATGTGGTGCACCGCGAATTGTTTCCCAAAGCTCCTCCCGTGTGATAAGGGATAGTATATTGTAATTTGGTGGTGTACTTTGTATCTTGGCAGTTTTTTAAATTCTTTAATTTTTTGTGGATCTGTTGGCATATCGCGATATAATTCGGTGTAATAGCGGTGTACTTCCGCCTTGACCTCCTCAGGGTCAGTTGCCACAGTGCCGTTGGTCTTGCAGAGCTGTGTGCATGTGGACTGGTTTCTGCAGGAGTGGAATTGGCGGAGAAAGTATGTCAAACAGGTTTCGCCTTCCTTTATGAACTTACCTTTGTTTGATACTTTGATTCTGAGTTGGTGTTCAAAGATGAGATTTTTAAGTCAGGCTGAAATTTCTGCCCATTTGCATCCCCAATTAGGGATATAGCCAGATCTCAGAGTATTATTTCCAGGTGGTCTAGTTCTGCCAAGGTACGCTTGATTGTGGCTGTGTCTGCAGTGTAATTGCGTGATGCAATATGTCAGGTTTTGTTGATTAAATCTTTTTGAAATTTCCCATGTTCCAATGGGATCTGAAGTGAATGGGGCTGTGAATTCTGGGTTTTAGCCTAGTCTTCAACCCAGTCAGATATCTCAGGCAATTCAATATTTTCTGGGTGAATCTTTCTCCAAGACGACACCTTTGTGTGGGATTGGGTTGGTGCTAACTGCACCGTAACTAATCATTGATCAGAAAAATTGATCTTTTTTGTTGTAAATTTGGAGATTATTGAGTGGTGGGATTGTGGGATGAGGATGTGGTCAATACGACTCATTGATATGAGCAGTCCCTCACATATGTTGGGTTTTGTCATATGGGGAAGGATTGGTGAATTGGGGGGAAGAGCACCCTGTAAGCCAAGAGATGCCTTCATTGTGCGATATTCAATGTGTCCAGGTGGGTATCCCCTGGGATTAGACCATCAATATGTATTAGAGTTATCTCAGCAGTTGAAATCGCCTAACATGATGATATCTGGTGGGAGGGTGAGAGTAGAAATTTTTTCAAAATTTTTTTTCTCTTGGTTGCAGTGCATGGTGCATATATACATGCTAACGAAATTATTTCATCTTGGCATGTGATTGTTGCTACCAGGACTCGACCGTGCAAGTGTGATGATGAATTTGTAATTTTAAATTTTTTGTTGTTTTGGACTATCACCCCACAGTGAGACATCCATACTGATTGCGATGGTGCAACCCTGGTTGACCAGGATTCTTCTTCCCCTTGTAGGAAGTGGGTTCCTTGGATGGCCAAGATGTCTACAAGAGGTTTTCTCAGGATGCCAGCTTTTTGGCTTGGGATGTATGAGCCCTGGCTCCCACGATGTTTAACATCCCTACTGACACTGAGGTGCCCGTGGCGCCTCAGGAGAGGTTGGGAGGACCCTCTGGTCCTATCACACCGCGGCTTATTTTGGCCATGCTCCGCATCTGTAAACCAACTCTTTCACTGCCATTGTTGGTTCCCTTAATCTGACTCAATGATTCAAGGGAATTGCAGTTTTTTGCATTTGCGTCAACTTTTCCTGCACAGGTCTCATGTTGATTTGATGCGAATTTGTTGATTGGATTTTATATTTTTGAGGTTCAACTTTGTTTCATTGTGCACCGCATTTTCACCCAAATTGCGGTTGCATTGTTCCTCAGTATGTGCATGACTAATGACGCTTTGTGGCTCAGTCTGGTTACTGTGAAAGTTTTCGACCTGAGCATATTGTTCTGATTGGTTGGTTTGGTGAATATCTGAAATATTTTCCTGAATTTGTCCATGGTTAATGGCAGATTCCGCATGTGCCGCCGCTTCAGCCGCTGCTCTCTTGTGGGCTTTTTGTGCTGCTTTACGCTGTTTGCTTGTAACTGGGTCCACGATGGAGTATAGTCCATCTTCACCCCAGCAGAATGGGTGGTGGCCATCAGTCATTTTGGCGAAGTTTTCATTATCTTTGTCCATAGCTTCTTCACAAAAATCATTTTCCATTAAGCCCTCTTTTACAGGGCATGCATGTTCTTTGTGGCCCAGTGAGCCACAGTGGTTGCAAATGGGTGGTGCGCATTCCGGTGTAACTCAGAATGCAGCAGACTGGCCCCCATCTGCGAAGTGAAATTCTGCTGCACGGGGAATTCTGGATAAATCCTCTTCCACTTCTGGGAAGGGGTTGATTACAGCGATAGCTTTGCCAGTGCACAGGTCGGGCATTAAGCAAAATCGCTGTAATTCAAGTTGTTGGATTTCTCCATAGGCCACAAGACCTTTGCGGAGCTCCTCCTCAATTACCTTATGAGGAAGGTTGGTGGGGAGCGAGTCAAAGGAGATGAACAAAGTTTTTGCTTTGTTCCATCTGGTGCACGCAGTGCGCACAATTTTTTGCCCTCAGGGAGGGCAATTTTCATGCAGATTCTTGCTGCGGCGTCGGCTTCATCAGCCGTTTCAAAACCAATATTAATCCAGCCGCGGCCCATGTTGTTGGTGGCTATGTACACCGCGTGAGGGAAAAGTGAGGGCTGTGCCTCACATGTTTTCTCCCACAGGGTTGGTGACTCATCCCCAAGGAAGATTCTGATCCCATGTTCCACCTTTGACAAAGGTTGGTTATATTGAATGTACATGTATTGCGCATGCTTTACAGTAAATACCATGAACCCAGATGGTGTCTGAGTTTGCGATTTCTTTGCAGATTGAGTTCCTGGTCCCCCTCCAGGGCGTTTCTTGCCCTTAGTTGCACCATTAAGTGCACCGCTTGCCACGACACACGCCCATGTTGTATTATTTTTGTTATTAAAGTCGCCCATCTTTCCTGTGTGTGATTATCTAAATTTGCTGTTCAAATCAAATTGTAGTAACTAAAGTGATTATTATGAGAAAGAAAAGCTGGTTTAACAAGCTATTAGTCATAATTTAACTTTTTTAATTTGTTCAACTAGTACTTAGATAAGGGATCTAATCTACTCTTAACTATCATATGGTGCAAGGCCCGTTTTTATATCTAGTTGGTCACTTACAATTAACTATTGATTGAAGCCTCAAAATCAATGAAACATTTCTCGTTCCATTACATCATAGACTACTGGCACTGTGGCTTTGATCCGTTAGATGCCTACTATTTTAGTTCAGCATAAATATGGTTTTTGCCCTGCGTCATCGTAAAATATCATTAAAATGATCTTTTATAATTAATATGACTATCTTCCAGTAGTTCTAGTACCTTCAGCGGTTTTTGATTATTATGGAATATTGATCTTATGTTGGAAATGTCGCATGTCTTATTCAATACTCTCTTGGCTTAATTTTAATATTACGCCGGTAGTTTACCAATCTTAAAGCTGCTTAGTAACCACAATATACACCAATAAAAACTCTGATAGAGAGGGCATAATAATGAGACTGCCTTTGGAAGGGGTTCTTTGCTCTACTTAATGTTTTATGTCTACTATAAATTTTGATAGCGAGCTCCTGAGCTACCATCAGCACCTGATACTACAGAGTGATCCTTTATTTGATTATACTAAATACCTTATTATTGATAATAAGGTTTATTGTTAATAAAGTGTTTCCCAGAGCTGGTCTCATACAGTATTTGGTGTGTTACATGCGTTTATCTGTGCATCTGTATATGACGCCCAAGCGTCAAACTTAACATTGGTGCTCTTTACTTGTGGCACAATTGCTCCCTGTATCAATAAGATCTTAAATTATAGTTAAAAGTATTTCTCCAGCTTCCTGGCATGAATTATGGACTCTAACGTGGCCACCTCAAAGGGCCACCAAAAATTTGGTCCATCACTCATCTCCATAGCAAAGAGATAGTTAGGCTTCTGGGAAGGCTTAAACGAGTTATTATCTTAGAATTCTCAAGTTTACGCTCTCATAGATACTTTAGAGGATTCTCCACATTGGCTTTGAACATTGAGCATGCCTTGAGTAACAATTGTTGCTCCCTCATGGATTTTGATTTGGAGATTACCTCATTACAAACTTCAGTTACTTACAAGGACAAAAGGCTAAGAAGTTATAGACACTCCTCACCGCTATCAATCAGAAGCCTAAACTGGTTGAACAACAGCTTATGGTGGAACGCCATCTCTTTTATGGGTTAATTAATCAACTCCGTTTTGAGTCTACTTCATGCTATGCTAACTTGTCAGTCCATTAATATTGCAAAATGGTACGGTAGATGATGAGGCTTTCACTGGTCTACTATCACAACTATGCCACTCTTCCAAGTCGTTTGACGATTGTCTCAATGGCTGCTAGCTCTGGAGGGTAATCAAAATTTGACGAGCCAATGTGCCTTATGTAATGGGGTACCAGACTCCATGTAATCTGATCAGATACTAAATTTGATAAAAGCAAAAATGTACATAACTCTACTGCTCTATTCGAGCTAAGTATGAGTGGTGCCTATGAAGCTATTAAACTGGCTACATTAATGAATAGCTTATTCTCTTTTAGTCATAAATTTAATAATGCCAAAATTAAAAGGAAGATTAAACTAAATTTCAATGCATCAAAATCTCTGGTGGAAGATTGGCAGTTAAGGTTGGATGACAATGCAGAAGACGTAGATTATACTTTACTTTTAATAAGGATGAGTACTTTACAGTTTTTGCTTTTCAACTTTATAAAGAGGTCAAGTTTCATAAAGCCAAGGTGCTAAACAACTTTGACGCTCAGATTTGCTTTGCATCACGCCTGTGAGTTCATCAAATAATTGTATTGTTTTATACTCCCTGTTTTGTTGAGGAGAATATATATTACCCATATGGTTATTAGCTCTGCCGCTGCGTTGCCACTTTTGAGGCGCCTAACTCAAGTCATCAAGAGCTCAGCAATTATCCTGATAAGGTTATCACCTCAACAATAGAATTAGCTCAGCCTTGCTACACAAGCTTCCATAGGCCCGATATTGCTCATGTTACTTGATATCTGTATATAAATCTGAGACATTATGCCAATAGGTACCCTGGTTTGGGATTAAAACTCAAGATTCATTCCATAAAATATGGAAAAAAGGAAGACTTGAGAAAAGAGTGAGGGGTGTAGCATTGGAATTTTCTACTTCCACCCCTTCTAAGAAATTCCCAGTAAGATAAGATTGGTAGAACCACATTCCATTAAATCCTTGTTTATCAAAGGCTTGCCCTCACTGTTTCACCAAGTGATCATGGAATATGTGGTTGTGGTTATAACCTGTTCAGTAAAAAACTTGAAGATGAGTATGTGCAAGAAGTAATAGTAAAGTCATACATTCAACTGCTAGAACAGCACTCTCTCCATGTCACCTTTGGTGATATTCTCAAGCTGGATGCAGTCCAGCAGCCATACTTATTATACCTAAGAAATAAGCCCCCTTTAATGTGCTGACCAACAATCCAACTTAGGAGCTAGCAGGTTCCCTAAATGTTAAGCATTCAACATGGTCAATGCATATGCAGATGAATGCATGTATATATAGTTTTTATTGTTGTTAGGCTCAAAGTAAGAGCTATCTTGGAAAGTGGAACACCAATAAACATCATGTCTAATAAATTAGTGGAGAAACTTGGTCTGGCGCCGGATAAACCATTGCAAAAGTTATGGTATCACGTGACCCCAGATGATCACCTCATTAGTTGCATATTGTGCACTGCTGCTGAGGTTTGGTCATATAATTTTTATCAGAACCACTATAGTGTTACCTAGTCAAGACTATAAAATTTCTCGTTGGAACTTCTTTTGTGAAGACTTAAAGAGTTAAGACTTATTTCTAAAAAACACTTTGGAGATTTTATTAAAACATCTTTCGCTTTATTATAATCAGTAACCTGGGGCTTGGCGCCCCACAAACAGGGGGTTGATAACCTTTCATATAAGAAAGGATAGTACTACTGGGGTACAAACAGATTTGTGGCTGCAATGGTGGCTGCCTACTCACGTTATGGAAACTAAGGGCATGCCTCTGAGGGCTAATTGTAGTTTAACTATTCTAATTGGCTATCACCTCATATTGGTAAATTAAATAAAATTAGAAGTTCCCCCAAGGTTAAGTGGCGAAATAATTGTGCCATTCTGCCACTTTAATCCTAAACCTTTTTCTGCACCAGGGATTATTTTTCCTGAATATGGCGAAGTTAAGATATTGTTTCTCAACCTATTTTCACAACCTGATTAGATAAAGCGACAGTAAATAGTTGCTTTCATACATATTATCCTATGTGAGGAATTATAGAATATTACGACTTTGCCACTTTGGAAGAACCTGGCATGACTGATGATACCAATCTCTTTGTGCTTTGGTGCCGCAGGAAATCTTTCTAATGTTAACTAAGGAGGAGAAGGACTAAGCATTTGTCCTTTTTCAGTAAGTATAGTGTGATTTTTGCAAAACAAATCGATTCTCTGTTATTTTTAAATGATGTGTTGCACTAAATTGATTCCAGAAATTATCCGCCCATTTGCTTCGACCTATTAGGCGCTTAAAAGAATCTGATGAAGTTGTTATAATGTAATTAACCATCTAGCGCAACATGAAATTTTGATGCCCTTTAATAGTCCATAAACCTCCTCAGTGTTGACTACTAGAAAAAAGACAGTTATAACTGTGTGTTAATAGAATTCTTGGATACTCACAATATTAACAAAAAAATAATCTTATATTTTAACATAGATTAAGATGTTCTGGACTTCTTGGGCGGCGCTCAGTATTCCTCATCCAAGGATTTAAATACTGGCTACTGACAGATTGATATACATAGCGAGTAGCAGGAAAAGAGCACAATGTTAACAGCTTAAGTTCTGTATCTACCCACTTAGATGCCGCAGGGGCTTTACAATGCCTGCAGCCTTCCAATAGCTATAAAAAGAGTATTAGCCGATTTAAAAAATTTCCTGCGTCCAAGATTATATAGATGATACAAACAAATTTTCTAGAACATTTACCAAACACTTACAGCACTCGGAGGAGGTGTTATGCTGGCTCACCAAAAAAATTTTAATTTAAGCTGCATAAGTGCAACTTCTTTTATGATCAACTTAATAAATGGTGTTTGTCATTAACAAACAAGGATTTTGGCCCAACTAACGAAAATAGAAACCAAATAATGGATGGCATGATCAAGTAGTAAGCAAGTCATCCAAGAGTTCTCGAGGATAATTGGCTACTACTGCCAGTCCATAAAAAATTCATTAAAATGAGTAACGGTATTCTACCTTCTCAAAAATGAAGTGCGATTTGAGCTGTAGGAGGGCTGTCAACTGGTTCTTTAAAAAGCTGTCTGTGCGTCAGCCAAGCATCAAAGCTTATGTAACCCAATTCTATAGGAAATTAATTATTCAGTTAAATGCATCCCTTTTTACTGTAGGGGCAGTGTTATCTCAGCTGGATTTTAAAGGGATTAAACACCTCGTTGCAGTAAGACGCTGGATATACATGAAATGAAATACAACGTTACTTTAAAAGCAGTTTCCAGCCCTCACTTAGGCTTGTAGATATTTTTGCATTTACATCCATGAGGTACGCTTTATGGTGGTAACCAACCATGCCTCTCTGCAATGGTTACAAACTTAAGAAACCAAAGGTCAACTGGCCTGCTGGGCTTTAAAATTAAAATCCTAAAACAATAAAATTTAACACCAGACCAGCATAAAATATCATTCGTGGATGGATTCTCCAGATTGCTTAATATAGCCTTATTGGCTGATAAATCTTATGTATTAATCAATAAGATGGTAGTTCAGCAATAGTATAATGGATCTGAAGAGGTTCAGATCAAGCTGAAAATCTGTTACAGAATATTTTAATAAAGATAAGAAACTTCCAAAAATCATAGATTAAAAATCCATGATATTTCTTTAGCTTACTGAGAAGACTGTCTTAAAAACTATGGTCCACAAAGCAATGTGGCATGGTTAATCTAAGAAAACGCTTGAACAGCTAAGATCACAACATTATTAGGAGTAAATGGCTTTTGATATCCATGAGATGCTCAGTTATTGTAAAGAATCAAAAAATATGCACCTTATAAAAAGGCCACTTCATATCAATGAGTCAAACCAAAATTTTGCCTAGCACACTGTTTCTTTTGATGTTGTAGGCGCTTTGGCCAATACAGTGGTCAATTCAAGTGTAATATTTTGTCCATTAATCACCTCACTAATTGGGTGGAGGCCAAAGAAGTTAAAGACCTGGGCGCGGTGACCACTGCTAGGTTTATTTTAAAAATATAGTTTATTGGAATAGTTGCCCCAAAATTTATTCTAATGGGTAATGGTACTAATTTTACTTCTCAATAATTACTTGATTCAATCAATTGATGGGTATAAAGGGTTACTGCTTACGCCCTATAACCCTAAGATTAACGGCTCTGGAAAGAGTGAATCATACCCTTGTGGGTATGTTGCTTAAGCTGGTTAATGGAAAAGCATCTATTTAGAACCTTTTTTCCATCTGACATGTTTGTCTATAATAACGCTTATCCCTTGGACACGGGGCACTCTCCATTTGCATTATTACATGGGAAGCATTCCATGCTATCTTTGCTTTATATTCATGTGTATAAAAGAGTAAATGAGGTTTAATAAACATCGTTAGAAACTTACATAAACCTTAATTCAACTACAAATATATGCCTATTCCAACGCACTGGCTCAGAAAGTCAAGGCCAGAGCACATGATAATGAGGCCACAAGACCTTACCTACTTTCAGCATAGAAAAATTAATCAAATTTTATGATAATTATGATTTGAAAGGACAATAAAGCTAAAGCTTATACATAAAGATTTGTTTGAGAATATAAAGAAGACATCTACAGATAGCTACACTTTAAATGATCCCACTAAGGGCTGCCTTATCAATTAAGTGAGTATTAGCTTCCTTAAGGCGTACTATCACCCCTCCGGCTTTACACCCCCAGTCTTTAAATAACTTACTGATACCCCCACTCATTTTTGCTATCTGATGTTTGGTCAAGTGGAGGGAAATGTCGCAATTGGTTTGATCAACCGTCAAAATTTTATTTAGTTAAATTAATATTCACCTAATACTTGGATAAAGGTTTGAATGCTTTTGAAGTTGTATGGCTTGAGGTCCATTTTTTATATAGTGATGGTCACTTATCAGTTTATTATTGATCAACTCTATAGTATACGCTGATACATTTCGGATTCCCATAGTATATGGACCACCAGCGCTTTAGCTTTGCACTGTTATCGCCTCCCACATTAATTCAGCTTAATATGCTTTTTGCCTCAATTCAGAGTAAAAAATCAAAAATAGGGTCCTTTATAAATCCTATGGCCAGATGCTTGAAATTCAAAAGCCTTCAGTTAATTTTAATTATTATGATATTTTAATTTTATGTTGTAAGTTACTTTTAGTCCTATTCACTCACTCTCCTGGCATTATTTGGGACACTATACCTGTAGTTTACTAATCTAAAAGCTGCTTGTAACCACAAAATGCACCAAATAGAAATCTGGTAGAGAAAGCATATCTGATTGAGATTTCCATTTCAAAGGTGGTTTTCCCCTATGAAAATTTTAGTCTAATAGTAAGTTAATATAGCAATTTCTTGAGATACCAGCAGTAAGAATAATTAACGTGATCCTCTATCTAATTAATAAACACTCAGTATTCAAACAAGGTTTATTGTTGTTGAATTTCTCCAGAGATGTCTTCAAAAAGTACTGGTGTCTTATGTGTGTTGACCTGTGCATCTGTATATGACGCCTAAGAAACATACTTAACACCATGACTTGTTTAATAGCTTTTTTTTGCCCGCTAGAGACAGTTTATGAACAACCTTGGATTCTAAGGTTATTACTTCCAGTGTGGCACAAAATAAAACTGTCACATACTCTCAGTAAATATGGTTAAGTTCCGCTAAAACCTATGAGGATGCTGGGTAGAGAAACTTATTAAAATTGAGCTGAAAAGTAGATTTGAGATGCATATTTAAATGCTTAGAATGTCTTGTTGTAATGATATTAATGAAGATCAGGACGCATGAAGATACTCCTCAGGGGTGGCCACGCAATGAACCAGTCAATATATTTATCCAATGAAAAAGGTAGGCTAGGTTGGATCTCCAGAAGATATAATACCCATGAGGTTATTTTAATGGTCATGGTGGAGATGAGCGCGTCAACCTACTTATGTAGGGATTAAAAGACACCAGCATATTGTTGGAATTGTGCTTGAAGAAAATGTTGTGTTAAGCGTTACATAGACGGTCAGCTTTTTTGGGTCCAAAGCGTGACAGGGTTAGTTCTCTGAGGCTACTTTGACAGCGTAATAGGTATAGAACATTGGGAAAAGCAGTTGTAAGTTTCCAGAAGTATGAAGAGAAAGGAGACAATACTTGCACCACGGCATTTAATAATGTAACAAGCTGAGAGGCTCGCATATTCAGGAGTTTGCAATATAATTATGAAAAAGAGACAAAGTTTAAGGAGTTTTTTTTCAATGTTATGGTCAACTTTTTAAGGTGCTGTGCAAGTCTGTTGGAAAGCAATCCCACATGTTAGCCCAGGTTAATATTAAATATACATGAAATAGTGGCATTGATGAATATAATTTAATTAAAATGTAAGGATGCTACTAGCGAGGGATAGGATGATGCTTAATAAGATGAGAGCAAGATTCCCTGTCTCCAGTGTGAGCGCATAAACTGCGTCATCTGAGGCCACATTAATTTGGGTCATAACTTGATTTTAGGCTATAATGGTGAAGTAAATTGTAAATTAGTTTTCATTTTAAAAAGGTGAAAAAGAAACTGATAAATATTAGTTGGATGGGAACCGTTTATAAGGTAGCTAGCTAGTGAGGGAATTTATAGAGCTAATTGGATGTTCACAAGCAAAATTTACTACTTACTTGAATTAAAAGAAATTTTGTCACTGAGGATAAATCCCGAACATTTGAATTAAACGCAGCAAAAAATTTTATTTAATCTGTGCCATATTTTGATGTTTGTTTATTTTAGAATTGGATGCCAATGTAAATTCAGTCAAAATTGTTGAATTGATATTGATGAACTTAATTAGGTCGCATTAGCACAATTTTTGGCCTAATATAACGTGATTGAGGGATGATACCTGCGATTGATAATTATAATGAATCCCATTGTGTTTGATGATCTATTTGCCTTATATTTTTTAATGATAGGAACAGTATTAGACACGACAAGTTTGGATCTAATGATAATGAAATGCCAGGGTTAAAGATTGGTTATGTAAAAATTTATATATGAAATTATTATACAATCTCACTTAACCGCTAAATTATGTTATATTCATCACACTTGTTTCTCTCTTTACCTATAAAATATGACAAAAGTTACAATAATGTGGTCAAAGTAGGATAAGCAATACTATAGCCCTCAATATAACCAAAGAAAGCTTTTATCCAGTTGTCACTGATAGTGCACTATATCATACTTCTAGAACGATAGTATTTTTATATCTAATACAGATGACGTTTACAATAATAATAAAACTTCTAACTTAGCTTATGGGATTTCTAGTTTAAAGCTATTGGTAGAAATTATAAGTAGCTCTAATAAACAGGGTCATTTTAAAAACCTTATTAGTCTATATTCACCCTTTTTGGCTTCTAGCATCATAATAAATATGCATAAGATTATTATTTTTCCTTTTCTTATGCACGCAATATGTATATATTGTTTACTATCACAATTAATACTAATTTGCTCAACTATATTACCACATCTTAATAACTTATTAAGTTAGTCCCAAAAATATCACATATATATGATCTAAACTCATAATATATAATTATGTTTAGAGTAGTTTGTACAATCTACTATGCAAACTACAAAGGTTGATACAAGTTTGAGCTTCAGTTTATATTTATTATGCTAAGATTGCAATTAGATATGATATAAGACCCTTCATTTTTGCAAGAAGCTAAAATTAGGTATGAGATTAAAATTACAAATAGATAATCTAACCTCAGACTGATTGAATAACTAAGTTGGTTCATAAAGCTCTTAGTATATATGTACAAAATATCTGTGATTATATTCTTTAGAATTTATTGACATCAAGCTTATGTATTGTTATCTAGAACAATTCTGCTCTCACTAATTCTTTCTTGTAAACCACTGGTATATGTTGAAACCTAAAGCCATTGTTAGCAATTTCATTGTGATACACCATCTTGATGCTTACTATGCATCTACTTTGCAGCATTAAAGTAAAAGACTTAATATGCAGCTAATGAAAGTTAAGTTGCATATATTTTCATTGAAAATCATTAATTTAGTTCTATATTTCATATGAGTCTTCAATACTTACATTAAACTCAAAAGTCAGATATGTCTGATTAAACTGATTTCAACTTATATAATTTAAATCAAGAATAAGGCAACAGAAGGGCGGTTAGCATGGCAGGGTAAGTCCTAACTCCACCCTAGTGCGGGTTTTGTTCAATACAAGCACAAAACCTGTACTGGATAAAAAATCTTGGTGTAATATATTTGTCCCAAGGTTGACCCACCTTGAATACTTTAAAAATAAGGCAGTAGACTAGATTTGCTGCTATCAAACATAAAATTAAACTAAACTCACAATATCTAAACAGAGATTGAACTACACTGTTAGGTATTTTTTAGTGTGAGATGAGTTCACTAATAATTAAATCTGTTTGAATGCAACTAAGATACCAATAAACGCTTATGTCATTTAATCCTAAAACTTTCTTATAACCTTTATGTCAAATTTAAAGTTGAAAAAATATGGTAGTTAAATAAATCTTGAAGCTGTTATCAGTTCTTAAACATAAATCTTAAGATTTATACTAACTTCTTTATTATATATATTTTATATCTGCTTATATTACCTCATTTTATAACTATTTTTTATAATCTATATAATGATTATTGCGACAGACCCATTTTGATGGCTAATTAGTAAGGTCTGCTAATTGGGCTCCAGTTAGGGCCTCCAAAATGCCATTGTATGCATCTATAAAGTGGAGTGCCAAACGTTTGGTAAGGCATGCCCCTATGAAAGCTTAGGTAATGGCTGTGCAAACCATCAGATGAGGCGAGAACTTCACATAACTTACTGATAGAGAGAGTGCTTTTTGGGGAAATGAAAATGCGTAACAAGAGGAGTGCAATGTTTTATGGTTATAAAACTAAATCCATTGTCATGTCATCTGTGGTCTCATTTCCTTAAACCATAATTTAATAGTTTGATACTAACAAATTAATTATAAATTGTTATTCCAGCTTTAGAAAAAGTAGAGAATACTGGGATTGGAGCTACTTATGTGAAAATAGTAGTATTTATTCTATATGTAATAAGTTAATCTTACCAAAACATACTTAGTTTAAAAAATTTTAGAGAAAGAATGCCAAAAGTTATTCTGCCCTTTAATTTTTTGTAGCCATTTCCATAAAATCAGCATATTAGCACAATAGGTTTTCATTATGGTATTTAATTGCAATGTTAAGGTTTTTAGGATTAAAGTAATATTATAATCTCAGTCATAATTCTAAAGGGCTCTAACTATACTTTTTCTTTGTTGGAACTTGCATATTAATTATTATTATAAATTGGCATCCGGTTTAAGGCTCAATTATACTTATTTCTACAAAATAAGGGAGCAATGTTTCCACTATCTAATCCTGTATTGTGACATCACCCCCCAAGCTTATGTTCTATTGACTATAAATTCCTTGATCTTCTCAGGAAGTGAATGCAGCCAGCTGCTGATTTTTAGGTGCCTTCATTAATGGGGTCTCTCTTCTATTTACCCAAGTAGAAACGTTTTCCCTAAGGCTTTCAAGCCAAAAATTTCTTAGCTTAAAATTATGCTTCATCAAGGCTTTTTAAAACGTGACCTGTTTATTTGCTACAGTGCCCTTGAACTTTAATTGTTAAACTTCAAAACAGGGTTTGCTCTAAAACTTTTGCTTAGTACCAACTCATAAGCTACGTCATTGTTTAGGCGCAACACTATATAGAGGCAAAGAGAAAAAGGGCCCAACTTATGAACTCAACAGGATAGGAGTTTATGGCGTTGTTTATAGTTATGATGACTTCCTTATACATATGCGGTTCATAGCGGTTAACGTCAGCCTTAGCTTGGAGGTCTTGCATGGCCTCATTGAGACTTGACTCAAGCAACAATAATTGACAGAATTTTTGTCAATAAGTCTTTCAAATAGTACCACTTTATCAGTTGCCCTCAAACATACTTGGATGTTTTCTTTGATTAGTAAAATAGGTACATGTATGTTGAAGAGTGATTGTGGTAGTTTTTGGTAAGATAGCAAGTGGGAGCCTAGCAATCTGGGTTCTTGCTGGGTGAGGATGTAGCAACGGAGATATTACTTCTGAGTTTGTCTGCACCTTTCTGTCAGGACTTTTACTTTAGATGGTAAGCGAGTATTGGTAAGAATTGATGACTAAGCTGGGCAGAAGACAATCTTAAGAAAAATGGGATATATATTGGGGTGCTCCAGCCTGAAATAACTTAATCAGGTAAGATGTGTCTTGCGAAAAACTAATTGATAAAAATATCTTCTTTTTCCTTTGAGGTGATTTAGGAAGTCCATGGGAGGAATTTTGCATACTTAGTGAACAAATCTACTAACACCATAATAGCATAAAACCATTTGGCAATGGCAAGAGGTGATGAAATCCAAGGTGATAGTTGATCATGGCCTGGCGCGAATTAGGAGCGGCATCAATTTTACTAAGAGTTATAACGTGAAGGCTTAAATATGGCTTGCGTCAAGCATTATGAGAGTTACTTCACCTCCATAGACTTCATATAAGGTCAGTAGTAGTACTGTTGGATCAAGCACATGGTCTTCCAGACACCAGAATGTCCAGCTATGAGGATAAACTTGATAAGCCTTGAAAATATCTTTTTTCATTTTTTTAGGGTACCCAGACTCTTCCATGGTACCAAATGATACCATAGCCAATGTTATAGCTCTTTTATGCTCATTATTAAAGTCTTCAATATGTACCTCTATTAGTACGTTCCCAATGTATAACGACCTAAGGTATTCAATACACTTTATTAAAAGGTATAGGAACGTCCTTAATCATAGCAAAAAGATTAGGAAGAAGCATGGTCGCCTTAATTTAGATTTTCATTTTAGAGTTAGAAAAATTTATATGGGGGCCACATCTGAGGAGATCTTGGATCAAGTGTGTTATTTAGGCTTATAATTGATCATAAAGCTATATTGAATATGCTCCTGGTGTTAGCGGGCTTGGCGTTGATTATTTTTAGTAGTGCTCTTGTAAAAACTTAAGAGCGTGGTGATCTGTCCTTATGATGAAAAGATGGCTGGCGTACAAAAGATGGTGCTGCCATATGCTAAGTGCGTCAATGATAAAAAGGAGCTTCTTGTCAAACAAAAGATACATATTTTCCAAAAAGATCATTTTGTGTTTGAATGAAACACACAGGATGCTTTAAAATATCATCTTCCTCTTGCAATAGAAGAACTACTAAAGAAAAATTTGATGCGTGTGTCTAACATAAATGGGCGATCTAGATGAGAGTAATTTAGGGCAGGAGTGGCAAGCATTACCATTAATGCCCTGAATTCCGCCCCTTCTGAATTACCACAAACAAAGGGTACCTTTTTTATGAGATGGGTTAAAGGCGCAGCCATGGAGAGATATCCTATGCAAAATGATGGAGAAAGTAACCACACACAGGAAACTATGTACATCTTATTTATCTACTAAGGGATCACAGTTCCTAATTGCCAATAGCTTATCATGGCAGGTAGTCATGCTATCCTTATGGAAGACATTTCCCATGATAAGACATATTTCTAAAGAACTCTTATTTTGAGGGCTTTAAATAAGATAAGCCATGAGTAATGCATTAAGTACTTTCTTAATATCTATAGTTTTCTCACCCTTCTTCTTAGAGAAAACGAGGATGTTAGCCATGTACGGCACAGTATTTCTTCGAAAGATCTCCCTGCACTTGTCAATCCTACATTTGAAAACTTCAGGAACGATATAGAGGCCAAAGGGCATCACCTTTTAGATAAACACTATCAGGCGACACTCAAAGGCATTTTATCATTTATGAAGAGGGTAGTTTGTGATCTGGTGGAAGGCGTTGACGAGGTCCAGATTAGATAAAAACATAATTATCTGCAATCATAGGAGTGATATCCTCCATAAGCGTCTTGGAATATGGGTTTAAATAATTAGCTGTGTTTAAGTATATGAAATCCACACAATGGCGTAAGGCACATTTGATTTGTGAACTAGAATCATCATTAAGACCATTGAAGGCTTTAAGGCCTGATGTAATTTCGCGCTAGCATATCTTTCACATATACATCCAATGAGTCTTTGACTTTATAAATTTAAAGAGCACATAGGGAACCATTTAGAGAGCTCTGAACCCTCATAATGCTTGAATAAGAATGTGAACGGGTTGGTGGCAGATGAAGCAGAATTAAAAGTTGTTAAAATATGATCTAAGTGTCAGAACTATGATGGGATGTCCAGGGAAGGGAGACCTTCGTTATTACATCCAAGAATGGTTCCATAGAGGGCGTAGCCAAAATTTAAGGACTGCGCGTCATTTTCCATCTTGGTTCATTGTGACTAATCAATCCCCATATAAAGAATATGGAGAGTATTTGTACCATCTCTGCTAAGTATTATTGAGCAGGGTAGATTTCTTCAGGGCATAGAAACTCTCCTCAAACATATGATGGGCTTGATGAAGAGTAGCTGGATGTTTGACTTCCCAGCTATGCAAAGACTTATAGGTTCAGCTAGAGTAACAACACCACTAAGTGTGATGGCCAAGTGGAGTTGTTTAATTAAAGCAATGCTTATAAAGTTACTTCTGCATTAATATCTAGCAGTGATCAACAGCTTTGATTTTAATATTACCTAATAACTTTTAGTTTGGTGGGTTAATAGTACAATCAAGTAATATGAAGGGTTTGCCTCATTTATTCATATTCATAAATCTTGCAGGAGTAGGGAGCAGTTTCTAAGGTGGCACAGCACTTTCAGGACTACCAATATCAGAATTCTCTCCAGGGTTGTGGCCCTTTTATAGATACACTTGAAGAATTAACAAGGGAAGCTAACCTAATTGTAGAAGCAGGGGTGCCATGATCAAGAGGCTATTACTTGTAGTCAAGACCTCTCTTGTGTGCGCAAGAGAGAGTTG
The DNA here is from genome assembly GCA_022478985.1 of Massospora cicadina. Classification (NCBI taxonomy): domain Eukaryota; kingdom Fungi; phylum Entomophthoromycota; class Entomophthoromycetes; order Entomophthorales; family Entomophthoraceae; genus Massospora; species Massospora cicadina. The sequence continues at coordinate 158,298 of JAKSZP010010634.1, read as the reverse complement.
ATGCTTAACTTGTTTTAATAGAAGCATTTTCTTCTCCAATATGTCAGCAGATAGGTGGCCGTGATGAATTTTAATAACTCTATACCCAAGTTCTGTCTTGACATACGAAGGAACTAAGTATGATAGCTTGGGCATACTGGGTCACTTGATGGAAATGTGCAGCATACTTAGTTAAAAATAGGTGCTCTGTTGTAGGAATAAAAGCGCAGACTAGGCTACAAAAAAGCCTCTTATAGATTATCTGTTAAATAGATTAGTCCACCTAATTTTTTTAATATGAAGGTAAGTCTGGTTGGTTGTCCAAAAGAGTTACCATCCATATACCAAAATTGGCTGGCAAATAAGGAGATGAGCGCATCCACTTGCTCATGTTAGTGCTGGGAGATATTGGAGGTTTGTTTAAACCGCTCTTGGAGGCAATGCCACATCAGGGCATTGCATAGAAAATCAGCTTTAGTGGGGTTAAGAATGTGAAAGGGTTGTTCATTACAGAAAGAGGATGATAGCTCAGGAGAACTTGGACAGTTGGTGCAAAATAATGACGAACTTCCAACAACACAAAGAATAATAAAATTGCTACTATCACCACAGTTGCATGTTGTATACCAGGGGTAGGTTTTCAGGATTAGTTATATAAAGTTTCTAAGAACGCAAGGCAAAAACTTAATATGTTTCTTTTAATGTCACAGGCCACTTCTATAAGGTGACGTGCCAAATTATTGGAAGGCATGCTCTTTTGATTTTAGGTAATGGGATAGCTGCCTGGTCATTGAAGGCTAAAGGATATTAATCTCAATAAATTCAGCGTATTTCTTAGTGGAATATTTTGTTGCTAAGGAAAACTCTAGCTCTCAGGTCTTCTTAGCGAGATACTCTAATCACTAAGTCAATGCACTTTACAGGATGGTCAGATTTCTCTTTAATTATAATAAGACTTAACCTAAATCAAGGTTCATCAGTTCAAAATTAACTTTAAATTAAAAAGGCTCTATATAATAGTAAAAAATTGTTTATAAATGAGTGAACTAAAGATTACCAAAAGTATCAAAAATAAAATAGAAGTGGGGAATATTTCAGGTTATGATCTGTAAGTAGATTATTATAGTATCCTGGTCTTATATAGGGAAGCCATAAACAAGGAGAATATTAGATAGTGGTGTGTAGCAACTTGGTGAGAAAAAATCTTAAACAAGGTCTCTACATTTTACGTTGCTATCAGATTAATAATAAATGGATTGAAGCGTCAAACCTAATCCTATCATTAAGTGGATCACTAAAGTGGGTATTTATCCTAAATTCGTTTAGTCATAATTCAGCAATAATGGAAAATTATCTGGCGCTCTGAAAACTATTTAATAGTGCTTTTGTTCTTATGTTCAATAAAACATTGATTGATAATTTATTTTAGTTTTAATTTGTATCAAAGGAAAAAATAAAAAGTCAGAAAACAAAATCAGGACTTCACCCAAACTAAGGCAAAGCCCAACAGAGAACCTTTAAAGCATTGACTGCGGGTGAATATCATTTTATCAGGGTTGTCTAGCTTTGGTATAGTCCCACACTACCATAATTGATTTGTTGTGATAAACCAAGGCAGCTGGATTAGATCTCAGCTCAGCAACTAAAAGGTTTGTCTCAGTTTAATAATCTGTAGGCAGTTAGTGGTATGGCGAATCATCTCATTGACATCACTATGGCCTTGTTACTTTGACCAGCTTAATTTTGAAAATTCAGTGATTCCAAGATTTTCACCCCAATAAAGATTGACAAGATTCATCTCATCATTAGGGATGAGGGCAGACTATAAAAAAGATTCATTCTTGAGAGGTTTGTTGAATTAGGCTTGTTATTAGGGATATGGGGTGGTATGGCATATCTTCTATGTCCATAATTGACGGCATTCTGAGAAGTAAGTTAGTTAAGGAATTTTTGCAAAAAGTTAAATATAATCCAACGTTAAAGTTGGTTAGATGGAAGTTTAACATGGTGTTACAAAAAGTTAAGCTTTGACCAAGTGGTTCCAATAAAGCTTCACTTGTTAGATGAAAGTTCGCAGCTTTGCCAGGTAAATATATGCTATGTTAGGAGTGTTTGACTTGGCAAATATAAGAAACCTGTTGACATAGTAAATGGAAAATACTGCATCACTTTTCTTGACTAACAGAATGGCAAAGGCAGTAAATTTTGTCCACAACTTCACTTAAAATCAAAAGGAGGTTAAGTGACAACTTTATACTCTAACCCTATTTTGGTTGGAAAGGAATTTTTTGTGGAGCCAGCTAGAAAATCTAAGGTATTAGTGAAAAGTTATAAATACAATAATGTGCAATCAGTAAATTTGGGAAAGGGATATTAATTGATATAATTTCCCTTGGCTCATCTGGTCTGAGCAAACTATTGGGATTTATAGTAGCCTAACCTAAGAGAAACAAAATGGCGCAGAGGTTTTCAGTTTGGCTGTTCTGTCATCAGAATAGCAAGTTGCCTTAGTGTAGGGAATTGAGAGAAGCACGGAGGCATATGGTTAGCTTCTCCAATTTGTTGTTGGAATATCAAGTAGACTCAGTGCTAGGGAAATGAATGTTCATGAAGTAATTTGGTTCAGATGCTATGTCTTTGTTGTTGGAGCAGTGGTTATCATTGGCATAGAAAAATTAAAGAGGGAAAGGGCGTTTGGATCACCTTGTTAATTTTATTTTCAGTATCCTTGGTATGTTTATCATGCTCACACCAGATTTGTTTTAACTGATCCTTGCAGTGGATATAGCAATAAGGATTATAAGATATGGGGCAGTCTGTAGTTTCACACCATAATCTAAAGGCTGCACAAATATCTTAAGTTCTAATATCTAATTATTTCCATAACGTTCTGATAAGCGGCTGTCCAATTTATTAATTCTGTATTGATTTAGAAAAGAATTACCAAGGTTTTTGAGAGCTGGAAAATTTGGTGGTTACTTCATCTATCAGCTCATGGCAAGATTTGGCTCATTCAATATTATTAGAATAAAAATTTTGATATTTTTGTGGAATCTTGGTTACACTAAAAATTTAATCACTGGAAGAACTTAAATCTTTAAAGGTATGTTGTAAGGCCCAAAGACGCCAGCTATCAAGCTATATAGAGCTTTGCATCCATATAGACCAAAAAAGGTTCTAATCATAAGGCATTACCAATTTTCCAATTGACTGATCTAGTACATAACCTGGGTGAGAGGGGTAGCGGCAGCCCCCTGTCTAGTCCTGCCATTATAAAAGTCACCACTCAGGCCAAATCTACTATTGTTTTTGAAAATCATGAACAATTTTTGCAGAGAATTCTGCAATTCTGCCATGAATTTATGAAAATATGTAATTCAAGAGCTACCAAGGCAAAAACCCATTTACAAGTTTAAGCATTCAGAAGTACACTAGTTATTTAGAAATCTTAACATCTAAGATAAGCTCAGGGGAAAATTTCATAGAAAAAAATTCTTAGCCAAAATTTTAAAGGGAAAGAGCGCCAAACATGGGATGAAGCATCAACAAGTTCTAAGGTAAATAGAAGTAGCGCTGTTATAAATTTGACAATATATTTTGATAACCAATGTAAGGTTTGCTCATAGTTTAGGCTCATTGAGCAACAGACTGACAATATGGAGATCACTGGTCCCTGAGATAAACTTGGTAAATTTAATTATATGAAGCAACAGCTTTGACCACACCACTTTTTTATTTTATTATATACAGCAGATTTCTTTTGCTCTCAATCCCTTCCTTCTTATTAAAAAACTTTCCTCTTCTAGCTTTCATGTCATGCTTATATATTCAGGGCTTTGGTCAATTCTGACTCTTTGTCTTAGGCTATTCTTTTTCGTCATCTTCATTTGGTTTAGCCTCATAGTTGAGAGGCTATAGAAAAACTTTTATTCTTAAACTCAACATCGCCTTATCGCCTAATTTTAAGCAATCAAATAAATGTTATTCTTACTTAGTTTGGTATTGCTTAATTACCTTATGTCGAGGTAATCTAATAAACAGTATTCTATTACTTGGTTTTAACCAATATAATCATTCCGCCGCAGCTATTTGGGGCTTATCATCCAGTCATACCAATATCCTAACAAACTCATTTGATTGAAACTTGAAGTTATTTAATTGATCTATGAATCAAAATACCTGTGAATATGTAGCTTAATTCAAGAACTGAGAACCCATGACAATATGCATCTGCCTCCCCTCCTTAGTATAAGAACCAGAAAGCCTCATTGTGAAGGCTGTTGGGGTATTTGTATCTCCTGTTAAAAAACTCCAAAATACTTTTTTACTTTACTTATTCAACAGTAAAAAAACTTAAAACCTGCAATTACTCCCATCAGGCTGATGGTGGAGCCTCATTCCTTTATGAAAGTTCTGATGACAGCAATATCCCTGGTAGTGCCAACCCTTGTTTCTACGGGTTTAGTAATGCAAGGGTCCCAGGAATCTGCTCCTGTACCTCAAACTTAAAATATTGTAATACCTTTTATCAGTACTAGCAAGGGTGCTCATGCTTCTAAAACAATGTTTCTGATCTTAAAAAAATGATAGAGAAGGAGTGTTAAGATAAAAATTCTGAGTAAGTGTCAAGGACAAGTGGAAATCAGGTTTTTAGAGCCAAGTAATTCCAGCACCATGAAGCATCAGAAACACCCGTACTTTCATATAAGAACAATCAAAATCCAAGTTTTCATAAACTTATTGTCACTCACAAAGAAACTAACATTTATGGTGTAAAAATTTAAATGTTGGGTTATTTCTGGTAGACAAGCCTAGTGATATTTTTACTGCAAAGGTTCAGTTTTCTTATGCACTTTGTCTACGTTGTATAGTATAATATATTATTGATTGATATTAGTATGATGACTATTATCCGTAATTGAGTATGAATTTATATATCTTGGCCCAACGCTTGGCCAGTATTCCTGATTAAATACTTAAGATGTCATGATCTAGGGATTCGTCCCTCGTTCTGTCCAACCCAATCTTTGCTGAGCTTCCCTTGTGACAGTCTCTTTGGTCCAACACACAGTTGGCAGCAATCCCCAATTGTTTCTCCATCTTCTATAAATCCCCGCTTAGATCTTTGCTCTTTTCTCTAAAAGTCTTCCAATTATCGCACACAGTAATGATATCCTTAAGAAAAAATAGCACTTAGAAAGCTGATGATAGTTTACTAAACTATATACCAGATGAAACAACTATAGAACTTCTTATCTGTTCTAGTAAATACTGTTTACTACTAAATGCTGTTTTTTTTTATAGTGAATCCTAGGGAATTTATAGTGGGGATTTGGTTGTATGACCCTCAGTTGGCACCTCTTCGATGAAACAATAGCTGTTGCCATTGAATCACCCATCCTCATCTCAGAATAGATGGTCTTCCCCATCCTGGCTAGGATTCCATCGTTGGACATCCTTGAGGCCTAAATGGAAAGAGTTGAAACGTGTTATTAACATTTTCCTCTTGATCCAAGTGAACCAACCATATTTGGCTAGTGACATGGTTAGGTAAAGGGACTTATTACCCATTAAGTCAGATCACGCAACAACTAATTGATTCGCTAGTTGCAGGCGGCATTATTCGCCTTGTAAATTTCTATTCATTCCCAATCAGTCGGTGATGAAACCTAATAATCCCAATTGGTACACCTGATAGTTAATCACTATCAGATGCCCCCCTTTCGTCAGCAACCCCGCCAGATGAGATCTTAAGTATTTGTCCAGATCAATATTCAATGGATATGACCAGGCAAATATCCCAAAATCCCCCAAACGTAGTTACTCCAAAACTTGGCCAACTATTTTCCAATTCACTTCACCTTAGGGAATTTTCCCCTAGCAATATCTGCTAATCTAGAAGGCTGGGAATATGGGCAAAAACCCAACACATCCCCCTTCTTGCCTAGATTTCCAGCGAGAAAAGGACTGGGGCATGAGAACACCACAGTGGACACTCAGATAAATACTTCATTGGCTCAAGCAGAGTATGATTGTCAGTACTCAGCGCTGCTTGGGATGACCTTCAGCATGCAGCACTCTTCCTCTTCCTCCTCGCTACTGCCTCCTCAGAGCGCGGTCCCCACAATCTACTGTCGTGCTGGGATGATCAATTTACTTGTGACAATATTAGTCCTGGGATCCATTTTCCCCCCATCAGGGCATATGACCCACTGTCATATTCAGGAATATTGGTCTGGCGTCCTTGTTTTCCTGATTTTCTCCTCGTCCTAGACAGGAGACTCTTGCCATTGATTTTTGTTTCATGGCCCAATTAAGAATACTTATTTGTATTCGCCCTTGTTACTTCTCTCATAACCTCTTGGCTCAAGTCATTCCTAATTCTTCTTTTGGAGAGCTTATCTCACTAATCTTGAGATTAATTTCTCTGAAATTTGAGCTTAATGAATTGTAGAGTGCATAATGTCAACTTCCATATAAGTCTGATATCCCCCCTCTCGTCCAGCTCATATGTTGAATTCTGAGTTGTGAAACCAGCATCTTAAAAATAGTTTGTCTGATCTTGACCTCCGGCTCTTCCAGCAGATGGGTCAGGATATATGACAGAACCTCTTCTATGGTCCTTCTTGGACTCATACGCCTATTATGGCGCCAGCAGCTAGTCCTTCCATCTATTTACTGGAAACGGTAACTAATCCCTCCAAAACCAGTCTTGCAATTGTTTCAAACAACTCTCAGCTGATTCTTCCTCTGCCGTCAATTCCAGAGTTGGATTTTGATACTCTCCTGGATTTGGCTCCTTTCTCTGATGCACCAACCATCATTGTAGATGCTCCGGAGATTATGTCATTTGCTCTTGATAGCTCATTTCTTGCTGGGTCTGACCTGCTTACTGAGTTCCTCTTCTGACTTGGACAATATTACAAACCCACTGTTATGGCTACCAAGCTCACCATCAGTAACAGTATTCATTTTGAGCTCCCCTACGCTTAACTCTGGGCCCAAGTCACCAAGGCTTTGTCCCTAGTGCTGAATCTCTCTGATCTTGATAACATTCTAGATCTGGATACTGCCACTTATACTCTTCGCTTTGCTGGCCAAGTTCATCGAAGTTGGTCCACAAAGCTTCCAGCCTCACCTGGGTTTCACCGCTCATTCAGCTTCAGCTTCCAAGAAGCCCATAGTCATTGCTTGCAGGATTCCATTCACTCCCTGCATGACTATCTCTTCACCGGCGCTTCCCATCAGTATCTTCCACTGATGGCTCTAGTAGGGGGCATGATTTAGCAACCCCTGTCAAGAATCCCTTATTTGCTGCCAGCCCATATGTCCAGTGTTCTTGATAAAGCCCTTTATCAGGCACTCAAGACTAATCTTCTGGCTCTGGTACTATATCAGGATTACTCAGCGTTGTTCACCAATTGCCTCTTCTTATACTGTTGCTTTCCTCCCTGCTCCAGGGTTTCGATATTGGCTTCATCCAACATCCTAATTTCCCTTCCCCTAGTCACTTTCTTGCAGGGCTCTGCGTCCGCTCAAAGAATGTAGTTTTGTGTAGGTCTAACCCTCACTAGCATCCAATCTCACATAGATTTTGACGGGCTGTTCATTCCTACCACAATCCATCCTCCCTCCTCCAAGAGGCAACATAGGTGGAATCATCCCCATTTTGAGGATAAATAATAAAAATAAAATTTATAGAATTATATCGTTTTTTCTCTATGTGGTTTATAAATCTTTTTTCTAATATCTTTTATCAATTTTTATCTTTATTCTTCATTTTTTCATAAAACTTGACCTTTTTTGGTTCAGCGGTCCATCTTTTATTTTTTCCCCCAAACTGGGTCCTGGGTATTAAGCCTGCTAGTTTTCTATGGTTCAGTGGTCCCTTTTTTGGACCTAACCATCTAGATTTGCTCAGAGGTCCTTTTTTCGGACTTGACCTAATCATCAGGACATGACCAACTAATTGGTTCATTGGTCCTTAAGGAATTCTTTTATTTTTTCATTGATCCAGCACTTTAGATACTTGCATGGACTTAATTCACAACTTTTCCATCCAAGAGATTTCTTGATGGAGTAGCATCAGTCGCCATCTTGACAATAACTTCAAACAGACCTGACCATAATGCATCTAGTTTTTTTTATATGAAACCATGCGTATCGCAATAGGCTACTCTTTCACCTATTTGATATTTTGCTAAGGCTGGTCAATTTTTATCGTACATCAATTTTGCACATATCCTTTTCTTCAATGTTGTATCAAATGCTGATTGCATATAAATCTTTATATTTTTCAGCCAGTTCAAGTATTGTTTGGCATTCATCCCCAACGTTGTTTCCAACACTGAGTATAAAATTGGTGACAACACGACTTTTCTTCCATATAAAACTCAAACGGCGTTTTTACCATCGCCATATGATGACTGATATTGTAGGCTAACATCACTGAACTCAGGTATGTTCCCCACACAGAAGTTCTTCCTGCGACCAGCTACCTCAGTGTCATGGCCAGCGTTCCATTCACACTTTCTACCATTCCATTTGTCTCTTGCTGGTAAGGTACTGACATGACTCCTCTGACCCCACTATCTCATTCAATCTTGAGATCACATGAGATGTGAAGTTGGTCTCATTATTGCTAAGCAGGACCTGTGGACATACATGTCAATATACTACTTGATCCAGGATGAACCTCACAGTGCTGGTAGCATCTACTTTCGTTAGGGACTTCATTTTGACACATCTTATCAGATGATTGATGACAACTATAATGTACTTGACTCCAACTGTGCTCATTGTCAGTGGTCCCATCATGTCAATGGACACCGTTTCCCAGGCAAATCCAGGGCGGACCAGTTGGTATACAGTTGTATTCTTATTCGGTTTGTGCAACTGGCACTCCACGCAACAAGCTAGATAAACCACGACATCGTAGTTAATGGATTCCCAGTAGTAGTACTGAGAAATATGATTGATTGTTTTCCTCAGGCCTCCATGACCGAAAACCTTGTGAGCTGCTTGCACTTTAGCTGCTCTTTCAAATGGCTTTGGGAATAATAACTGCTTCCTGTTGATCGTCTTAAATACTTGTTCATCCATAGTCTTGGTGTTTTCCATTGCTTTCCAAAGTGCACCTTGGATTTCTTGGGACTTGTCCCTGATTTTTACGTCAACCATTCTCTGGAATAGCTCATCCGCCTGCGGGTATACCATATGGACCATTGGTAACTGCAATAAGCCATCCACATTCTGGTGAGAAGCCCCCACTCAGTGATCAATCTCGTAATCATAAGCCTGGAGCTTAAGTGTCCATTGGGCCAGTCATCCTTCTGGCTCTCTCATATTGTGAAGCCAACGCAACAAAGAGTGGTCCATCACCACTTTAAAGTGAATTCCTTGGATTTACACCTAAAACTGCTTACATGCATAAATGACTGCAAGGCATTCATGCTCAGTCATGGTGTAGTTCCTCTCTTTGGCTGAGAGTGTCTGGCTCACATATGCTACTGGATGTTTGTCCCCAAGTTCATCTACTTGGCTTAGTATGGCTATAATTGCCATCAACAAAGCATCGATTTATATAATAAATTTTTATTCAAAATTTGGATATTTCAGAATTGGAGGATCTATTAAATACCTCCATTGCTCACCAAAGAATTCCTGGGCCTCTTCATTCTATATGAATCCTTTATTCAGATCAATCAATAGATGGAATATTGGCTTGGCTATTCGGGCAAAGTCCCAAATAAATCTTATATAGTATCTGACCACCACAAGGAACAATTGGATGTCTCTGACACTCTTCAGAACAGCCACCATTCTATGGCTTCTATCTACTGGGTTGCGGCTGCAATCCACTGGAGTTGATTAAAAAGCCCAGATATTCCAACTCTTTTTAGAGAAGTGGCACTTCCTTGGTTTAATCTTTAGGTTAGCCACGGACAGTCACTTGAATACTTCTTCTAAGTGGTGTAGGTGATCATTAAACGTCCTACTGAACATGTTTATATCATCCAGGTATATCAGGACACATGACAACTTCAAGTCTCTCAGTATCGCGTACATGGCCCTCTAAAACGTTGCAGGCGCATTACATAGACACTGGGGCATTCTCGTCGGTTGGTATAGCCCCTGTGTGGTAATAATTGCGCATTTTTCCTGGTCTTCCTTTGGCAAGTCGATCTGGTCAATATCCCAAGATCAGATCCATCATAGAGAAATACTTCGCTTCTCCTAATTAATCTAGTGCATTTTTGACCTTTGTTGGGGATATGAATCCTTATTCCTGATTTTATTCAGCTTCCAGTAATTGATCACTACCTAGTTGGATCCACCCTTTTTCTTCACAATCAGAATTGGACTCGCCCAGGGACTTGATGACAGAACTAGAAACCCATGCTTCACTAGTTTGCTGATCTCATCCTCCACTACCACTTTGGCAGCTTTTGATTATTGGATCAGTCTCATCCTTATTGGCAGATTTTCCTCAGTGTTGACCTTATGGATCACATCTCGTGCACATCCCAAATCGTGGCCATCTTGAGCAAACACTTCCTGATACTTTTTGAATAGTTCAAGCACCTCCTCTTGCTGGCCTTCTGACAGATTAGCGAGCTGCTCTTGATCAACCAATAGGTTGATGCTTTAGGTTACCCCAGTCATTAATCCCATCTCATCAAGAGTCCCAAAATCATGGAATCTACTCAATTCTGCCATCAGGATCAGATGAACTAATGCGATGATCTGATTCCTCTTTATCTTAATCAGTTTTCACTTAATTTCTCCAGGAGAACTCGAATTTCTCCCTGGCCCAGTATAATATCCCAGAAGCCATCCAAGGCTCCACTCTGGACTTCTTCCAGGGGCTTCCAACCTCCCCAAACAGCTCAGGTATCTCCAATGTCAACCCCATGTTGATTATCATCTGCATTCCTAGCGGTATGGTCCTCTCATTCTTGATCCTCAATGGAATTCCCCGGCTCTCTTAAATTTCTGCCAGAATTTCTTGTTGCTTCCTAGCAACTAATTGGTACTGAATCAGGACAATGCCGTCATTTTATATTAGATTGATGAAGTTTTTTCTCTGATTCAGCGGAGCTTTACCATCTTCCTGATATACTAATGATAACGTCTGACCCAATATGGTCAACGTATTATCCTCAAAGTTACATTTAACTTTGTATTTGTGTAAAAACTCCATTCCAATCAGAATGTCATAGTTTTGGTTAACCAAAACTATTTTTTGGCGAGATACCACCAATGACTTAAATCATAGTGGCAACGTGCTATACGCTCCACAGGAGACTGTGGTGTTTGGCCAGCTGTCATTTATTCCTTTTTGTGTTCCAAGTCTGGCAAGATCATCCTCTTTACCATCTTGGCCAAGACAATATTGATGGGTGCTCTGCTGTCAACAATCTCTCTCACCTGCACTTAATTCACTTGTATGTCTATATATGTACACTCAGAGTATTGCAATATAGTTTTTACTGAGTGAATAGTGGCGTTATTAACCAAATCAAGTTGTGATTAATTTGCGCCAATAAATCAAAAAAGAGTACTTTATTGTGCTGAGTGAATCAACAGATTGGCCTTATCTAATCAGACTTCAGTTAATTCTTCAGGATTCTTGTCAGTATAAATCTTGTCCACCAGTTGTCAGGCATATAGCCTGGCAACTTCCTTGATTATATCAGGGTCAATTCTCTTCACCCCATCTCTGGTCATGGCTTTTACATCAATATTGACCACTTGATACAGCTGATCCTGCTCGTTGTCTATGAACAGATCACTGATATCAATTTTACTTGGTCATAATGTTGGGAGAAACAGGCTTATACAAAGCTCTAGAATGTTCCCTGTCTAGGCTGAGGGCACTTTTCCCGATTTCTTATTGGCTGCTGACTCTTTCACCTTACCACGTTGATCTGATCCTTCAGCTTTTTACAGTGCATGGTTAAATGTCCTTTCCCGCCACTGGTAGCAAACCTTCTCCTTCTTAATCAACCATCTGAATTATTTAGGCTTATTTCCCAATATGGTTTGATTGGTCATCTCTTTAGCTCCTTAATTTCCCTTCATGGGATTTGAATTGCATTCCAGATTGGATTTGAAGCTTCTATCTAGGGCATCAAATGTCGCTCCTAAAATCTATAAATTATCTACTATTTGCGAGGTAATTATTTCCATTGCAAACATGGAAGACATCATGTGATGCAAATTGCAATAGGGCTGGAGGGCTCTTGCAGGCGATTCTGACATTAAATTTGGCCAATACTTTTTCTCCGACCAAGATCTGCAACTCCTGGTAAAACTAATCCGTGAATCTAACTAGAGACTTGTCTTTATGGAACTGGATTACCATAAATTCCTGTTTGTGCTTTGACATGTGTTTCGGACTCCCAAATTCCTTTATAATGGCCACCTTTGCCTCAGCATACGACCAGCTGTCTCCCTCCAGGTGATGTAACACTGAGCTTGACAGTTGGTGTCTAAGCAATTCTTGACCGTTAACGCCTTTTGACGATCCCCATAGCCATGCATAGTCATGTTGATCAGTCAGAAAAATGCTGGGGCATTATCCCAATGGAAGTTTAACAATTTTGGCATTGCCTTAAACACCTCCAAGTTATCTCTGAATGATTCTCTCAGTTCAGCTACTCAGCTAACTTTAGGAGTGACTTTGTGCTATATCCAAAATGGCAGCAAAAGCTGGTATCATGTTCCTTAGGGTATTTGACTTCCCAAGTATCGTGCAAGGACTTCTTTCTTCAGCATTGCTTGCCATAGCAGGCTCACAAGCACATTTGTGAGAGTTTAAGTTCCTCACTTGTTTGATTAGTCGCTCTATATCCACTCCAAAATTTCTCAAATGAACGCAATACGATTCTCACTCCGTTTTCAAGTATAAGACCTCTCAAATGAGGTCCCCTTCTTTCTGCTTCAATGAAGTGTCTTTCCCAAGTAACTCGTTCCCAAAACTTGCAACGCTATTGTCATGGAAGCGGCAGAACAAGTTTAGACCGTCTTGCCAGTCATGATGCGTAAGCACCCAAAAAGCAAGCCAGAATGCCAAAGGCATTGCCGACTGAATGACTTGGTATGGAGCCAGGAAGTAGGAAATGATGAAGTGTTGGTGCAGCAACATGGTGAGTATGATCCTGATGACGAACCACACTAAACCACTCCCAACCCAGGGGGTCTAGCTGCAGGGGGTGAAATCACTGAGATGATCTTGATAAGATCCTTGGCTTATGGTGCCTTTTCTACCAGGGTGGCAAGGAAACGGATTCTCACTTGCAGTTGGTGGACATATGGCCACATGTTTCCCATGAATTGCTGCCAGAAGTTAGTGATTATGGGGTTATAAAGCCAAAAATATTGGATACGCTGAAACTAATTGATGACAGAGGGGCCCATAGTGACCAAGAGTACTGTTGAGCCCATCCGGTGTACAGACTGACAGGCCACCAGAAAAATGCCATTAGGGAAGAGGTTGGAAAAGAAATAACATTTTAATTTTTTGGTCAATTTTTATTTGAAGAAAAAGTAAGAAAATTGACCAACAATTTTCTCAGTGGTATGCAACTGATTAAATAGTGGTCAATTGGGATTTGATAAGATGGGATTGAGTCTCAAAATTTTGACCTGACTGTCAAATTGTTTGGGAATGGGCGGGTTTATTCCTTAAGAACTGACATTGCAAAATTTAGTGGTGGGCCGAGTCTCTGTCAGTTCAACCTCAAACATCCAAACTGGGCCTCAGCTACATTTCCAATGGTGGGCATGATGTCATTTGGCCCGATGAGTGACAGGAATTCCCCAAGACCACCCCACATAGAGATGGGTCCATTTGGTTGGGAATGGGTTTGGGATGCCCAACCTGCTCACTCTCGGTCACTGAACCATCCATCCAGTCAATGGCATCACATTGGCCGCAATACCCAAATTACCAACAGAGGGCTTCAAACCCTCATTGATGGCACCCGATTTTATTTCTATTAGCTTATTGATTGAATTGGAGCCATTGGGCAATCCAGATGATACCTCAGTCTTCAACCTTTCCAGCCATTTGAGATTCAGCCATCGGCTAGACTGCCACTCAAATTCGATCTGACTAATTTCAATTTGGCAATCTCAGCGCAGATTTTGCTAATTCCCCGCAACAGTTCTGCTGAGGTGAGTGTGGGTACCGGGGGTGGGATCTGAAGTGGGAGAGCTGTTATCATCGCTCGTCTACTATGTGAGTGAGATTGCCCTGAGTAATGAGGGTACTGCCATCCTCTTTGGTGTCTTTTTATTTGGGAATGGGAAGATGGCCCAATCAAGAGCCAAGGGATGTTCCCCGGGACTTACATTACCCTTTCCTTTTTCCAAAAGAAGGACTCCCCACTGGGAAACTGCACCAGAGCCACATTCTTGTGTGCTTTGCGTAACTTGATAGCCATAATTGTCACGATTTTCTGGGGAGGACGGGGAGCATCAGGGTGGGATATATGGAAAGCTTTGACCAGGTCCATGCAATTTTCACAATTGCGCGCCTTGACCCAACTATTTTCATAAGCCAGATACCCTTTTCAGGCCACGAGATATTGAAATGAACATCACGACTTCTGAGATGCCAGGATGGCCTCTACCTCAGCCTCTTCCCCATCATTGACAATGATCAGCTCCAGGTTCAGGGGATTGCACCCTTGAAGGGTGATAGCTGGGAAACATTTAAAACAGGGTGCTGCTTCCAGTGCATGGTAAGCTTCAGTCAGAACGCCCTGTTGTCCAATACCTCCTCCACTAAATGGGGACCCAAGCGCTTACTGGCAAACTTATGGGAAGGTGTTTGAATTTTTCAAATGATGGGTATCAAGCATGATGTAAGAACCCGCCATAAAGTCATGACCCAGAAGGCGCTTACAATCTGCAAATTGCTTGTAGTCATCGATGGCTTTGGTGAGGTTTTCTACACTAAAGCTTGAGTTGATTGGATATGTGTAGCATGATCCGCGGCAGCTTGAACCTCAGGCCGCAAGCACAGACTGACCAAAAACAAAGGATTATAACCCAATGTTGCTTCATAAGGGGAAAACCCCGTGGATGCATGGGTCCCATTGTTGTAAGAAAATTGAGTGAGGAGCAAGTCACCGGCCCAAGTATCCTGCACTGCTGCAGCATAGCAACGCAGGTACTGTTTGAAGACATTATTAACCTATTGGTCTAACCATCGGACTGGGGGTGATACGCCGTGTATTGACAGGGGGTTAATTCAGGATCAATAGGAGTTCACTCCAAAACCGTGCGGTAAACTGTGTACCCCAGTCACTAATGATCTCCTGGGGGAAGGCCAAACATCAAAAACATGTGGCGTACAAAAAGATGGGCAGTTTCTTCTGACATGATCGCAGAAGTACAAGGGATAAAAAGAGAAAATTTTGTGAAATGATCCACCACAACCATAATTGCTGTGAACCCATTAGAACAGGAGAGGTTGACGATAAAGTCTATGGACACTGAAGTCCATGGACCTTCTGCCAGCTGTAAGGGGTGCAGGAGGCCATTTTTTCGAGAGATCTGACTTGGCCCTAGTGCAAGTAACACAATTGGTGATCCAAGCTGGGACCTCTTTATTCAGTCCCACCCAATTAAAGGTTTTCTTGATCAGATCAATGCATTTCTTGTTACCTGGATGTCTGACCATGGGAGGATCATGATGTGCACAGAATACCTCCAATTGGAAGGAGGGGGGAACCCAAATGCAAGAACGGAAGTAGATGAGTCCCTCTTCTAAGGAGTATAGGGAGTGTTTGTGAATCGAATGAACCAACTGCTCAACCAACTCCACGCCCTCAGGGCAGACCATTTGACCAGCTAACACCTGAGCCAATAATGGGGCGTCAGAAGCCATTGTGATGGAGGAAACAATGAGGTGAACGATTGACAGAATCTGAGTGGCAGGAATTATGGTAACGAGATCCACTTCCTTAAGTTCTGAGGGACAGTGAGCGGGACTACGGCTTAGAAAATTGGGAAGTACGTTGAGCACACCTTTAACAAATTTGTATTTATAATTAAAGCTGCACAGGTCCTGATAGGTTCAGGCCTGCCGGTGCACCAATTTTTGGAGTTTGCGGAAATACATAAGGGCCTGGTGATCTGTGAGAACTGTTAGATCATGGCGGGCACCCTGCAACAGATACTGCTAATGAGTTAAAGCCCATGCAACAGCCGCCAGTTCCTTGTTGTAAATGGCCCAAGACTGCTCCATGGCTGTGAACTTTTGGGAGAAATAAGCAACTGGATGTTCTAGACCATCATGCTCCTGAAGCAACACTGCACCCAATGCTACCGACGAGGCATCACAAGTGATGATACAAAGTTTAGTAGGATTGGCGTGTTTCAAAATGGGAGGAGACATTAACACCTCCTTGATTGATTTGAACACCTGCTGGCATTCAGGTGTCCAACAAAATGGTACGTTCTTCCCAGTAAGGGGGTGGAGCGGTGTGGCCAACTGGGAAAGTGCTGGGTTTTTTTTTAGAAAAAAGATAGTACCCAAGAAACTCTGAAGTTGTTTCTGTGTAGTCAGAGTTGGCCATTCTCATATTGCATCTAACTTGTTGGGAGGGATAGCGACACCTTCTTTAAAAACCAGGTTTCTAAGAAAAGTAACCTCCTCCTTATAAAACTCGCACTAGAAGCTTTGAGGAACAGCCTTGCTTTATGCAAGGCGACCACCACTGCTTCTAGGTCAATAGTATGTTGCTCGGGAGTTGGGGAGTGAGCCAGGATATCATCAATGTATGCAATTGCACTAGAAAACCGGAAATCCCCCAGTACATTGTCAATCATTCATTGAAATGTAGCGGGAGCATTTTTCAGCCCAAAGGGCATTATGCGAAATTGAAAAATGCCTCACTTCATTTGGATTGCAGTTGACCATTCCTGCCCTTCCATTACCCAAATTTGGTTAAAAGCATTCAAAAGATCCACTTTTGAAACACATGGGATTAGGCAATTGCATGACTGATTGTCTGCTCCAGGGGCAATGGGTAGGGATCAGTAACTGATATTCTTTTAAAATGACTGTAATCCACACAGGGATGGAGAGAACCATCCAATTTTTAGCAAAAATGATGGGGGAGGCGACGAGTGAAGTCTCCTTGAACATCCAACTATTTCTCAACATATCGTTAACCAGGTATTAAGTGCAACTTCTTCCTTCGCTGTATGGGGATACAACTGG
This sequence comes from Massospora cicadina, assembly GCA_022478985.1. Lineage (NCBI taxonomy): Eukaryota > Fungi > Entomophthoromycota > Entomophthoromycetes > Entomophthorales > Entomophthoraceae > Massospora > Massospora cicadina. Next base: position 141,080 of record JAKSZP010010634.1, on the reverse strand, counting down.
ACAGTTGATGTTCACCAACTCCACAGTTGTTCGAAACCCACAATCATACCTAGAGTGTTTAGGCAGGCGCTCCACCTTTTCCATGACGAAGATTCTCTGATATCACATTAAGCTTTTGGGAAAATTGGCCGGAATGCCCACAGAAGTAACCAGGGTAGTGATAGAGCTGGTTCCTTGTATCTTCTTGAGGGTGTTGATCAAAGGGAATTCTCCCTCTGAATCATCATTGGTGAATGACAACATATTAGACTCTAAATGAATTTTCACATGTTTGTTGGTGCCACCACCCCACACCTAAGATCACTGGAAACACTAAGTTTGTCATAGCCAAAAAATGATCGCAGAAGTTAAACTGGTGGATTGAAAAGGGTACTGATCAACGAACAACATATGAAGACTGATAAGCAGATGAGGCCACCATTACTGAGGAACCCACATCCATTTCCAGCTTTAGTTGTTGTGCCAACTCAACACTCATGAAGTTCCCCACTGCTCCAGTATCCACCAGAGCTTTGAAGGAGACATGGTGCAGACCAATACTGATCTTCATAGGTACAAGGAAATAAGCAAAATTCTGTTTATTGGAATATTCGACTGACTCATTGGCAACTGAAGAAATAATGGGTATATTGGGGGTAGGGTCAGGGGTCCTTTGCTGGAGCAAAAATTGGAAGTATGAGGGTGGGGGAAACAATTTCCTCCATCTGGGCTTGAACAGAATCATTAATAGTTGACTCTGCAAATGCCAACTCAGACTTGATAGTTATGGCAGGGTTGGTACCCAAGTCTACCGCTAATTCAGAGACAGGCGCGTCATCTGCATCTTTGTTGGGTAATCTTATCATAAAATTCCCCTTTTGATAATGGGAAACATGGCGGGGTAAAGCATTGATAGTAGTTGCGGTGGCACATATTTGATCTACTGATCCCTGGATGGTAGACCAGGCCACATGATGAGCAGAACCTGAATCCAAGCCCAATCTAAAGACTGCTGAAGCATATCAATAGATAGACCTGACGTGGAGGCTAGTTCATGAAAGGTTTAAGCAAAAAAACCAAACTAGAGGCTTCAGCCATGGCATAGATCAGTCTGAATAAGTGGTCTGATTGGGACACAGGGGGTTTCATGGCGGCCGACACTACAGCCATCAGTGGGGTGGAGTCTCCTGCTTGTGAGGAAGAATGTAAAAGACCTCTCACCCAACAGCGGGCACCCCATCCACTGTGTCTAACAACGCGAGCCCTTGTTGGGAATACGATAATGCAGAGGCGTTGTTGAGTGCAATCACTGTACACATTTGTACTTTGGTGAGCACTTTGAGAACCTGATTGGTGATCTCCTGAGAGGGGACACTCACTCTTCCCTCTGGGCCAGAGGAATTAGGAGGAGATGCTATCCGCACAGCTTGAGTGGCTTGAAGAAGGTTCCTTGAGGTAGAGCGGATACTTCTCCCAAAGTCAGTAAGTGACCAAATGAACAACAAACAGCAAAGAACTGATTGTACATTCATTTTAGTAGAGAGTAACCACTGCGGCGCCCAGTTCAAAAACCAGGGCGGAAGTGGCTGTAAATAATGGTTGGTCAATCATGTCATGAAAACGGCAGAATAAGTTTAGACCTGCCTGCCAGTTGGGATGCGTAAGCACCCAAAAGCAAGCCAGAATGCCAGAGGCATTGCCAACCAAATGACTTAGTATGGAGCCAAGCAGTGGGAAACAATGAAGTGTTGGTGCAGCAACATGGTGAGTATGATCCTGATGATGAACCACACTGAACCCACCTCCAACCCAGAGGGTCTAGCTTCAGGGGGTGGAATCACTGAGATGGTCTTAATAAGATCCTTGGCATATGGTGCTTTCTCTACCGGGGTGTTAAGGAGACAGATTCTCTCTTGCAGTTGGTGGACATACGGCCAAAAGACTCCAATGTATTGCTGCTGGAAGTTAGTGATCATTGGGTTATAAAGCCAAAAATATCAGACTCACTGAACTCAATTGATGACAGAGGGGCCCATAGTGACCAAGAGTACTGTTGAGCCCAGCCGGTGTATGGACTGACAGACCATCAGGGAAATGCCATCAAGGAAGTGGTCAGAAAAAAATAAGATTTTAATTTTTTTGGTAAATTTTTATTTTGAAGGAAAAGTAAGAAAATCGACCAACAATTTTCTCAGTGCTATGCAACTGGTTAAATAGTGGTCAATTGGGATAATGACAAGATGGGATTGGGTCCCACAATTTCAACCTAACTGGCGAATTGTTCAGGAATGGGTGGGTTTATTCCTTGAGAACTGACATTGCAAAATTTGGCGGTGGGCTGAGTCTCTGTCAGTTCAACCTCAAACATCCGAACTGGAGCTCAGCTACATTTCTAATGGTTGACATGACGCCATTTGGCCCAATGAGTGATGGGAATCCCCCAAGGCCACCCCACATAGGGATAAGTCCATTTGGTTGGGAACGGGTTTGGGACGCCTAACCGGCCCGCGCTTGGTAACTGAACCATCCATTTGGTCAATGGCAGAACATCAGCTGCAATACCTGAATTGCCAACAGAGGGCTTTAAACCCTCATTGATGGCACCCGATGTTATTTCTATCAGCTTATTGATTGAATTGGAGCCATTGAGCAATCCAGCTGATACCTCATTCTTCATGCCTTTCCAGCCATTTGAGATCCAGCCATCGGTCAGACTGCCACTCAAATTAGATCTGACTGATTTCAATTCAGCAATCTCAGCGTAGGTTTTGCTAATTCCTCACAGAAGTTCTGCTGAGGTGAGTGTGGGTACTGGGGTGGGATCTGAAGCATGAGAGCTGTTACCCATTGCTTGTCTACTACATGAGCGAGATCGCCCTGAGTAACGAGGGGTACTGCCATCCTCTTTAGTGTCTTTTTATTCAGGAATGGAATATGGCCTGATCAAGAGCCAAGGGACGTTCCACAGGACTTACAATTATCTATCCCTTCCTCCACCTTAGTGATTTGTTCTTCCAAGGCTGCGAATTCCCAATGATCCACAGAGTTTAGGGCATTCTGGTTCACTTTGGCTAACTCAGTCCACAGTTTTTATAACTCATCTTTGTACAATATTTTTTATAAATTCTTCAACTCAACTACCCCTGTAGTGAGCACCAACTTGTAAACATTTAATTGTTGGGTTATTATTGATAAACAACCCTAGTAATTTTTTACTGCAAAGGTTCAGTTTTCTTATGCACTTTGTCTGCGTTGTATAGTATAATAGATTATTGATTAATAATAGTATGAAGACTATTGTCTGTAGTTGTTTATAAATTCATATATCTTGGCCCAACGCTCAGCCAGTATTCCCAATTAAATACTTAAGATTTCATGATCTAGGGATTCATTCCCTTGTTTTGTCCAATCCAATCTTCACTAAGATTCCCTAGTGACAGTCTTTTTAATTAAACACACAGTCAGCAGCAATCCCCAATTGTGTCTCCTTCTTCTCATGATACCCGCTCAGATTTTTACTCTTTTCTCTAAGAGTCTTTCAATTATTGCACACGCCAATATTATCCTTGAGAAGAATAGCACAATGGAAGCTGATGATAGTTTACTACTAACTATATACTGGATGAACAAATATAGAACTTCTTATCTCTTCTAGTATATACTTTTTACAACTAAATGTGGTTTTTTATTATAGTGAATCCTAGGGGATTTATAGTGGGGATTTGGTTGTATGACCCTCAGTTGGCACCTCTTCGATGAAACAATAGCTGTTGCCATTAAATTACCCATTCTCATATCAGCAGCAATGGTCTTCCCTATCCTGGCTAGGATTCCATCGTTGGAGATCCTTGAGAACTCAAACAGAAAGAGTCAGAAAACGTGTCCCTAGCGTTTTCCTCTTGATCCAAGTGAACCAACCATATTTGGCTAGCGGCCTGCTTAGGTAATGGGACTTATTACCCATTAAGGCAGGTCATACACCACCAATTTAATTCATTAGTTGCCAGTGGCATCACTCGCCTCACAACTTGCTATTCATTCCAAATCAGTTGGTGATGAAACCTGATAAACCCAATAGGTACACCTGATAGTTAATCGCTATCAGATGCCCTTATTTTGTCAAAAACTCTGCCAGATGAGATCTTAAGTATTTGTTTAGATCAATCCCTGATGGATATGACCCGGCGAATATCCCAAATCCCCTGAACGTAGTTACTCCAAAACTTGGGCCAACTGATTTCCAGTTCACTTCACTTTGGGTTATTCCCCTAGCAATACCTGGTAATCTAGCAGACTGTGAATATGGGCAAAAATCCTAACATATGGCTACACTCTTAGCTCTCAATTGTTCTGTCCTTAGTATATATCTTGGGGCAGGTTCTACGTTCACTTATTTATACTTCCCTTATCTCTCCACAAGTGGCTCTTACTCATACCTTATCAGCGCATCGGTGCCATGTGTATTTGGATGCTATTGTGAGCTTCTTAATACTTGAAATATAAGCCAGGGCTTTATTTTTGCAGGTCATATGTCTGACATATGCTTTTTGGAAGCCTCAAGCAGGTATCTGAAGACACCAATTTTTGACATTCTTGGTAACAGGATATCCATTCTTTAAAGCTACAACTTACTAGTCTTGGTAGCATTAATAAGTTTATTGATATACATCAACACTATGAGATGTAGATATTTAGACCTTTTTAACAGAATGCTTCCATTGCTAAGACAGTGCATTTTGGCAGGATTGTCACTTTTGATTTTATTTATAGTAGGACTTTCCCAAATCAAGGTTCAGTAATCCAAAAACATTTTGTCACGATTCTGATATGATTGGATGATAATCCTGAGACAGTTAGGGCGGGTTGAGATGAATCTGCTGAAATGAGATTCGTTACAATTATTTGAGTGCCTTGAGACAAGTCAAGACTGGGATTTAATGGATTAATTATTTGATTGCCTCAAAATAAAGTGATCAGGCAATGTTGACATTCAATAAATACAAATTAAATCGCCTACAATTTAGGAGAGAGGGGAATTAAATAACTAGCTGAAACGAGGAGAATTGGTCAAACTAAATAGCCCAAGCAACAAGTGTGGTATTGTCTAAAGCCACTGTATATGAGTGGGATGGGCGATTAAGAGAGGTTGTTGGTTAATAGGGAAAGGAGAGCAAGATAGAGAGGATCTGAGGAGCTTATTATATTAAAATAAAGTATTGTAGTGGGAGCAAGCGCCCCATAATTAATATTTTAAACGTTATTCTGTTTTTAACAAGGGCTACAATCGTCATATTGTTGGTCCTATTGCTCAGTGGGATAAACCCTGTGTAAACCTCTTTAGCATATCTCTAGGATTCCGCCAAATTATAACACACTTAATCTAAGATATATTTTTATAAAAAGTGTAAAAAGTTACTTATCTATAAAATCAGGTGATATTATTCAAAGTAATAAGGAAATTTAAGAAAAAATAGTAGAAGGGTAATATTCCAGGTTAAGAGCTGGAAGTTAATTATAATTTGATATCCTAGTCTTATTGGGAAGCCAGAAACAAGGCACATAATGAATATTGTTGTCCAACAACTGAGCAAGGCGTTACTAATATGGTATCACCATTTTATTTTGCTATGACAATGGTAATAAACTGATTGGAGCGTAAATTAATCCTATTAGTTTATAAAGCTATAAAGAGATTGTTTATCTCAAATATTTGGTCATTAATTCAGGGTTATTACTAAAAAGCTTGGTGCTTTATATCTAATTTTAACAATCATTTTGGTCTTTAGGTCCAATAAAGCGTCAATTAATAATATAGTACATATAAACTGATAATAAAAGGATATTATATAAGTAAGAAACCTTATATCAAATCTTTAACTAAACTAGGGCAAAGACCAACACATGCCCACATGCAAGGTAATGGTTATAAAAAAACCACCATTAAGAGTCATTAGCACATAATTTATATGATGGAAAGAGGGTGTGTTGATTGGAGAAAGGCAGATACAAACAAGAGGAGTGTAAGGTTCTAAGTTCTAAAAATAGATACAACGCCGCAGCATCTGCAACCTCATTTTCATAGGGCAAAGATTCTGACAATTATGGCAAGTAAACTAAATAATGAGTTTATTTCAGATTTTAGAGAAAAATTAACAGATACTGCAAAAGGGGAGCTGCTTATAAGAAAGTTGATTAGTAAGTAAATTCATATTCTGATTATTATTTTTTTGTAAAACTTACCAGTGGGAGAAATTCTTAGGGTTTGGATGCTGATTGTAAGGCCTCAAGGGCCAGCCAACTAGCCGAGCAAGGGTGTACACCCCTTTAGAACCAAAAGGACTCAAATCCTAAGGCCCTTCCTCTCACCCAGATCTCTGACTTTGGGCATATCCTAGATGAGTGGTGGGTGGCTACTGCCCCTCCTGTTTGCCATTGCCCCTCCCACCCTAAACACCCAACTCAAACCCATCCTTGTGTTAAATTCTGCAAAGTTTTATTTGAAACAACTTAAGCAACTTTTTGAAGACTTAAAGAGAATTTAGAATCCCTTATAGACGACCCCATCCCCTGCCTCAACGGTTGGTTCACCCAGATGACAACCTGCATAAAAAATTATACCTAATAAGTCCAATTTGAGGAAAAAGTTGATGAAAAGAGGGCGAAAACAGGTTTTAAACCTATCATTCCAGTCTAAAAGCAAAAACATATATTTGGACCTCTGGAATTCAGTAAAATGACTTGAGAGTAGTTTGAAAGTCAACAGATATTTATTGAGGCGAAATTGAGGATTGAAATCGTTATTTAATAGATTTAAAAACAGAACTGGTCTCTTATTGTGATTGGGCTTAGTAGCTATTTCCCCCCTTTCTACCATATAAACCAGCAGCCTTCTAATGGTAGGTTTTTGGGTAATTTTCTTTTATCACTTCCCATTAAGCTTTTAAATTTTTTAAGCTGTCTAAAATTGTCAATAATATATATAAGATGGCATACGGGCAATAACTCAGTGGATTGGAGCCTGCCCAAAGCCCACTCAATATGCCCACCCAAAGTTCCTTTAATCTAGTGGTTCTCTTTGGACCTTGACTTCCCCTTTGAGCCTTGGCTTACCCACGCCAAAAGCCAGGTCATTCCATTGCATCTGGGTTCCTAACACTGAAAGCAAACTCTGAACCTACAAAATAACTGTAAATGAATCCCCTTTGTTTGGTATAGTAGCTTAATGATTATTTATTTTGAATCACAATGCCAATATAAAGGTGTTCATAATTAGAGGCTCATTATTGCTAATTTTAATTGGGCCACATTAACAAGGTTTTTAATTGTACACGATTTATTAAGGATTAAGCCAATTACTTTCAATTTAATTTAATTGGCATCAGGGTCAAGGCCTGATTTTCCTTGCATTTATGAAATTTGAGAACAAGGTTTGAAAAGGCAAATCCTGGATTACTACACAAACAGAAATATAGTTCCATATTAGAAGTTCTGGGTCTGTTAGCTATATGGATGAATTACAAGAAGTATTACTATCAAAGGTAACTAACCTGAATGTAAGTAGTTCAGTTTATCTTTAAGGAGTAGTTGCATGTATTCCAAAGTCTTTCCAAGCTCAGAGGTATATACCATGACGTCTCAAATGCCATAATCCAGTCATTCTAAATAATGATTTTTAGAATCTTACATTTAAATTTTTACTTTTTATATATTTTTAATATAAATTTTAGAAGACGAATTTGTCCAGACAGAGTTTATATAATTGTTTATTAAATTTTAGAAAAGGGAAACCTATCTAGCAAGCTTGGAAGTAACTCCATAGACTCCATAAGGGATCAGACATTAGATGGCCTATTTATTAATTCTAGATTCTTTGGTATACATTTAAGGCTTTTCTTGAATGTCAGAAAGTTCTTAAGGTATAAAATGTTTACAAATACATTTTAGGCATTTAAAATGTTCTCAAACTTGGCCTTCAATTCCTTCTAAAATATCCTTGAAATTGTCAAATAAAATTTTCTTTAGTAGAATCTATTATCAAAAATTAATTTAGAGTCTGATTCTGAGGGTCTAGGCTATTGTAGCCCGCCTGTTTAGCCTTTGTATTCCTCATTAAAAAACCAAGACTATGTGCCAGTCAGATATAGCCTTCATCATAAATCATCCCATTCTGAGACCTAATCCTGGGAAGTGACAGCAGTAGTGTGGAATATGACTTGCCCCATTCTGGAAGTTTTAAATTTACACTTTCAATGGGGCAGGTATAACCTCAAAGTTACACTGAGAGGATTCTCCAGAAATGTATTAAAATCAAACGGAACTATAGGTTATGAATTGTCCTATCTTTTATTATCAAAAAGAGGGAATATTTATAGGCTTTATAACTGCTCATAATCTAACAGAGTGAATTAATCTCTGCTTGATCGAATCTTCAATCAATTAATCAGGATCAGATTGATCATTAACCTTGATAGATTACAATATATTGCTCTCTCCTTCCAATGATGTCAGGGGAATTGATAAGTGGATTTTTTGGAGATATGAGAATTTGGTAAAATCCCTACACTTCCCTCCTCAAGATTCAATCACGGTGGAGGATGGCTTCTTAAAAACCTAGGATGAATACAATTTACCACTATACCAGTATCAATATGAACAATCGAATACTTTAATCCTTTTTTAAATATAACTCTATATGGACCAGACCAATTAGTTCCCAACTTTTCAGTCCGCCCACCAGGCCAAGAATGATAGTACATAATGTAATCCCCAATCTGGTATTCAGATAAGACAGGTCTATGTTGATTGCTCCTTTGAGTCTCTTTTCATTTGGTTGTTTCAATAAAATTCATTGCTTGAGCCTGAAGATGGATACTCTTGTCAGCCAAATTCCTCATAATTAAATCAGAATCTCCTGGGATGCTTTCCTCAAGGATGGTCTGAACACTAGAAGGGATTGAAGGATCCCACCCATATATACACTTAAATGGGGACATCTTGATAATGTGGTGGTAGCTATCTGATAAGCAAACAAGGCACTAGGCAAATAAAAATTCCACCGAGTTGGGTCAGTGGATGCCAACTTTCTTAAAATTGAGACCAAGGTCCCATTAGCTCGTTCAATGTCCCCATTTGTAGATAGATTATATGGGACAACAAATCGCTGAGTAGTGTTAAATAATTTGGATAGCTCCTGTATAAGTTGCAAGGTGAAATTAGTCCCATTATCTGACATAAGGACCTTGGGACACCCATGTTGAGAAATTATATGCTGATATAGTAATAACGCTGTAGTCTTAGCCGAAGGGGTAGCAATGGAAATGGCCTTAACCCATTTGGTTAAATGGTTGACATCCATAATGATATACTGAAGGCCATGCAATCCCCGAGGAAAAGGACCTACAACATAAATGCTGACCACCTCAAACGCCTTAGTCGGGGGAATAACTTGATGTTGATATGTAGGGTTGGTAGTTCCATAGCTTTTGCAGATAAGACATGAGTCAAAGGTCTCTCAAATGAACTCAGTCATGTTGTTCCAATAGTATTGAGTCTTCAACCATTCTTGAGTCTTCTTTAAGCCGCTATGAACAACTTGTTCATGACCTTCCATTACAGCGTATATATAGAGTTGGGATGTAGGAAAGCAACCACTTAGATTTGACTTTCTTATAAAAAGTTCCATCTTGAATCATATTTTAATTTTAATTTATTGCAAGGAAGGCTGACCATGGGATGGACACTTCCAAATTTGACCCAAAAGAAACAAAACTTAGTAACAGGAAGGCACCCCAGAGAAGCGATGCTATCTCTTGTTGCCAGCGGGAACGCCACTATGGGGAGGGGAGGGAACGTGTGAAGGGGCCGTAGCCACAATTGAACACGTGTGGAGGAAAGGGTCTGATTTGATGAACCAAACTGGGAACCAGGAGGAGACCAGCTGTTGGCAATGTGGTGGGAGGTATCCAAACATCCACCCCTGAAAGTGGTCCACCAAATGAGACCGGAATCTGTGGACAGCTTCTGGGAGGGTGGGTGTGGAGCCTGCGATGGCATCCAAGACAATCGTGTGGATAGTCCACATGGCGACCGCAACCACCAGAGCATGGAGGGAGGGTGGAAGGGGGAGGCCATTGATAAAGCAAACATATCTCTTGACAAACTGAAGGGATGTTTTTGATCCTGGCCAAGCAGACGTTGAGCTTCGCGCCATATCACTTTAGAGGTAGGACACTTCTCCATGCGGTGGAACATCGTTCCATACTGGCCACACATGACGCAGGATGAGTGTAAAGCGTTTGAGCGCTCAGCCATATGGTACACCCGCCTCAGGCAGCGCCACACATGGGAATGGATTTGAGGCTGCAACAGAGGGCGGTGTGCGTTTCTCCAAATAGTCTTATGAGTCTCAATGTAGTAAGGGATGTCCATCATGTCCAGGTAGTCCACCCTGGATAGGACATGGGGCCGGGTGGGGATCACGCCATCTTGAATGGGTAACCCCTGTACCTCTTGTGTGAACTAAGGAGAGGAGCAGCCTCTCTGGGCTGTGTGTCCACTAATACAAATTCTCCACTCAGCGCTCCGCATGGAGAGGAGGATTCGTTTGTAGTAGGTTTTAGTACCGTGAGAACCTGTGGCCAATGGGTGGGAAGCCAGGTATTTCATCAAGGAGTGAGGGTTCGATGGATTGTTAAGGCCAAGGCGCGGGAGAAGTTGGAGCAGGCCGCGCGGGACCAGTGTTGGGAGGGGAGCATAGGGGCGGTGACAGCCGCAATCCAGGTGCCCAGGATCTTGGCAGCATGGGCATTGAGGTCAAGCAGGCCCATGCCACCATGATAATGAGGGCCAAACATGACCTCTATCCGTACTGGTGGTGGGCGGCCTGACCAAAGCCATCCTTGCAGAAGGGCATACAAGGATTTGAAAAAGCCTGGAGAGAAGGGGATGGCGTGGGCTCCAAACCAGACTTTGGAGAGGAGCATAGAGTTTTCTAAGACATCCCTGCCAGTAAGGGAAGTAGGGTGGGCTCTGAAGGAGGCGATGCGCTTCGTCACGTTATCTAGAATATGGCTTTTCATTACTGCTGATGCGTACCCGCCTGCCCTTACCCACACACCCAGATGGCGGACAGGCCCTATGGTAGGGAGTGGCATGAAGGGGAGCACTAGTGGGACGATGTGGGGTGAGCAGTGAGGGCGAGCATGTGTGTGAACAGATGGGCCGGGCTGGGCACTGGTCGCTGGGGCCCAGCAGGTTTGATACCGACCAAGGAGGATGATTTCAGTTTTGGAAGCGTTCAGTGCAGCATTACTTACCTGGGAATACTCCTGGATGAGAGCTTCAAGCGCGCGTGCGTCTTTATTATTAGACACCCCAACCACACAGTCATCTGCAAACGCCAGCACCTTGACTGGGGCTTGGCCTGATACATGGACCCCAGTGAGTTGGGCATTCACGTTTCGAAGTAGTGGGTCAAGGCTGAAGTTGTATAAGAGTGGGCTAAGGGGGTCCCCTTGTCATAAGCCCCTTTGTGGGCGGACTACTTCCGTTAGGAAGCCAGGGCCACGCACTGCCATTGTTGCAGATTCCATGAGCAGCATTATCCAGTTGATGAAGCGAGGGGGTAAACGGAATTGATGGAGGCAGGCCCTGAGGTATTCCCAGTTTACTCTATCATAGGACTTCTGTTGGTCCAAGAATACAATTGCCCCAGAGGCTGTGGACTTGCATGCGTTAGCCACAGAGTGCACGTTGTCCCAAATCGACCTTCTGGGTATGAAACCTAATTGTTCTGGGGAGATGGTGGCAGATGCTACAATCCCTAAACGGTTAGCCATGATTTTAGTTAAAATTTTGTATCCGTGTTAGTTAAAGAAATGGGGCGCCAGTTGGCTAAGTCTAGCTTGTCCCCTTTCTTGAAGAGTGTGATGGTGAAGGCCTCTTGTCCTCCTGGTAGGAGGCGTGTTTCCAGAAGGCTCTGGTAATGGAGGCAAGCAGCAGTGGGGATATATATTTAAAGTACTTTTTGTAGAATTCATATGGAATGCCATCTGGGCCTGGGCATTTTTGATTTGGTGCACCGCGGACGGCTGTCCAGAGTTCATTCAGAGTAATCAAATTCATTAATTCTGGGTATCAGGAAATGGTGCAGATGTGGGTTTGGCCAAAAATTTTCGCCACTTTGGCTGGCTAAATTGGATCAGATCAGTATAACTCAGATTAATACTTTTGTATTTTGATTGCCACTTCAGCTGGCGTATTCACAACGGAATCATCCGATCTCTGCACCTGTGTGCAGGTCACGCTCTGGTGTGGTGCAAAGAAATTTTCAAAAAAATATGTGGTGCACTTGTCACCTTTAGTGATGCGTGTGGCCCTGTATTGGACACAAACCTGATGTTTGTAAGCCTTTTGAGCGCGTTGAGTTGGGTGGCTGCTTCCGCCCACTTCCAGCCCCATGCAGGGCTGTAGCCTGTGGCTGGGATGTTGGACTCCAGGTGTGCCAACTCTGCCAGAGCGCGCGAAATGACAGCTGATGTGGCTCATGAGCGTCAGGAGGAGAGGTGGCGAGAGTGGCGGATGGTATCATTTTTGAAGGCTGACCATGTGTAAATTGGGTCCGCATAAAATGGTGTAACAAACTCTTTTGCCAAAGTTGCTGATTCTACCCAAGTGGAAATTTTGGCGACGCAAGTTCAGGAGGGCGGAGTTTGCACCAATGTGGGGCCTTAGCCACTGTTACAGGTAAGTGGTAGGTTATCAAGATCAGCCAGTGGTCGGATAATTCAATTTTTGTTGTTTGGAAGTGGGCAATGTGAGATTGAAATTTTGCCGGTGTGAGGATAAGGTCGATGGAGGTCATAGACCTTAATTGGCCATTGTGGATGTGGGGGCGCATCATGTTTTTGAGCAGCGGGCTTGCCATGGCAGCACATCAATTAACCCAATGGTGGCCTTTAGAACGCGAAGTACCACATGACCCTGGGGGGCGTAGGAGGAGGAAGGCCAACGGTCCATGGGTGTGTTTATACAACAGTTTATGTTGCCAAATATGAAAGGGTCTGGGGGTAACGGGAGGGATTTAACCAATGAGAAAAATTCCCAACGCTCTCGTACACAGGTTGGGGCGTAGATGTTGACAATTGCATGTGCCACGTCAGCCCATGAGAAAGTGATAACGAGGACTTGGCCATTGAGGAAGGATTCTGACAATAAAAATTGAACTTTTTTTTGAACTAGCACCCCACAGTGCTCTGACCAAAAGTATAGGGAAGGGAGGAGCATGGTTTTCCAAGAATCCTCGGAACCTTGTGGACAGTGGGACTCCTGGATGGCCAGGATATCCACAGGTAAATTTTTATGTAAAAAACTCAGTTTCCTAGCCCAGGATGGCAAGGCCTTGAGTCCGGCGATATTCAACATCCCTAAAGTGAAGGTTTCCCCCATCGCACCTTAGGTGCAAGGGGATGGGCACCCAGGCCCACTAGCCTCCTTTAGATCCCCATGGGCCTTCACGGCAGCGTGGGTGTTTGCAGCAACGCTATTGGTGGTTTTGTTAATTTTAGCAGAAAGGTTTTCATTGGCTTTTGCCTTCACTTTTTGTTTCCCCAATGTTGAGCAAATTTTTTGCGGTGAAGGTGAGTTTGGTGCACCAACGTTCAGGTTGATAAAAAATTTTCAGGTAGGTTGGAAACCAAGTCAGTTTCAACTGGAGCTTGGTTGCAAAGGTCGGGTGAGATTGAGTCAGCCATTGGATCCTCAGATTGGTTGGCCCAATTGCATGGGCTTCCCAATCTGATTGATTGATGGATTCCCAAGCTGCTTCCACCGTGAAGGTTTCAATGTCCTCCTGGCGTAGGGAGTGTGGGATAGTGGAGTTGACTTTGGCCGCTTCCTTGGCCGCAGCCTTGCAGGCCTGTTTGGCCTTCATCTGCTCTTGAGGGGAGATAGGTTTTACCAGTAGGTAGCATCCTTATGCTCCCCAAGGGAAGGCCTCTTTGGTGCTTGTGGTTGGTTCATAGTGCGCCTCTCCGCTGGCCATGGCCGCCAAGGGGTGCTCTTGGAATGTGATGCCCTCCTTGGTGGGGCATGCATGTGCCTTATGGCTGAACACATCACAGTGGGTGCAGATGGGGGGTGCGCTGTCCACGGTTACCTGGAAAGGGTGGGTGGTATGCCCTTCAATATTGATATATGTGGAGTGCGGGATCTGGGTTAGGTCCTTCACAATCTCCTCAGTTGGGGTCAAAACTGCAATGGCTTTGCCGGTGCACAGGTGTGGCATCAGCTTAAAGCATTGCATCTCAAAAGATTGTATTTCACCATATATGGTGAGACCATCTTTCAGGTGCTGCTCCAAAATGGCACATTCGACCATAGTAGGCAAAAAGTCAAACGTGAGGAAAATTTGGTTGGATTTTGTCCATCTGGTGCATTTGGTTTTGATGACTCATTGCCCTTTGAGGAGGTTGATCACTATGTGCACTGCAGCAGCTTTGTCTGCTGCCTCCTTGTTTTTGAAACTGAGGTCCAGCCAACTGCGTGACATGGAGTGAGGTGTGACGTACACTGCAGTTGGGAAAAAAGTGTGCACATCCCCACAAAATTTTTCCCATAAAGATGTTTGTTGGATGTCCAGAAACACATGGACTCCATATTCCACTGATGAGAGTGGTTGGGAGTGCGGTGTGTTGATGTACTGGTTGCATCGCTCTTGCCAAGTGAGGATTTCTGGGGAAAAATTAGCCACCAGTTTTTTTATTTTTTTCTATTCTGCCAGTTTCTCTGGGGAGTTTTTGAACATTTGAGGCTTCAGGCCTACCACCTGCTCCTCTTACCTTACTTGCCCAACTGCTCCCTGACATGGGCGCAGACTAATCTCCTCTGTGAGATTATCAAACTAGAATCAGGCTTGAATTGAATAAGTTGCAAAAGTAATAGCAACGAGAGAGAAAAGTCTCCATCTTGAATCATATTATCTTTGGTAATTGATTTTAGATAGGCTCAATCCTCTTCAGTTTCTCAATCCCATAACTCAGGTCATCCAATAAGATTTTATAAGCGTTCTTCTTTTTCTAGTTCCAAGGTCAGAATACGCAGTTGGGACAGCCCATCAGCATTTTGGTGCTGAGCTTCTAAGCGATGAACAATGGAGAAATCATAATTTTGCAACCTTAAAGTCCAACAGGCTAACCTTCTGTCAGTATCCTTCATGTTCTGCAACCATCGTAAGGAGGAATTGTTGGTAATAACAGTGAAATGGTTACCATATAAGAAGGGGCAGAAGTGATTAGTTGCTAGAATTATTGCCAAACATTACTGTTCAGTAACACTATAATTTCTTTCGGCCTTTGACAAAGTTTTGCTATAGTAAGCAACAGGATGATTATTCTTCTCTTCATCACACAGAGATAAGATAGCTTTAATAGCGACATTGCTTGCATCAGTATGTAAAAAGAAAGGCTTATCAAATTGGTGATTTAGAACAGGTGCCTTGATCAAGGCAGTACGCAGAGAATAGAATGACTGTTCTTGAGCTGACCCCCACTCAAAAGGCACTCTTTTTTTTGCAACAGGTGAAATAATGGTTCAGCCATATCAGCAAAGTTGAAAATAAAATGCCAGTAATACCCAACCATGACAAGAAAGACTTGAATATCCCCTAAAGAAGAGGAGGAGGCATTTGTTGGATGGCTTGAACTTTGTCCAAGAGGGGTGAACTCCTTTAGCTGAAACCTGATGTCCTAAAAAGTCCATTTCGTTTTAGAAGGATAAGCATTTGGAGGGTTTAAGTGTTAATGAAGAGCCCAAATTCGGCTGAAAACTTCTTTTAGATGGTCTAAATGCTCGGTAAAAGTTTTGAAGAACATGGTAATATTGTCAAGATATACTAGAACACAAGTAAGCTTTAGATCCCGTAGCATACTGTCCATGGCCCTTTGGAAGGTTGCTGGGGCAGTGCTTAGTCCTTGAGGCATATGAGTTGGTTCAAACAACCCTTCGCTCAATATCAGGGCATACTTGGCAAGATCTTCTGGTGATAACTCGATTTGCCTGTATCCACTGGCTAAGTCCATGGCCAAAAAGGTGGATCCAGCCAACAATCTAAGAGAATCATCAATCCTAGGTAAGTGATAACAATCCCATCGAGTAATGGCATTTAGTTGACAAAAATCCATCATGACTCAATGATAATCATTTTTCTTCTTACCTAAAAACAATGGGGATGCCCAAGGACTATTGGAGGGTTTTAATAATCCAGCCTCCAACAATTGATGCAACTCTTTGGTGACCTGGGCTTCTTCTAATTTAGATTTATGATAGGGCTTCACACAAATAGGAAAGTGATCACCAGTTTCAACAGTGTGCACTATTCCTTTCATTTTCCCAAAATCGTAAGTATGCTTAGCAAAGATGCTAAAATATTCATCTAACATTTGAAGCACTTGTTTCTCCTGTTCACTAGAGAGGTGTTTTAATAGCAGGACTCAAATTAAGGTTTTTTGATCTCTTTCCAATCCAAAGTCTTGTAGAATCCCAAAGGGTTTAACATCATAGATACGAGATAAGGGTAGTAACTTTAACATAAACAATTGGATGCTCTTGATCTACCAGTTTCGGCTCATCGGTAAGGTTCACCAGTAAGACAGATAATAATCATTAATAAGCATAATTCAATACCCCAGGAAAAGGCAAGAGCTCTCTAGCAGAAGGATTGACAGTGCCTTGGATTTGTAACAAATGTCCCTTGGTAATCGAAAATTGCAAAGAAGTGTTAATAATTACTTGTGATTTTGGCGGAATAACTAATCTCTCAGGGGAGAAATTAGACATCCCCTCTTTAATATCCGCCGATGTAGGGGGTAATTTTACATGAGAATCCCCAACATGATATTGAAGTGAATAAGACCTTTTGGTTCCTTCTAGCAGACATAACTGACGTTGGGTAGAAGCATGATCAGATAGAAGTAAGGGAACTATATACCCCAAGAGAGACAATGACCAGTCAGGGTAATTGATAATTCTATTGAATTCTCATAAAAATTGAGTCCCCAAAAGTAAGTCATAACTCAAATTATTGAGTAAAATGGCTGGGATAGTAAAGGTTGATTTTCCAATTTTCAGGGTAAAAGATGAAAAAGCTCCAATAGACTGAGTACTTTGAGGTCCGGCTGTGCCATATTCTTCTTAATGAGAAATATTGAATGTTAATTTGACCCATTTGACCAATTTGACGAGACAACATTCACCAGAGATCCAGTATCTATGATAGCTTTGGCATTGACTTGATTCACTTGGAAGTCAATATGGGCAATGGTGCTTCTGAACTGAGAGGATATTGCCAACAAGGAGGGCATTGAATAAGAAGAATGCTCGTCTTTATTACACTCAATTGAAATTTGATGCTCTTGCTGTGCACTCATACCAAGGTGGAGAATTTTATTGGGCTTATCTCTCTTCTTCTTCTCATCTTCTTTATTTTTTAAAACAACGATCCTCAGTATGGAAATAGCGATGACAGTAGTTACACTGGATCGCCCTAGTGTTCTCAGGCATAGCATAGACTTTGGGGCGACTAGGTCTAGGAGACTCATAAACTTGGGTTTTTTGGAGAATTGAGGAGGCAATTTCAATAAGGCCTCCTTAATGTCCAAAATACTTCTAAAATTCTTTTTTACACTGATTATATAAACTTGCATTTGAGTCCTGGAAGTAAAAGCTGACAGAACTGCAGTAATTGCATCGTCCAAGTTTAACTGACCACAGGCTACTAGAGTTTGAGCTTCCCAATAGAACCAATGAGCAAAGTCTTTGATAGATTCATTTCAGTGGGGCTGTATACACATAAAAGCCTCCTTTTGGGAGGATAAGGTTTGCTCACTCCAAAATTCTTTGCTCAATGCTTCTTTGACCTGAGGCCAAGTAGAGCTAGTCATAAGTGGGGAACCATAATATCCTGAGCCAATTGAGTAAGGCAATTAGGCAAGTAATTCATCTTTTGGTGATCCATGGCCTCGCTTAATGCCTTTTCATAAAGATAGAGAAAGGAGATAATGCTTCCTTCCCCCATGGAGTATTTGTCCTCAAATACTGGCTTGAAACTCATGGGAGCATTGGTGGTCAAAACATGCACTCCAGATTGTTCTGATTGAGTGAAAACATAAGAGGTAGAATCTGAAACTTGGGAAGAAAATTGAGGGTAAGGACCAACAGCTTCAGTACAAAATTCACTAATCCAACGATTCAGATCAGCATACCCTACTTTCTCATCTAATTGGTGCAATAGCTCGATAATCTGTTCCTGCTGTGCGTTGTACTTGAGTTCCAGCATCTCGATTTTCGCTTTGAGCAGTTCCCCTTTTGATTCGCAAGCATGTATTAAGATATCAGTGTCCTTGGCCCATTTTCCTAGATTGATCAATTCTGCGGATAATGATTGAAGTGACAAGTGGGGATTGATTGGTACCTCAGGGGGTTAGGTTACACTCTTTGGCCAATTTAGAGAATTGTTCACGCAAGTGGTTCATCGTGTTCAAGAGAGATCAATTTTCTGGTAAGATCCTGAGTGCCCATCAGCACCTGGAGGTCCCCGAGGTCCATCTGCGCCTGAGGGTCCCTGAGGCCCTACACTCTCTGGGGGTCCACGGGGCCCATCAGCTCTTGGAGGTCCATGTGGTCCTACACCCCCAGGTGGCCCACGAGGTCCTTCAACCCCAGGAGGACCCATATTTCCAGAGGCTTTCTCTACTTCATTAACCTGGAATTGAATTCCTAAGTAAATTTGTTCCAAATGCAAGAGACGGGTTCTAATTTCCTCCTTCATAAATTAACTACGCTCATAGAGTTGAGAAATACCCTATCTCCATTCTCTCTGAATCTCATGAACTTGCTTGGGGAACTGTACATCAACAAAATTGGACATCCTGCAATTGAACTGAATGAGCTGCTGATGTACTTCATTGAGGAAAGCCCAATTACTAATGATAGCATCACGATTATCTCAGCTAAACTCAGAGGCTGACTTGAAAAATTCAGAAATATAATTATTCAAGGACCGGAGTCCTTCTAGTAAATAGAGTATCCCTTGGTGGTGCATTCCAACTACAGGTATTAAATTGATATAAGGTAGGATGTACAAGTTGATGCAAATATTCCTCAGGGCCAATTCCTGGCATTTGAAAGGTTTTAGCACTTCCCACAATATAGAAGGTACAGCATTAGATTGATATTGGGTAGAACGGATTCCAGGGTTTAGGGCCCCTTCAAGCAATTGATTAATAATATTTTGTAAAGCCTCAGGCAGTATTTGAAAGTCTGAGGTAAAACTTAAGTTAGGACCATTTAATTCCAAGTTGTCCCAAAATTTCAACTTAGAGGGTAATCTTGGGATTTGGGCTCCAGTTGAATGGCCCAAAGTAAAATGCTTCCATGCTCTTGGTCTTAAGCTTCGTCAGGCGAAAAATGAGAATCCATAATAGTGATGACGTTGATACTGGTGCGTAACTCAGAGTGCCCCTGTAGTGAGCACCAGTCTGGAAGTTTTAAATTACACTTCCAATGAGACAGGTATAATTTTAAAGTTACACTGAGAGGATTCTCTAGAAATGTAATAAAACAAATGGAACTATATGTTATGAATTGACCTATCTTTTATTATCAAAAAGAGGGAATATTTATAGAATTCATAACTGCTCATAATCTATCAGAGTGAATTAATCTCTGCGTTATCAAATCTTCAATCAATTGATTTGAATCAGATTGATCGTTAACCTTAATAGATTGCAATATATTTCTCGCTCCTTCTTATGATGTTGGGGGAATTGATGAAGTGGATTTTTTGGAGATATGAGAATTTGATGAAATCTTGACACCCATGTTATTCTCATGAGGTACATGAGCGGCCAATGTGGAGGTCATCATCAATGCTGATTTGGACACCTTGTAACTTTTTTATAGATACATTATCTCAAGCTTGGTGCAGAGCTGGATGATTTTCTGACATAAAGTTCTGATATTTTTAGATTATAACCAGCTAGGTAACGTGAGCTTCTGTCCTTTCACTCAATTCCACTTTTTGGGGGATTTAAAATCAAAGCAAAACTAAATAACTTCAAAAACTGACACACAGCAAAACCTGATATCCTTGGCCCTACCACCCGCTGCTCCAAAAATGGGGTAGTGAAAAAACCACACTAATATCATCCGTCTAGTGGGAAAATGCTTTCAAACTAGGTCAATCAGCCCCCCAATGTCTCAGGTCGATATGTTCCCCCCAAGGATCTCACCCTCCACATTTCACATTCCCAAATTGTGCCTCATAGCCCCATAGTGGTCCCCAAAGCAAGATGAAATTTGGCCTCTAGGTTGAATATTGCATATTGTTACTTACAACAAAAAACAATTAATAGAATTGGCCTGGGCGCTTATGCAGCCTGCAGGCTTCATTGATATCCGCAGCTACAAGGGGTACTTTACCTCAGCTTCACCTGTGAAGCTGATGCTGCAATTGCAGCCAACACACCCTAATGTTCCAACAAATATCCATTCCAAACACTTGCACCATTTTGCCTAATGATACCACCATTGTGGTTCAAGTTTCAGGACTCCCCACCCACCTCCCTCCTGTTGCTTTATATAAAGACCTACTAGATGGGTTGTCAGCATATGGTACTGACCCCATTCTACAATTTGTGGCTCTCAATGGAGTCAAACAACTTGTGGGCCCTTGCACCTTTGCAACTGTATGTCCAATCTCAACTGAAATCACTATTTCGATTTACCCTTGCACCATTGTCCCCTCTTCCCCCAACCACCCTTTCTGGGCCATAGTAGATAAAGAGCGCACGATCTGCCCCATTTTTTGACCTGAAAACTCAAAGTGGCGCTGCCCCACCATAGCCTGAGTCAGAGCCCACACGCTCAACTCCCTCATGATGCTCCCATTGCCAATCCAAAAACCTTTTTCAAATGGGGCACAATCCTCCCTCCCCTACACCCAATGTGGTAAATGCAACTGCCCCTGATTCAGCCAATAAAATAAAACTACATGTCAAATTTCCACTCCCACTTCAACCAATCAGGGTCCAGCATGGACCCCATTAAATTTTTAGGAAAAACCCCACCCAGCCACCAAACCCAGCCCACCCATATGCTGATCAACCTATTTTTGAAACAAAATATTTGAGATTATTTGTAGGAAGTTGATGATTTTGGAAATTCCGTCATTGACTCAGTTTAGGCCCCAGGCCTCAAAATGTACCTAAACTCAGAATATGCAACTCAGTTTCCAACTCAGCACTATTCTCTACACTGCGATGCTGATGAATTCAAAAATGACCACCAATCCACCAAAGAGGCTGTTGCCTCCCCTGATTGTCACCCCTTCCAAAAGGCTTTAGTGAAATTAATTAAAGTCTTGGCCAAGGGGATACCCATCCCTGTCTTTTCCCCTATGCAACAAGTTCATAAAAAGGAATTCCTCCATTTCACCAAGTTGCCAACAAAGCAATACAAAAAGTTTCGTCAGTCACAAAACTTGTTCCTAAGACCCACATTACTTGTAATAACATCACCACCTTCACCACACTACACAAAGTTTGCCTCGAGGATGAAAAAGCCCTCTCTGAATATATCACCACCCTCCTCATAGCTAAAATTGAGCTGTAAGCCCCACACTGCTACCTTGACCCATATTTCCAGGATGCACACGCGCCCATGCTCTCAGCGCTTTTCTGTAAACTGTCTAACACAGAGGAGGAAGATGGGCTTCCCAATCCCCAATCACTCCCACCACGGACACATAGCAGTTTACTGCTTCTGACCTAGTTGGATCATTTTTAGTTTTTTTTTGTTTTTCAATTCAGTTTGAGCGATTTATTTGCCTCTTTCTGTATGCTCAAATTTTGGTTTAGTATAAGCTTTGCTCCTCTGAGCACGGTATTGCACAACCCATGGTCAGCTGCCTCAATTATATAAAAAAATGTGAGCTTCTGTCTGGTAATCATTAATTAGATAGGTATCACTGTGTAGGATTAATGGATATTGCGCAGGTTTCATAATTCTGAACTTAAAGCTGTGTGGCTGTTGCAAAGAGCGGTTTTGGAATAGGGAAAGTTAACAAGACTTCTTTATAAACAGTTATACAACAATATCCCCTCTGGTGAGGAGATGACAACTAAGAACATATCAAGTGCAGGAGGATGGCTGTTAGGATAAAGCAACAGGCCCAAATTTTGGCTGCTTTCCATTATGAATCTATAATAGCCCTTAAGAAGAAAATATAGTAGTCTTTTATCTAAGTGATGGACCCCTTCTAATTTGGAAGTGTTAGGTCAGTTTTGATAATAGTGCTACGGTCAGAGCCCTCAAACAGGATAGAGTGCTATATATGAAGTCATGGGCCTGTTAACTAGATGACATCTTAAAATGAGTACTACTATCAAAGAGAGACCTGAAGTTTAATTTAACAGTTAAATTCTATCTTTAAGGAGAGGTTGCATGTAAGTGACAACCTTTCTAAGCTTAGAGTTATATCACATGATATCACAGATGCCAGATCTGGTCATTTTAAATAGATATAGTTTTTAAAAATCTCAATGTTGATTTCATATTTTAATATTTTATTTTTGATTCTTGATAGAGTTGTCCTGAAAAAGTTCCTCTAGCTGTTTATATATTTTTAAAAGAGGGAAACTGGGAAAAACTTAAGATTGTCTCCACAGACTGTAAGCCTTGGGGTAACTACCCTTGCGGCTTAATTGGGAGTTATTCCCATATAGGACCAAGAAGGAACAAATCAGCAACCATTCCTCTCGTCACCCTAAGCGATATGGTCCATGTGATGGATGAGATGTAAGTAATGGCGTACTCTTTGTTATAATTTTGGTGATATAGGTAATATACGCCGAATAGTTGCATAGGGTAAAAGCCCACTGAGAAATGGACAGATGATATGAAGATCTCATCCTCAGTCAAACTTAAGAAACTTAACAGAATATGGACAATTGCCCCAACAACGCATTTTTATTTAAATTAATAATTCTACAGTAGATACTCTCATCTCCGCTCTCTATTCTTTACTAACAATCCTCCTACTTCAATTGTCTCATCTCGCATATATCTCAGCAGCTTCAGTTGATATCACTATTTTATCTTAGAGTAATTGATTCCACTGTAAATCCATTGGATCTGGCAGAGTATAATTGACTTAAATTCCCTATCACGTTAGTTTGAGGTTTTCTACTAAATAGTTGTCATATGTCAACATCACCTTAATGCCTTATTTGGAGGCAATTCAATTATTACCCTTCCTAACCCAATATCGTCTCATCCCAAGGTGCTTAAATATTTGTACACTGTAAATAATGGTCAGCGGATTCTAGCCAATCCGCCATGGCTATTTAGGGCTTATCATCCAGTCATATCAGGATCTTGACGTTACCCCCTTGACTGAACCATAAGTCACCTATTGTTTATATGCCTGGAGTAACTTTGCGTGCAATTTATTATTGCTGACCGCTTTCAGGGTCCTCAATAGTATAGGCGTCAACACCTGTTTTCTCAATAATCATAACGTACCAATCCAGATGTTGGCCAATCTGTGCTTCTGACTGAACCCATGCTGGCCATGGAATAGAACTAGCACTTTATCTTTGCACTGAGCTAAACTTCTATGCAAATTCCAATTGGCGGCATGATTCCGTATCTTTTTAGCCAGATTGAAGGAGTACTCTTTGGTTTGCAACATGATTAATGTGACCTCTAGGTTATTCAAGGAATGATAGGGATTCATTCCGCCAGTATCTACTATGCAAACATAAAGCAGAGCCAGAAGAGCAGGGTTTCGTTCATTAATAATTGGTAGGGACACTTCCCTGTGGCAGAATGGTAGCTAATTTTATATGCAAATATGGCGGTGGAAAGGAGGGAACTCCAATCAGAAGGTCAATCCATTACCAATTTCTGGAGTATGTTCATCAAGTCCCATTAACTCGCTCAACCATCTTGCTGGACTTGGGGCGTTATAGGGTCGTCAGAACCCCACAATTGCCCATCAGCTCGTTCAACTTTGGAAGGATGTGTGATGTGAAGTTGGTTCTGTTATTAGTAATAACAAACTGAGGGCAAACGTATTACTGATTGTGCAAATCATTATGAACTTGGCCACTATGACCGCCTACAATCCTGTATCGCCTGCGCTTCAACCCACCTGGACAAGTGGTCAATTGCCACCAGAATGTATTTAACTGGTCAGCTCCCATTGGCAGGGGGACAACGACACTAGTGGAAACCATATGGCAAGAAAAATGCGATTTCACTATCTGGTATAAGGTCTTCTGGTGGAACCGCTTTTCAACTTGGCACTGGTGGCAGCAGTGAGTTGTTTCAAGCGCATTGAAGTTCATGCTTTCCCAATCATATTGAGGGCGCAACAATTTCAACTTCTTGTATATTTCACCATGTCCAACTGCCTTATGTGCGCTTGTGATGATGCTAGGCTGTGTTGAGGGTCGTGGTAAGTTAACTGTAGAGTCTCCAATCCTTTTTTACACTTCCCCATTCCGCTGAAAGGTATTGACTCGCATTTTTTAATGCCCCTATAACTTGAGGCGGCTCACCATCGTATTTTCCACTGAGCATTTTATTTTACAACACATTTCTCAGATCTGCTGTAATGGCAACCATTAGCAGTCTCCATAAGCAATTGGCGTTTTCGTGTTTTGCTCCAGGTCAGTGGAAGATCTCAAAGCCATAAGCCTGCAGTTTCTGGACACATCGGGCTAAGTGCCCTTAAGGCTCCTTGAGTCTCTGCAACCAGAATAAAAAAGCATGAATTGTTATGACTTTAAATATCACCCCATGCAAATACACTTTAAATTTGCTTATATGCATAGATCACCGCTAAGCACTCCCACTTGCTCACAGTATAATTATGTTCATGGCAATTCAGGCTATAACTGCTTTACGTTATTGGGTGCTCCTACCCATCATTGTTTTTTTGAGATAGGACCGCCTTACACAAGAAGTAGATTCATCTATCTGGACGATGAATTCTTTATTGGAGTTAGAATAGCGTAGCATTGGTGCACTGATCATCACCATCTGAAGTGTGTCAAAGGAGCATTGATGGCGTTCCGTCCATTTGAACATAGTATCCTTTTTTATAACTCAAATAGTGGGCCCCCATAACAGCTGAAGTTATTGATGAAGCGCCAATAGTAGCTTGTCATATAAAAGTACCTTCTTGTCACACTTACTGTTTAAGTAGTCATTTTCTGGAAGTCTTCCACCTTGTCTGGTTGCGTTTTCAGCCCCTTTGAGTCTACCTCAAACCCCAGGTATTCCAGCTGGTCTTTGAAGAAGTGAGATTATGAGGCTTAATCTTGATGATGGCCTCAGTGAGCTTTTAAAATACCTCTTCTAGATGGCCAAGATGCTAAGAAAAGTTTGTGAGAAAAATTGACTTAATTGAGGTACACAAGGACTAATGACAGCTTCAGGTCACTAAGATAGTGTCCATGGCTCTTTGGAATGTAGCTGGGGCGTTACATAGACCTTGAGGCATACGTTTCAGTTGGAAAATCCCCCTGGATGTGATTATGGCGCATTTCTCTTGTTCCACCATGGCAACTCGATTCGCCAGTATCTCAATATTAGATCCATTGCTGAGAAGAACCAAGCTCCTTATTTTCAATCCAAAGAATTGTCAATCCGAGGCAAAGGATATGAGCCCGTTTTTATAAAATATTTAAGCTCCCCGGTAATCTATCACCACCTTTTGGTACTGTCCTTATTCTTTACAGTCAGAATAGGCGAATTCACAGACTCTTAGACGGTTTGAGCATCCCTTTCTCCAGCAGCTTACCAAAATCCTTGGTGACAACTTCTTCAGCTGCTCTTGATTGGCAGATTGGCCAAGACCTTAAGGTTTATGATTTCCTGTGTCCAGTCAATGAACCACTCCCTGAGAGCACCCTAGATTGCGGTCATTGACAGCAAAAAACTCTTTATACCCTTTAAATAAAGCTATTTCTTGGTCTTTTTGTTCTTCTGATAACTCCATTAAATTATCACATGGTACCACCAACTTTACTCTGGGCTGTGACTCGATAGTTAGACCAAATTTCATTCAGCAACCTGAACTTATGAACCTGAAGGACCTCCTTAACTGGGGTCAAGTAGAAATATGCACTATTTGAAGCCAGTGGATTTGCAATAGTTTGATCTGTATATTTGCTATAAAAACCTTGATCTCCCCATGTCATAGAAGTATAACTCTTGGAGCCACATGAGGCTTAAGCCGCGTTTGCTGATAAGGCCAAATGACCTCCCATAGAGCCCAGATGGAACTTCTACCTCTAACTCATTGTTTACTAATACTAGTGTCTGGAGGGGATGGATATAGGCCCATCATCTTTAAGCGGCAGCATTGCTATTCGTATATCTGCTGGGGGAGGGCCCAGGTCTTGCTCTTTAGTCAATGGTATCAGCTTGGCATCACCCCATCATGATATGTAAATTTAATATGACCCATATGTACCGGATCCTTTAGCACTCCACTGGAGGTAGAGTAAACTGGGATCCACTGCTCCAAAATTTCGAAGGTCTCCTCCATCATATTGACAACAGCCCCAAAGTGTGCATGAAAGCACTTCCAATTAACAGGTCATGATTATTGATTGGTATCACTATCTCCAGGGCCTCAACACAATTGACCCAAACTAAAAAGGTAGCAAACGGTATGCTCCCTCAGAGACCATGTTTTCTTTCATAGCGGTCCCATTCACCATTTGCTGTTCTACATCAGTCTTTACCGTCAATTTATCCAACTTATTGGAAACTATGTTGACTGGGATGACCGTATCTATAATAGCATGAACTATATTTTTTGCTACAAAATTACAGTATGAATACTCAGAGTAAGAAGAATGTTGACTGTTTCTTGTGTGGACATTTAGGGTATCTCTTTTCCCAAGGAAGCTCAAAACCCCTTCACCAACTTTGAGGTATTCTTTGGCAAAAGCATCTACCAGGAGGGCGACGTTTCCACCTTTCAGGAAGATGCATCTGCGGCTGGATCATTCTTGTCTGAAGGAGCTTGGTCAGACATTTGACAGACGTATGGCTTTAGTTGCTCCTGAGGTCCTTCATCTGCCGTGGCCTTGGTTTGCGCCCGTGTCATTACTTTTACTCCTTCAAACAGTCGCTGATATAAAATATCATTATAATATTGGGTGACTTCTGATGAATATACATCAATAGGTTCAGGTTGGCATTTGGGGTTGGGATAGTGGAGGTAGAGAGTCCCGTCTATACTTCGCTCCATCTTTTCCCTGATAGTATTGATCCTGATGCACATAGTGAACTCAACAGTTAGGGCAACTCCAGGCAAGATGGCCAGGGTGACTGCACTTAAAACAATTTACTTGGTGGGCTAGTTAGGGTAAGCTGGGTCTCCGCGTGGTGCAACCGGGGATAGCCTGTGGAAATATGGGTTAGTAGCTAACACCAAAACCCAGATAGGCACGTTGGTTGGGTCCTGTAGTGGCCTTAAAGAAGTGTGGGATGTTAGTGATGACTGTGCCGACCTGTTATTGTGGGTGTCTACCACTCCCTGAGGGGAGAATATGGGCAAGAAGGTGGGGTACAAGTCAGGCAGGGCGCCTGTAAAATGGCCTCCCCATGAGCTGGGGTTGCGCAGATGAGGACCACAGGACAAGGAGGGGCAATCCTGGCTAGCTGCGCTTTGGTGCACCTGCCTACAATAAACGCCGTGGTTGTCAAGTTGTCATAAAGCTTGGCTATCTGTTGGTTTGGTCGGCATGAGCCAGCTGGTAGTGAAATGGATCATGAAAGAAAATTAAGGCTGATCCAAAAGGACTCCAAGGCTTCCTGGACAAAAAGGGGGCCATAGAGCATAACTCCACTAAAAAATCAGGTGACAAAGGGGAGGGCTTCAGCTTCTCCCACCTCAGGGGCCTTAAACCTGTGGGTCATCAGGTCTTGTCCCCCGCAAGGGGGATGAGAGGCATATCACCTGTCCTGGCAGGTGCAGACGAGCTGCCCAGTGCTTAAACAGAGTGGGCTTATATCAGTTTAAGGGGTAGCGTGAGCTACTCCCAATTGCTGTCAGGCCCACATTATAAGTGGTGCTTAGATTTGTGCAGCCCTAGTGTGGTGGGGGTAGTACCACAGGCCTTCATCCTGCAATAGTTGCCGACACTAGTAGCCCCTTGGGGCTTTTAAAACTCAAAAATATTTACCCATAGGTTCTGCATCCTTGGTTCTTGTAAGATGGGCCATGCTAATAATTTGATTGTTAATAATTGGCGTAACCAGGGCCAGGTTGATAGTTGGGCTGCTGAAAATTTTCATAGCAGGTTTGTAGAAGAAGTCAAGCTGCTGGGGGTAACTCAATTGAGGTGAGATATGTAATTATAATAAGACTAGGGGCTACTAGGTGGAATATTAATAGGACAGGATAATTCCCCCAAATAAGAAGGTTTGGTGACAGTGGCAGTATGTTTCAGCTCTGTATTGGTCTGAGGGAAAGTAGCTGATAGATGGCGCAAAAAACTGAACAATTTTGAGAAGGGTTACGTCATCCTCTAAAATCAAAGTCATGACACTGTAAAGTTTGTAGTATGACTTCACTGAGGAGGTCATTGCAATACACGCGTTGGTTTAAATAAAGTCCCTGCCCCAATCAGCACATGGGCTTCCACCATAAATTGGTCAGAAAATGCAGTGAGGGTCTCATTAGTTGGAACCAATGGTCAAGAACTCAACCTTTTGCTGCGACATCTTTGCAGTACTATGAACAACTGCAGCCCAGTATCCTTCATTTTTAGTATGTAACGGTACTGCTTGGAAGATAAAAGGTGACTGATCAGCACTCCCAATATCTAAGGCATATAACAACAATTAAGCTTTGTGAAGATCCAAGGCTCCTTCCACTGTAAACTCAAATCTACTAAAGAATCCTTGGATATTCCCGTCACAATCAAATGGAGGCATCTTATTGATGCAAACTTCCTCCTCCCACTCATAACTGCAAACCTTCGGAGTGTACTGAGGAATGGGTCGAAACTCATAAGTATCTCAATGAGGAGCTGTTCATGTAAGCCCAGTAGTATATGATCTGTCCGCTGATTCTGTGGTAGCGTGGATCCATCTGGTTGGCAGTACAGCCATCGCTTAGGGAATTTGGTTCTCTGATACATAATCACCACTAGAGCTGCCCTCCTGGGTGGAGTAGCTCATGCTACTGAAGTTTCATCAAAAAGCTTCTCAATTAGGTGTCCAGTGACATATTCCTTTAATAAAATTTTCCCCCGAGCAGCCCCTTTGCACTTTCTCACTTCCCAATGAGGAGGCTGGGAATTACCATCCAACTTCCACTCCGCACAATGCAGTCAATCAGTAGTGTCATCCAGGTGATTAGCAAGCTGCCTGTTTTGTTGTCCAAGGATACGCATTTGACTTAACATGTTGTTGATCTGGTTCATTACATTGTTCCTCTCCTGATGGAGCTTATCCTGCTTCTTGAGCACTGCATCCAAAGAAAGTTTTAGTTCCGCATATTTGGCTGGCACAGTGTGCTGTAAGGATTCCCCATCAAAGCAGGCCTGTTGCAACCTGGCCAGCGACTGGGGAAATTTTTATTTTTTGGTGGTTGATCATTGGGCCATCAGTAGTGAGCACCACTGTTATAATTTTGGCGATATAGGTAATATACACCAAGAAGGTTGCGCAGGGTAAAAGTCCACTGAGCAATGGACAGATGATACGAAGATCATCATCCTTAAGACACTTATTAAACTTATTAGAATATGGACATTTGCCCCAAAGACACCTCTTTATTTAAATTATGATAATTTTACAGCTGATACTCTCTGCTCCGCTCTCTCTTCTATACTAAAAATCCTCCTCCTTCAATCATCTAATCTCGCTTATATATTAGTGACTTCAGTTGATACCACTCTATTGGCTTAGACTATTCGGTTCCACTATGTTCCCTTTGGCTCCAGTAGAGTATACTAGAATTAAACTTCCTATCGCCTTGTTTGATGCAATCTACTATCTAATCGTCATATGTTGACATCTCCTTATTGTCTTATTTGGAGGCAATTTAGTAATTACTCTTCCTTTCCCAATATCACCTCATTTCAAGGCGCTCAAATATCTGTACACTGTAAATCATGGTCAGCGGATTCTAGCCAACCCTCCGTGGTTATTTAAGGCTTAACATATAGTCATATCAAGATCTCAACTTCCCTAAAGGTCACACCACATAATCCACTTTTCATAACCCAAGGGTTGGTGCAAAAATTTGGTAGGCGTATCAGGAGGTGGCGTTGGTCAGAAGCCATCGCCAGTGGAAGGTTTTCAGTGATTGTCTTTACGTGATTCCATCCACTATTTCAAGTTCTGCTAGCAGAAATAGATCGGTAACTGGTGAATTTTTATTTGATTGAGTCACTCCTAGGCTTAAAACCCTAATGCTATTACTCCCATTTGTTATTACAAGTGGGTCAACCCCCAATAGTTTTGGGATTAGGAGACCCTTTCCCTACTCAATGGAGTCATCCATATGTGGACTAGCCATGGCACAACCTACTGTTCTCAGGAGAAGCTGTCATTATTGTTCTATGTGGTATCACTGTAGAATCAAGAGTTTCACCTTTGAATTTGATAACAATCTGACCGGGATGATAAGAATCAAATTGGTTTCAGTAATAATTTAGGGTGTCAATCCGCTGGGACTGAATTACAAAGATATCCTTACCTTAATGCGCTTGATTCCAGTTCCCCATTTGGAGAGCATATAAGAATGAGTCTTTAACAGGTAACATTGTCATTCCATTTTTGTCCCTTTACGCTTTTTAGTTTAATAAACTTTAAAACCCCAATTTCTTCGTTAAGTTAAGAAGTCTTACAGACACATAGTGGCTATGATTTCCAATTTTGGAAAGTTTCTGGCTAGTACTTGTGGTTTCACTTTTCCTTTTGCATACAACGAATTGGATGGCTGTACCAGAAGTATATGGCTGGTCTTTTGTGGTAGCTCATATTGAGAACTAGAGAAGTCTTATTACTATCATCACACTCCATGACATAATGGAGCGACCCAAATTCTTGTCTTTCTCCACCCTTCTCTGTCAGTGGGGTGCTGAGTTGGTTTTAAGTTATATGCGAGAGGTTTAAACCTTGGTTATGGAGTCATTTGTTGGATGGAGGGCCCATTCTCTGAATCATAGTTTTTACACCGTGCTAAAAGAGTATCTTCTGACCCAAAAATTGGTGAGGTTTCTCTTCTATCAAGGGTAAAATCTCAGTGTATATTTTTCTGCATGCCTGTTCATTTAGGAAAGGTTGCAAGTATAAATTTGTTGTGTTTTCCTGCTAACATCTTACTTCCCCCTGACCTGCTGTTTTTTGTTCTGATGATGAGATTCATGTGGTCTAGTAGGATGCTTCTGGTGAGTGGACGTTGGTGAATATGTTGGTGCCATTATTGTTAGCTGGACAACTGCCAAAAGTGGAGATTTTTCAGAAGGCTGGAACCACGGTTTCTTTCTCCAAGGATGGGCTGACAGATAGATCAGAGCTTACCCCTTCCTTACCAGCTAGTTTCATAGAGTTGCTAATAAAATAGATCAGGCCCACTTTTTTGTTACCTGTTAAATTCATTTGGTATCTCATGTGCTGTCCGTTGAGGCTCTCTTGGATATGTGGGCAGCTGGGAACTTTATGAGCTTGCAGGTCGCTCAGGATTTGGATCTTGATCTTGACGTAGGGTCCTCAGTATTGAGTGCATCATTGTCCTTGATGACTCGCCATGCGTTGAGAAAGCCCATGCCATTCTCAGTACATGATCTTGTATTTTGTGATCAGTTCACTGTGAGCCATATATGTTATTCTTCATTATCCTTAGGTCAATTGGTGGTATCAGCTACAGGTGAGTAATAAACTGTTTTTTACAAGTTGTCACTTATGAGTCCTCATACATATGGCGAATTTCACTTATCAATAAGATTTCCCCTCTGGGGTGGTGGGGTTGCTTGTTTTAACTCCACCCCATGTCATTGCCAGTAGATTTCCCTTCCAGTTTTGGCCAGTGCAAGGACAATCTCTTTTTAGCACTAGTGGTGCTTAACCCAAAAGGGGGGCCGCCATGCATGTACAAGGACAATCTCAATATGGAGAAGTACAACCATCTTACATCACACTTTGAGTATGATCTGGCCTTTTGATTGTGGTAGTCTAATTAGTGTCGACTGTCCTCTGTACCCTTTTTTCAGAGAAAGAAGGTAATGCTATGGAGTTGTGGTAAATATGCTCATAAAATGGCGGGGTTTAAATCCTCTCCTGTTGCTTATCACATAGTTTTCACTCAGAAAGCTAAACAATTTGTGCCCCTGCGTGGACTATGGGCATATTAATATTGCCATTCATATATCTATCCCCTCCCCCTTAAGCAGATAAACCAGGCGATTGTGAAGCCTTGAGTGTTTTTTATCTTGAACTTGTGAATGCAACTAACCAAATTAGGGTGGTGAAAGCCATGAGTGGCTTACGGCGGTTCTTACTAGAATAGGAATCTTCCACTTCCGTGTGATGCCTTTTGACTTGAAAAATGCTCGGCCACATTCCAACAGGTAGTTGATGCCGTTCTTGGTGACCTTCAGTTCACCTTTGCAGAGGCATATATTGATGATATACTAATGCATTCTTCCACTCCCAACTTTCAAAATTAGGACCAGTAGATGGTACTGGCTGCGTTGTACAAGGAATACCTCTATATAAGCCCTCCAATTGCGAGTTTTTCAAGGAAAGAGGACACCTTCTACGGCAACTTGGTCCTGAAGAATAGTCATGCATTTCCTCCTAATAAAGCTCAAAGCAATCCTTGTGTGAATCTTCCCTACCACCAAGAAGCAGTCAAGGAGCTTCTTTGACAAAATATAATTTTAAAGAAATTCTTCCCTTCCCTCTCGCAGATGGCCATGCCGCTTTACCCTTTAGAGAGTAATGATTCATTCTGATGGACTGAGGATTGCCAACGGGCGTTTAACGCCATCAAGGAGGTATTTGTGGCACCTCACAAACTCAAACACGCTGACCTCACTAAGCCTTTATTAAAGAATGAGACGCCTTGTAGGCTAATATGAGGCAGTGCTGCTTCAAGCGTAGGACAGGTTGAACCAACTATATGTTTCTTTTTGGTGCAAGTTCACTTTGTCTGAAAGGACTTGGGCTATTTATGATAAGGAGTTGGCTGCCATGGCATAATCATTTACTCCCTGGTGGGACCTTCTGCAGGGTGCACTACATGTTTGATCCTTTAGATAGATCATCAGCCCTGATTTACTTCCCAAAGCCCCAGAAGCCAGCCCACTTAAAAGCTCAGATATTCCGCGACTTGTTCAGCTTTAATTTTTAGTGTAAATTTTTAAAGGGCGCATTAAATATTCTCCACGATTTTCTGAGATGCAACACTTTCCTTTAATATGACAAAGGAGTAAACTCAGAAGTTGACTATGATGATCCCTTCCAATAAAATTCTCGCCATTGCTCCTCCTGCAATTTCTAGGGCTGTCTAAGTGGTGGATAGGCCAATGAATCTAGGGTGCTGGAAGGTCAGGTTGCCTACTTGGATGGGTTGGAGATGCTTGAACCTGGACATTTTACAGGCCACAAAAAATTATTTATTCAGTAATAGAGGGACATATATAGTTTTATAGTAGTGTTTGGATGCTTCTCCAAATTCAGAAGAAGTAATTTCCACTCAACCTGATCTCCCAGTGGTTGATTACCTGAGCCATCGAAAGTTCCCCATCTTATGAAGCAGACGTTCAACTGGCTGGGGTTCTCCAACGACCTATCAATGTGGATAACCAATTTCATGATATGCGCATGCACCAAGTCTGATAGATAAGGGCGGAATGGTCTCCTCCATCCCCTGAAGCAGGCACAAGGTCTGTGGACATCAGTATCCATCAACTTCGTTGTTGAGCTTAACCATATGATGAGTTTAATGCAAATATGGTGGTCATGGCCAGCTATAGGAATATCTCCCTATTTATCCCTTGCCTGTCAGCCATTACCTCTGATGAGCTAGCCAAATTTTTACACTGTTTTATCAATGTTAAGCATACCCCAGGAGGTGGTAAGAAACTTGGGTCCTCAGTTTAAGGCTTGTTTTTGGTCTGCCATTTTAGCTATCTTAAAGATCATTCATGCTTGTCCACATGTAACATCCCCCAATCTGAAAGTCAGATAGAGGGGGTCAATCAGGTCCTTAAACAGCACTTTTACTGTTACGCCTTTAGTGAAAAGGATACTTGAGCCACTGATCTTCCTATGGAACAGTTTCATACAACAACACCCATTTGTTTATGGAATCTCCCCCTACAAGGCTAACCTGGGGTATAACCCTCCATCCCTTAATGAGCCTTGTATTTACTCTAAGGTACCTGCCACAGAGAAATAGCTCCAGCGGATATGGACCACTTTTTTGAAAACTCATAATTTATTGCAAATAATGAAAAGTAAGAGGAAGTGGCGGAAATGTGATTTTTAAACAAAAATAAAGAATTGGGAGAACTTGCCAGTTGGTAAAAATTGCTTAGCATTGCTGGTCAGTAATTGCTAATGCTAGCCATGGTTCTAGGGTGGCGGGCTTACATGCCATACTAGTCTAAGGTGATTAGTAGCATTGTCATGTATGATGATTAATCCGGTGGGGAGATCCAAATGAGTGGCTTTTTAGAATCCAAAGAATCAGGTGTAAAATTTAGAGATCCGATGGAGCTAGTTAGATAGAATCCAGATTGTCCTCAACACCAGGCCTTTGTGATGGGGCGCTCATTGCTAAATCGCTTGGCAAGGATAGATAAAAGTACAACGCAAGTACAATAATGGTAGATGAAGGCACGCAGCTGGATTGGAATGAAGGCTCTGTAGATGCAAAACACAGGTCCTGAGAGGGGTGCAGCTATGCCAACGATTCTACGCTGGACAAGCGGTATCACATCGTGAACCAGTCTTTTTAAAAGATGGAGCACTCATAATATTGGTGGCCAATCTGCCTTCAGTTCAACGCAGACAGGACAGTCCTTATGTAGGTAGTCCAGCCCGCTATGCTTGCCTGACTTGATTGCATAATACAAGATCTGCCAAGTTACATTGTTGCTTGGAGGAGACTAAATAGGAATTTAGGCCCAATATTAAATCTTTAAGGATAGTTAGTATCATGCCCCTTCTCAATCCAGTTGTTGAGCATTTGGTGCCAGTTTGCTGTTAGGGATCAGCTTTCGGGAGCATCTTCCTGTATTTGTTTGGGATAGAATTATATAAAATTTTGTCACCTTACTGTGAATAACGAGTGATTCAATTATATTCCTCCCATTTGATGGAAAAATCATTATGGAATTATGGGATTTGATACCCTGTCAGGTCTGTTCAAAATCTTGCGCTGAAGTTTTGAACAAATACCTGCTGAGCTTCACCACCCAGTTACACAGCTGCCGGTAATTGGGGCTTCTTGCTTGGGAGGACATTTTTTGAGTGAGTCATTATCCACTCCTACAAGGAGTGCGAGGAGATGAGCTCTTAGAGACCCTGAGCTCTTGCTCAGTTAATGTTACACATGAGGGCTGGGCAGCGCATGTGTGTCTGCACCATGTGTAAGAAGGACTTGGTCCAGTTCATTCAGGCTTGGGTCTCACTTCTAATAAGCACATGCCCCCTTTCATGTTTTGCTTAAATATTGTCAAAGAAAATTGGCGCTGCTATCGACCTGTACCAGAGGAAGGTGCAGAGCAGAGAATTTGTTATCTGCTTTAAGGTTAAGCTCATCATAAGCACATGGAGGATTTAGCATAGCTTAAAAAATAAAAATGCTGATTGCCTGCACCCTCTCTTCAAGGTTAACCGTGCATGCTTTCTGCATGCCATTTGGGCCAAAATCTAGACAACACAGCTTAGTTGGTTTTAATTCACCATCAGAGCCTTTACATAATAGAAATTTTCAGATAGCAATTTGTCTGGGATATTCTTAATTGGTATGGACTGGATGGTGGGCTGTACTATAAGGCGCCGATCCTCACCATGGTAGATTTGTCAATACCTATTTTCACGGTTAAAGTCGATTGATAAAGGGTCAGGAGCTCCTCAGCTTCTTAAAGGTCATATGGTGTGCCCAACCCCACTACTGTGTCATCAATGAAGGCATGTATCTGTAGCGGCCATCGGTTGGGGTTTAGGCACTGAAGTTACATGTCCGCTGCTGCCAGTGGGTATATTTTTTAGTAAAGTTAAACAAGATAAGCAACATGGGATTGCCTTGATAAAGGCCCTGAAAATTAGGATAACGTTTGTGAGAACGTCAGCAAAAATTGCCTTGGTCATATTATTTGAGTACTGGGTTGAGACCCATGAATGTAAAGCGTCAGGGATTATAACTGATGTCATCTCCGCATGCAGTAAGGGCCACGCTACCCACTCATACGACCTTTCCATGTCAATAAACATGAGATAGCCGCTCCCAGATCCTCTTGTGTCCTGCAGAACGTTCTGGATAGCTATGATGCTGTCCCAGATAGTATGACCCTGAGTAAACCCACTCTGGGCCTTATGAAGGATTTAAGGCACTGTGGCCATCAACCTGTTGGACAAGATGCGCGTTATTAGTTTACAATATGTTTTTTATAGAATATATGGCACCAGTTCTGAAGTTGCCGTTAGAGCCCTTCTTGTACAGGAGCATTATCTGTGTTTCCTGGCATCCAGAAATTTGGCGTCTGGTCAGGAGGCAGTAGTTGAAGAGGCGGGTGAGTTCCAGCACAACACAATCATGGATAATATTATATACCTCCACACACTTGTTATCAGATCCTGTTGTCTTCCCATTTTGGCGATTCATTTAAGGCTTTCTTTATTTTGTTTTTAAAGATTTCAGCTTTGAGATTCTTCTTGTCGTCAGATGAGAAATCCCCAAGCGCTGGCTTGTCCAGGTCAATGAGGGTTTTAGTCATGAATATGATTGTCTCACAGAATCATATATTTTCGCTATAGAATTGTTCGATCTTGTGTTTTATTATTGCAGTTTCTGAGGACATCATGATGGCATGGTTTTACCTGCCATACCTTGGCATGGGATCAGATTTCCTTGAGGCTTTCCAGTCGCTTTTAGGTCATTGTCCTCACGTGGCTTTGGTGCTGGTAGGTGGCATTCAGGCTATATCAGCATCCTGCTTATTCATTGAGGCTCAGTAACATCTGTGTGTTGCACAGTATATTTCTTTTAAGCTTTGGCTTTTTCATACTTCACACTATTGCTTTAAGTTTTTTGTTGAACTGGATCCATCATTCAAGGGGATCAATTCTGGTTTTCCAGTCAAGGTAAGTGACTAAAGATTGAAACTGTTTCCAACGGTTTGGCGCCACTAACCATCCCTCAGCGTTGATGGTGAGATCTTCCATTCTCAGTGCTTTGGGACTAGCTCGATCAATTTCTACTCTGACTACCATATGGTCACTTTTGAAGTATAGGCTTACTTCACTATTTAAAATCATTGACTTTAGGTTGGATGACACCAGCACTTAGTCCCGGTGTAAACCAATCTTTGGCGCTCTGCTGGAGTCATATGTCCACCGTGTGAGGTTTGTGGGGCCATTATCCTCTTCATCTATAATGAGGAACATCCCTTATGAGACCAGGTATTCCATCATTATCTTGTCCTTATGGTTGGGGTGATCACTAATTAGAAATATCCTAGATTGCGTTTGTCCAACTGTTAAACTCTCCTGATTTGACCTTAGCTTCAGTGTTTGGCACCTCTGACAGGAATTTCTGATACTTATTATTTTCATGAGGCTTTGGTGTGGCGTACATAGCGACACTCTGAGGTTCCTACCAGTTTCTCTATTGGTAGCTTTAGCCACTAAAATCCTTTTGGCATGGGTCTCATCCATAGATTCAAGGTCGATTCTCATTATTAAATCAATGGTGGGCACATGTTATGTCCATAGGGATTGGCGCCTAATATAAAGGGACCATGGGTGGCTCATTGAAGCTCAGATTAAGTTTGGCACCAGTATTTCTGGCAGAATACTAAAGTTTACAATATTAAAATTGTGTTATAGTATTATTTTATTTTTTATATGTTGCATTTTCGCACCCTCATCTAAATGCTAGCCATCCCTCTAGCATTTGTAGTCAAAATGATTCCTGGTTGCCTGACCCATGGGTATGAGGCGAATATGGGTTTTGAATAGAATCACAGATGTAGGTGGGCTTTTTAGTGGTGGAGGGGGCACCAAGGGTGAGGGACTGGATTATTGGTGATTTTTGAGGGTGATTAGTGAAAATAGGTATTTTACTACTGGGCAGCTTGTGTACTGGATTTTCCATCGCCATATCAGTTTCCTTATCAATAAATAAAGGTGATGGCTTAAATTCCATCTTGGGTGAATCTTCAATGCATGTGAATGATTGGTAGATGTGGCAACAGATTTAAGGCGATTTTCTAAAACATTATTACTTTGTTGAGCAGATCAGTTCTTTCTTGCTTGGCGTCACAAGTCCAACCCTGGCTGCTTGGCAGCTTTACTATCAGGCTGCTTGTCAGCTTTGGAGGAAAATTGGCTGCCAGCTTTGAATTCTCAGGTGGTTTTTGAGATGACTGCTTGCTACTATTTTGCTTATCATTGTTGGCTGCCAAAATGTCTGTATTGATAGGTAATCGGCTTTTTAAGAAACTTTTTGGGTACAGCCTTTTTCCAGAAATCTTCCTCCCATTCCGCTCACTCCGCTTAGGTCAGTAAGGTTGCAGCTGGTTCAGGGCTCTTCCCATCATCAATCTTACATGCTTTAGGGTTGGGGCTAATGAAGGGCTCATCATCAGATCAGAATGCTTGAATGATCCCACTACCACACTCCTTGCAATCGTCACCCTGCTTATGCTGCCTCTTCATGTTCTTTACCTCCATGAGGTTCTTCAGGATCCACTCCTTAGCTTTTGGTCAGAAGAAGGTTTTGATCTGACTTTTGTAATTTTCTAATTAAGTCATAATCAAATTTTTGGGCCATCATCCTTTTCTTTATATGACACTGAGCCTTTGTGCGCCCTGTCTGGTATCATAACTAAAGGCCCGATTGGTTTCCTCCTTTTCAGCATATATTATGCCTCTAAGGCCTAATTTTGAATATGAAGCGTGGCAGAGCAATCTTGTTCGTATTCTTTCTTGAGGCTGGATCATATAGAACCTTTATTTTATGTGTCGTAGGCATTTGGCGATATTGCTGCCAGATTGCCAATACACTCTGGGCCTCAAAGTAATAGGATAGGTTAGTGTAGATCGCTTTGTGGACCCATTCCTATTCATAGTCAGCTGGTGGGTTTTGGAAAATAACCCACCTAGCAGTTTGGTTAGCTTAATAAGTTAGCTCCACTTGCAGATAGACGTCCTTATACTTGATGCTGACTTACGGAGCTTTTAGCAATAAAATTCACTGGGAATCTAAAAAATTAATATATCCTCACTCTGGTACCCAATGATGCTCATAATCACTACCTGACAGGACCTTGCAAAACTTCAGGTATATCGTTACAATCAAATCAAACCATTCCTCCTCTTTGACCAGTTTAAAATGGATGCAGATAGCATCCTTTAAGTATTATTTTAGGGCTTGGCAGTCTGTAGATCTGCCACTGATTAACTGGCAGATAAAATCATATCGCTGATGGTGGTGTTCCATGATGACTCGTCAGGTTGAGCTGCTATGCACTGTACTATTTGTTTTTGGACATCAGCTTTGGTAATTATCCAGAAGCTTTCATTTCATGACCAATTTATTGACTCATCTAGGATAACTTTTCAGCTCAGGAATGCCTCCACCTGGTGCATATTGATGCTGCATTAACTTGCATTATGGACCATCACTACATCGATCTCTAAAATCTGCCAGCTGTGGGCATCAGCAGGTGAAAATCTCATTCAGTACCAATCTACCGCAGCTTCAGAGCCACACGCTTAGTGAAGGCATTGCTTAGTACCTTAGAGTAATTGGGTTCCACTGGCATTATTCCCTAATTATAACACTATTCCAACCTTTATCAGTAAATACACATGCCATTTTGGTGGGAACATAAGCTTCACACCACTGAAACGTCTCTAAAAGTGAGAAGTCCTTGGCGGCATAAGGGGCCGCAAGGGAGATTTCTTTAAAATGACTATTTACAGTTGCGGATAGTTTCAACCCAGATACTGTCCTTGAGCCATTATATCTAAGTCTAGGGTAGATACCTACGCATCAATGTTGCTTCTTGGAGAAAGATTTCGTGCTTAATCAATTCTGTGTGGTTTTGGGGGTAAAGCCTACTGCATCTCAATCCGCTACTTTGGCTTGGGTCATGTGGTCCCTCCAGACCCTCCATTCAGCAAGAGGGAAAGTGCATCTGCGAAGAGTCTTGTTGATGGTCCTGGTTACACCAAAGCTCTCCCAGTCGCGGATGAGCTTGATATTGTCTCTGATGTAAATCTATTACACTCTTTAGCGGGGTAAATCCATATGTGCTACATTTTATGGGATCATCCAGATAAAAATCTTAAAAAGCCCCCATTTGACCATCTTTTTTGGTCCATCCGCCTTTTAGCAGATTGAATGCAGTTGCCAGCGGTATTTTTATATATATGACCAATTAATGGCTTTGGTCACCTTGAAACTGGCTGTAATCCGTGTCATTGCCTTCTAGGGGAAGAATGTAGTTCAGTATCATTCCAGCGCTGTCAACTGGAATGGCTTTTAAGCCATTTGAAGCATTGGAAGCATTATTTATGGGAATGATTCATATAGGAGGTGAGATCTGTCAGCAAGAGATATGGACTTCCATGTGCAAAAGTGAACTTAATGATTGTTATCTTTTGGAGGTATCAGTTAGAATCTGCAAAAGCTGATTGCACAGGTTTAGAACAACTGGGAAAGGAATAGAAAATATGCAGGCACCATTCCTCACTAAATAACAGTAAAGTAAAAAGATAGGAAACTATCACATTGAAAGATACCTCTTTATTATATATAAAATTAGCAGACCACTTCCGCTAAGCCTTCTCTTCTCTTCATCCCTCTGCATACTCAATTTTCTCTTACTATCAAAAAACCTCCTCCCTTTTTCAGTATCCTGCTCATCTCTTATCCTCATCATTCCTGGTTAGTTTCACCCCTCAGCTTAGTTAATCCCCTATTCACTACAATTTTAGGGGGTTTGCCCCATATTTGAGGCTCAGGCAGAATTCGCTATATTACCAAAAATTGTCGCCTATCAACTCACTTTGAGTTGACATAATTTACTACCCAAATCTCAAGGCTCACTTTTACTAATAAAATAAGGTCCACTGAACTATATATGGCTTATTGTCCAGTCATACCAATTTCTTACATTACCCCCTTGAGAGAATGGTAAATCTTAATGTTTATAAGGCCATAGGAACTTGGCGTGTACTCAATTGATAAACTAATCGCCCCAGATTCCTAAATTGTGTAGGCATCAATGCCTGTCTTCTCAATTATCTCAAACAGTCCAGACCATATGTTGGCGAACTTGTTTTTCCTTCCAGATCAATATTGGACGTAGAACAAGACATCATCTCTCATGAAAAACTGTGGGAGTCCACTACATTTACATTGGTCAGACGCTTGATCATAAATCTTAACTAAATTAGTAGAATAAGCTTCAGTTTGAAGTTTTATCAGCGTGTCCGTTGAGTTGGTCAAATAGCGCTGTGGCTCTACTCTGCCATTATCCTTAACACAGGAATAAAGAATATCAGAAAAAAGGGATATCTTCCATAGAGTAATTGGAAAGGACTTTTCCCTTTTGACAAAAGATACCTAATATTATAAGCAAAGATGGTGGTGGGTAGGAAGGTACCCCATTCAACAGGTCAATTGTTTACAAGCTTATGGAAATATTTCACCAAGGTTACGTTGACCCATTAAAACATCCCATTGGATTCACAGTGGTACGGGGTAGTTAAAACCCATGGATTGCCATTAAATCATTCAGCTTAGGAAGGACATGTGACGTTTTATTTGTTCCATTACCCATGAAAATAAACTGCGGACAGTTATGTCTCTGTATGGCAAAATCCATAATGAACTTAGCGGCGATGACATCCCTTAGATCTCTGATCGCTCTTGCTTCCACCCACCTGGTCAAATGATCTATTGATACTAGTATATACTTAGAAGCGGTTTTCAATAGTTGACAGAGGCCCCACTACATTAAGGGAAACAGTGTGCAACGCAAAACGGGGTTTAACCAGCTGGTAGGTAGTTTTCTTGTGGAAGGGTTTCTCCACTTGACAATGGTGACAACAAACAATCGCCTTGAGCACGTCATAGTGCATGCTCTCAATAATAGTGTATTACAAAAACTCTGACGTTTTCTAAAACCCTCCATGACCTACCTCCTTGTGTGCATACAAAATAATTTTTTGACCTGGCGGAAGGTTTTGGGAAACTCAGCATCAATTTTCAAATTATCTTTTAAAGTTCTCCATTGCACAAGAAGGTGTCACGTCAAAGCCCAGCTAGCTCTTTGATCACGTATGATGACACATCAAGAATTTTCCAGTAATCATCTTCTCATACATTATGTCTTCCAAATCTGCCATAATGGAAAGCATAGGTAATCATGATAGACAGATCTCATTTTTGATGTTTAGCCTGCGACTGGTGTACTATCTCAAAGTCATAAGCTTGGAGCTTCAGTGACTATATCACAAGCTGCATTTTAGATTCCCAAAGATTCTTCAACCAACGCAAGGATGCATGACCGTGACCACTTTTAATTTGACCCTATGGAGGTAGACCCAGAACTGCTTATATGCATATATCACCGCTAAGAATGCATTCTTAGTTATTGTGCAAATCTGTTCATGGCTAATTAAGCTTCAGCTACAAAACGCGATGGGGTGCTCCACACTGTCATTATCCTTCTGGGATAATACTGCTCCTACAGCGGAAAGAGAAGTGTCCGTTTGCATGATAAATTCCTTTTTTGAAATTATTGTATTACAGAACTGGCGCACTAACCAACGTAGTCCATAAGACATTAAAGCGTACATCGATGAATCCCCCCCTTGGGTTGGGACCATCTAGTACTAAAAAAAAAGACATTAAAGCGTATGACAAATTTCTGTCCAATAAAAGGTGACGTTATAAATAACTCAAAGAGCTGGCCCCCAACACAGATGAAGTCAAGAATGAACCACTAGTAGTAACTGACCATTCCCAAAAACATCTGGGTATCCTATGTATTAACTAGATGAGTCATCTTTTATATAGCTTCCACCTTCGCCAGCTGAGGTTTAAGCCCTTTTGAGTCTACCACAAAGCCGAGGCATTCCAATTGCTCCTTAAAAATGGCACTTTTGATGCTTAATTTTTGAGTTAGCTTTGGCAGGATAGTGGAATACTTGTTCTAAGTGGTTAGATGCTCCATTAACGTTCATGAGAACTCATTGATATTTATTTAGGTAAATTAAAACGTAGAACTGCTTCTGGTCATCTAAGATACTGTCCATAGCCCACTGGAATGTAGCCGGGGTGTTACAACACTTGGGGCATACATGTAGGTTGGAACAACCCATTTGAGTAACTATGGTGCATTCTCCTGTTCCACTGCAGGCAACTCAATTTTTCAGTATCACAATATCAAGTTCATGGCAGAAAAATAGTTGGAACCACACAGCCGGTTTAGAGCGCTTTAAGTCATGGTGGTGGATATGAATCTTTTTTTTGTAATATTATTAAGCTTCTAGTATTCAATTACTACCTGATTAGTACCATCCTTCTTCTTGACAATTAGCACCAGCAACGTCCAAGGACTCTTTGACGGCTTTTAACATTCTGTG
Source organism: Massospora cicadina (assembly GCA_022478985.1). Taxonomy (NCBI): domain Eukaryota; kingdom Fungi; phylum Entomophthoromycota; class Entomophthoromycetes; order Entomophthorales; family Entomophthoraceae; genus Massospora; species Massospora cicadina. Next base: position 97,175 of record JAKSZP010010634.1, on the reverse strand, counting down.
GTCAATCAATTTCTCTATCCCATCTGAGACAACTTCTACATTTTTTGAGTGGTGGATAGGCCATTACCAAACGGGGGTAGATAAACTGTGTCCACACAATGCACAACTCCGCGTGCACATCCCTAATCATGGTCGTTGGATGCAAAAATTCCTATGTATCTTTCAAACAGGTCCATCGCCCATCTTTCTGTTCCTCTAATATCCCAGCTAGGGCCTCACATGGGACCATTGTCATTACTTTGATGAGGTTTTTACAGGTAGACTGAGGTCCACCCAAGAACTAAAGTTGTGAATACGGTGAGCATCATCATTAGGAGTCAGGTGTAGATAAGTCACCACTTGGTGCCTTTGGACTGCCATAGACTCCTTCTGTAGGTTTGGTAAGAAACCTTCACTTCCTCATGCCCCAGTAAATAGTATTCTAGAAGCCACATGGGTTTTAAATTATGATTGCTGGTACAGCCCCACAATTTCACCATATAGCCTTTGTTAATTTTTAATTTTTAAGCTCCACTCTTACTATAATCTGGTGCCCTGAAGGTATGCATAAAACGTTTTCAGTCCATTGCGGACTTCTGTTACACTTGTAAATCTGGTTAGGCAGATCTCTGGTCCTCCGCTTCATCTTTCAATATCAAACAGAATTATGTCGTCGCTATACACAATATCAAATTGACTGGAGCGGATGGGGCCCTTTGGGACTCCACCAGAGGTAAAATAGATGGAGATCCTTCGTCCCAGAATCTAAAAAGTTTATTCTTCCATAACATTTAATGAAATGAATCGCCGCATGTATGTAGCCCCAATCAACATGTCATAATAATTATTAGGCAAACCACCGCCAGGGTGCATGCGCTGACTGACCCAAACCTCAAAGGCTATGCGCTAAGCACCCTCTGACACAGTGCTCCGTGCCCCCACAGTCCCATACATTAATCAGTGTTCCACATCAGGCTTCAGCGGGAGCTTAGCCACTAGCTTGGTGGATATTAATTGACTGGTACACTAATATCTATAATTGCTCGAATTTTTTTGTTTTCTACAAAAATACCACAGGATGTATACTCCAAATAAGAAAGATTATTAATATATTTTAAATGGATATCCAAGGGCTTTTTTATCAAGAAAAGTAAAATGTCACTGCTGACATGAGGATAGTCCTTGAAAATTTTTCTCTAGTGGTATCACAACGTTCACACCCTCTAGTGAGGTGAATAAATTGAGGTTCTGACTTCACCCTTGACAATATGCTAAGGATTTGACAGGCATATGGTTTTTGTACATCTCAGAGAAACTCCAAGCCTATAATCTTCTTGTCTTCCTCGTGTTTTGGGCTTAGGCATGGTTAAGGGTTTGTTGTTATAGTGAAAAGTCAGTGTGATCACTTGGACCTTCGCAAAGCAACTCATTAGAACCATCAGGAACAAATAAATTTGGATCATTGGAGGTAGAGCGTCCCATCTCTGCTCCTCTCAGTATTTTTGTTCAGTCAGGGCTGGCGGTACTTCATGAAAATGTGGTTTTCCATGGCAGCTGGCCGCATAATGGCCTCTTTGGCCGCACAAGAAGCAAGCATTTGTATAAAGCTCTCGTCAATTGCATCACACTAAAGGTCCAGGTTAAATGTTAACTGAGGGGTTTTAATATGGTTAAGATGAGCTGGGTGGCTATTAGGAGGATAGAAAATACCTGCCAAAGTGTTAGGTACCTGAGTATTATCCAATGTATTATAACTGAACCTTTGTTGTTCATTTCCCAAAGGGACTTGGTAGTAGTTGCAGAGGCTTTTTGTTCAACGTTGAGACCACTAAAAATGGTAGATAGACGGCTTCTTATAGTTGGTAATCTGCAATAACGCCGTGTCTCTCTTTAGAATGGGGCCATAGCATTATACAGCTCCTGATATGGCTTAACAGCCACTGTCATTTTTTTTGCTAACATCTTCGTTGGTCAAAAATCTGCTCCTACTAGCATGTGGGCATCAGACGTGAATTGATCCACAAACTCCACCAAAGACTCGTTCCATTGAAGTTTTATTGTTATAAAATCTTCCTTGTTCTGCGCCAATTTGCCACACCCCCAAACAGACGTAACACGGTTTACTTCACCTCCTGATATGTTACAGTGCTACTCTTAAGGTAATATATAACCTGGTCAGCGCTCTTGACATCCAGAGAGGATAACAACAGTTCTGTCTTACGCTGATCTGTTGTTCCTTCCATGACAAATTTAAACCGTTTTAGAAGCCTTTCATGTTTCTGTCTCAATTAAAAGTCTGCAACTTCTCAATCCATACAAACTATCCCTAATGTGGAATTATGGTTTGGTGAGAAGATAAGTAAGGTTCAGATCGGCCAAGGGAAACATCCCCTTGTGGGCTATAATAGGGTTGCATGAACAGTTGCAAATCTGCCATGGGTGACCGAGAAGAGGTTTGATTACTGGGAGGATTGTTGCAACAACCATGGGGTAATCACTTACCAAACTTTAGTATTCATTGCTAGAGTTACTGCTTCCTGAAACCCAACCTTCTTCGCCAGTCTATGCACCGAAATGTTCATCTAAAATCTGCTTCATCTTGGCTGAATTGCAGTGGCACCACTCATCTCTCACCCCCTGCTGGAGCTCCTCAATTTCTTTCTATAATTCACAGCGGAGAACTCACTCTGTATCAAATTTATGCTCTATCTCCTGAAGCCGTTAGAGAACATCCTCCAACATACCCTGCACCATCAGGTTCTGCCATCCGGTTTCATGATCCTTTCAGTTTACTTCATACATTTGACTGATTAAAGCTTCTCATATCTGCACCAGCTCCTCATTAGACCATTAAAGGTTTTCCAATAGCACTCAGATATTGGTATACTCACCATCTCAGCAAACAGAAGAGTAACATCTTGGCCTTGAGCCACTTGGCTGGATTTCTCCAGCTAATTGATTTGGAATAGTAATTGGCTGTATTCTGGGGTTGCCAAGGAAGAGCTGGCCAAGTTGTTGGCAGTCCTCTGACTACTCAGTTTAAGTTGGCTAAGTTTAATTGACACTGAGTCAGCGTTATCAATCACCTGTAGCTCCAACAGAGTAACCAGGTCCCTCATCTTTGAAACCACTGTGCTGATACCTTCCAACCATTCAGACATTTCCATTATGAAAACTCTGTTACTGCCCAGCGTCATGACATACCGTATCCATTCACCCAAAGGATTGCGCTGGTCTAATAAATCTCCTATGACGCAGGGTAACTCAAAATTCATGCGTGAAACTAATTGATCCATCTGGTCACGGATGTTCACAACACATCTGTCCACTTGAACTAGTGTACCTCTACTTCTGAGAAGGAATGGTAAAGACATTCAAGCAAGAGAAGAGTGTCATTCTGTTTGCTTGAACATTATGCATGACATTGCCAATTTCAATATCTAATGGGCTAACACATATATAAGTTGGCAGAACAAAGGCTGAACTTACACGTCCAGGTATTCCTTGACCCCAAGAGAGCTGAGCCGGTGAGTCACCCCATGTGGTAGCATTGAGGTATGACATATACATAGCATATCATATTTCTTGTTTTATTGTTTAGAGAACAGGGTCAGTATGGTCGCCCACATTTAATTCATAAAGGCGGTAAACCCACAAGAGCCATTCCATGATACTCTTCAGTTGCTGGGGAGTATGTTCGTGGATCTTCTTAATTGGGCTGACTTTAACGTGGGGCAAGCTGCTAGCTGAAATTCCATCCTGATTTCCTCATCTCCTGGTTCTTTCAATATAAATAGTGCCAGTTCCTTGTTGTACATTTCCATCAGCTCACCAGAGTATTGGTTGTGTAATCCTATTAAAAACTGACTTAAGTAAAGGGGCTCATCACAATGCCCTAATTGCCGTTGTGCTACAGTTGATCAGTGGCCCCATGTAGTGAGCACCAATGTTAACTTTTGGCGGTATTGGTTAGAATCCGCTATACTGGTTGCATAGCTTTAGAACCACTGATCAATGGATAGACAATATGAATATTTCTGATCCTTAATAAATGATAGTAAAGTAGAAATATAGGAAACTGTCTTTCCAAAAGATACACTTTATCATATATAAAAATAGCAGACTACTTCCGCCTAACTCTTATCTCTTATTCCGTCTGGATACTCAATACTCTCTTACTAACAAAAAATCTCCCTCTTTCCAGTCTCCTGCTCATCTCTTAATCCTCAGTATCTTTAGTCAGTTTCACCCTTCAGCTTAGTTAATCTTCTATTCACCACAACCTTAGGGTTTCTCCCCATCATTGAGGCTCAGGTAGAATTCGCTATATTCACCAAAAATCTATCGCCTCTATCAACTCGATTTGAGTTGACATAATTTATTACCCAAATCTCAAGGCTCACTTTGACTAGAAATATGGTCCACCAAACTATATATGGTTTATCATTCCATCATACCAATTTCTCAACAGAGTGGATGCTAGGTTTATTATACTCTAGGGCATTATAGAGGTTAATTCCAGCTTTGAGTCAAGTCTTGGCATTGGTGGGCTTTAAATCCTTGCAGATGGCGGCTTATACTGTGTGGATGTTGATTTGGAGCTTCATTCACTTCATGCATCCTCAGTGCAGATTTGGGACGTTTTAAAAAGACGGCCATTTCAAGAAAGGACCTGAGACTCAAGCAATCATTTGGTGGTATTAGTGTATAAATTGTGCTCATGGCAATGGGCAGCATAGGCGGGAGTAATTGCCTTTATAATCCACTGGATGGCTATGAAATCGGAAGCTTTAATATCTTCCATTGTTTGTGCCAAGGTATAACATGCCTTTATCCATAAGCATGTTCCTTTGGACTAGCGCGTACTTGATGGTTTTGACTTGGGTTTCAGCGTCAGTCAACGTCTGAGTTGAAACATTGGAATCAGACCCATATGTAAAACTTCTGATTTTTATAAATTCCTTTGGCTCTTTCCCTTTTGGTTCAAATCCTGATGCAACTTTAATTTCATCATGGTTCTTGCCCAATACATTTGATGAGCATGTGGATCAGTTTTCGTCTGGGGAAAGTCCCAAAGTAACTGTAATTTTATTGAAGTTTTTGCCCAATAAATTTTCTCAAGCGTGTAAATTTTGATTTGCGTCAAGGACAGTTCCTGGCACTGATGATCGTGACTTTGTTGCACCACACCCTGAACTATCTTCTGTAAGTCCAGTGTGGGCAGGTCCTTGTGGATATGCGCAATTGTTAGGGTTTAATTCCTCAACAGGTGAGTACTACGCTCAATTATTTGGGGCTAAAGAGATACCATTTCTAAGATTAATTATGAGATTTCCAAGGAGCCTGACAGTCAGTACTTGAGGCAGACTAAGTCGCACAGCAAGTATAGTATTTTAAAAAGGTTTCAGGTCACTGCTTATGTCCCATCAGCTATAGTATTTCTTCTATGATAAGTATGGCAAAATGGACTTATTGAAAGTCAAGTACCAAAACAGATATAGGAATATTGAAGTAACTTTATTTTAGAAAAAAAGAGTTTTTATATTTAGCAATTAGCAATATAAACCCCAAAAGAAAAAAGAATGAGTGTCCCTTTCTTTCCACTTGATAATACATTTGAGAAAATTTAGAATTAAAGAAGAAATAAACAACTCTGGAAAACTGACAAATAACAATCCACTAATATCCTTGGCCCAACTGCCTGTTGCTCCAAAATGGGGCAGTGCTGAAACCCCACTTAGTGTTTTCACCCAATGGGGAAATTCTTTCAAACCAGATTGACCAGCCCCCCAAACCCTCAGGTCAATACATCCCCCAAGGATCTCGCCCTCCACCTTGCACGTTCCCAAATGGTGCCTCGCAGCCTCGTTGTGCTCCCCCAAAGCAAGATGCAATTTGGCCTCCAAGTCGAATATGGCAACTTGTTTTCATATAATGATTAAAAAATAATTGAGTTAGCCCAGGCGCTTATGCAGCCTGCAGGTTTTATCAACTTCAGCCCCTACAAGGGGTACTTCAGCCTCAGCTTCACTTGCAAAGCTGATGCTGCAATCGCAGCCAACATTCCCCTGGTGTTCCAGGAAACCCCTAGTTTAACCACTCACACCCAGTTACATTATTAAACCACTCTTGTGGTTCAATTTTTATTCTCCCCACCCACCTCCAACCATAAACCTTATACAATGAAATAATAGCTGGGTTTTCAGCATATGGTGATGACCCCATTTTGCAATTTATGGTTCCCAATGGAGCCAACTGACTAACATGCCCTCGCGCCGTTGCAACCAAATGCCCAATATCAAAATTTATAAAAATTTTTGTTCCCCTCGCACCATTGTCCCATCTGCCCTCAGCCACCCTTTCTGAGCCATAGTAGATAAGGGGCTCACACTCTGCCCCATTTGCTTCGACCTGGACCACTCAAAGAAGCACTGCCCCACCATAGCCTGAGATTAAACCAACACACTTGAATCCCCCCCACAATGCTTCCATAGCCAACATTAAAACCTTTTTTAAATGGGGCACATCCCCCCCTCCACCCAAAATGGTAGATGCAACTGCTGCGTATTCAACCAATAAAGGACTGGAATGCCAAACCACCACTCCTACTTTAACTAATCAGGAGCCAGCATAGACCCCAGTAAATCCAAAAAGAACCCACCCAGCCACCCAATCCAGCCCATCCATATGCCAATCAACCTATCATCTTTAACCAAAATCCCTGGGATTTTTTGGAGGAAGTTGATGATTTTGGAAATTCCGTCCCCAATTCAGTCAAGGCCCCAGGCTCAAAATTCTATCTAAACGCAGAATACGTGGCTCAATTCTCAACACGCCGCTATGCCCTACACTCAGATGTGGATGAATTCCAAATGACCAACAACTCACCAAAGAGGCGGTTGCTTCTCCTGATTGTCAATCCTTCCAAAAGGCCATAGAATATCAGTCGCATCTTGATTAAGGGGGTACCCACACCTATCCTTCTCCTATGCAACAAATTCATAAAAAAGAATTCCTCCAATTCCAACAAGTTTCCCACAAGGCAGTACAAAAAGTTGCAATAGTCACAAAATTTTGCCCCAAGACTACATTACCAGAAACAACATCGCCAACTTTACCATGCCACCCAAATTTTTCTTGAGGCTGAAAAAGCCATTTCCAAATACATCACAACCCTCCTCATAGAAAATTTGAGCTTCTCAAGCCACTTTTCTACCTCAACCCCCATTTCGATATGCACCCACGCCTGTGCTCTCAGCGCTATGCCATACACTGTCCAACACGGAAGAGTAAGATGAGCCTTCCAATCCCAATTCACCCCCCATCATGGATGCATAGTGGTTTAATGCATCTGACCTGATTGGTTAGTTTTTAGTTTTTATTTTATTTTTTTTGTTTTGGTTTGATTGATCCATTTGTCTCTTACTGTTCATTTAAATTCTAGCATAGTTCTTGCTCTTTGGAGCTTAGTAATGTCTGTCCCCTGGTCAGCTTGCCTCAGTTAAATAAAAAGAAAAAAAGAATTAGTAATATTGCTGAGGGTGACCTCCAGAAGGGGTCTTTTGGTCAGGAGATGCATTCTAAATGTCATAATGCCTTTGTATCATAAGTTTAGATAGAGCAAAAATGGTGTTTTAAGTATCAAGTCAGATAAGATTGGGTCAATTAAGCTGGTCATTTAGCAGCTTCTTGATTCTTATCCTTTTTTGGGTTTGTCTTAGTTTTCATGCCTTGAGTGCCACTTCTAGTAATAGTCGCCTGACCTACTGCTGATCCGTCATTTCAATTAGGTAGGAATTTATCTTGGGGTATCTTCATCTCAGTTTGGTCATTCAGAAAAGTTCCTAAAGTAGATATAAGCTATGCCTTCTGTCAATTTCTCTGAGAAACTTTTCAAGGTAAATACTTTTTAACCCCTTCTTGTCTATGTTTAATTTGGCTGAGTGAGTAAATGGTTGATATTCTTCCCATCATTTCTGATATCAGGATATCTGACATCACCCTTTAAGAATATTATCAGGTGTGTACCAGTTTAAAATTAGTTATTAATATGATTTTTTTGTTACTCCAGTTTCAAAATTTTTATTGATTTTCTGTCCCCACATTTGTAAGTAATAACTTATGGTCCTTTTTAGAAAGGGATCTAAATCCCTTCCTTGGGGTGCTATTTGGTTGTAATAATATAGACTAAGTTCAAAGTCTCAAAGGTGTGTAAAGATTGGAGAGTAGCATTTTGTGCTAGAATTTCTCCTGTAATTATCTTATCTATATTTTTTATTGTCTCCAACTGATGTTCTACCATCTTCTGAGCTAATTTTATTAAAGCTTTTTCAGGCCCTTTGTTATTATTACTGGCAACTTAATAAACTTTTAAAGCTGGTATTCCAGGCTCTCATATAAAGCCTTGAAGGGATACATTTTAATAATTTGATGAAAACCTATCCAGTAAGCCATCAATGCACTTGGAAGGTATTGGTCTCATTGTGATGGATTGGTAGTGGCAACTTACATAATATTGAAACCAACACTAAATTCGCTTTTTCTATATTCCCGTTAGTTGATGGGTTGTAGAGCGCCAAGAATAGTTGTTAATTTCCCATGATCATGGCTAAGATTCTCACGACTCTTGATGAAAATTTTTATTATTATTGCTTAGTAGAACCTGCGGGAACCCATGTTTAATAAATATGTTTTAATATAAAAAGTTAACAGTAGCTTTAGCAGTCTTTTTTGGTATGGCAATTGCTTTAATTCACTTTTTAAAATGATTACTCCCTTTTAAGATATATCGATTTACTCCTGTGGTTTCAGGTAGTAGATCTATGAAATCTAAACTGATGGTATGAAATTGCTGCTGAGGGGTCATGGGCTGATACTTGTACTTGTCCTTATGTGGCTTATGTTTTTTACAAGTAATGCAAGCATCTAAGACTTCCACTTCAGAGTTCATTATTCCTTCCCAATAGTAGTGATCCTTATCCTATTCATAATTTTTCCTAGCTCATCCATGGCCTAAGATAATGTGGGCTTCCATTAACTGGTACCCATTCAGAAGGTCATAATAAACGTAGCTAGTCAATTCTAACTTTCTTATAAAGTAATCCGTCGAGGACCTTCACAATTTTCATACATGACATTTAAGCATATTCTGAACTAGTTCATCTTCATCCTCCTAAGAGTCTGGTTCATGAGTAGGTCATGTAACTGTTCAGATTTGTATTATTGTATATAAAATGGGCATTCAATTCATTACATTACAACATTTGTTTTATTCCAGCTCAGTGTATTATATTCATGTAATAGTGCTGAAGCTTGAGAGGCCATCTGGCTAGTTTTCCTGCCAGATCTTTCATTTTTTTCATCCCCTTTAAAAGGCGTGGTCTGTCACAACAAAAAATTCATACCATACAATAAGGGCTAGAAATGTTTCACCGCCAGGAGAACAGCTAAGCACTCTTTCTATGTGACGCTATAAATTTTTTCATCTTTGGAAAGCGTTTTGTTATAATATGACATTGGGTATACAATGCCATTCTCATCAAGTTGAGAAAGGATGGCGTCTACAGCTAAGTCAGAGGCGTCATTGTCCATAATAAATGGCTCCCTTAGTCTGGATGTTGCAAGATTGGTTGTCTCTTCAAAAATCTTTTGTTGACCATATTCAATTCGTTTTTTTATTCCTTTACAAAAAGGGTACTTTTGGCAAACAATCAAACAATAGTTTCGGCAAATTGAGTGAATTAGGGATAAATCGATGATATTAACTCATCATTCCTAAGGGTATCTGTATGTCTTTAAGGCTCTTTGGCTCAGGCATCTTATTGATTGCTTAAACTTTATTGTAAAAGGGTGTAATTCCTTCCTGCGATATAGCTTGTCCTAGAAATTCCAAGTCCTGATGGAAAAAGTACACTTTGCAGGTTTTAGTTTAATATTATTCTCTCTCAATCATTGTATCACTGACTTGAGGTGGTCTAGATGATTCGGAAGGTTTTGGAAAACACCATTAGTCATCTAAGTAAACAATCACAAAGCTTAGGTTTAAATCTTGCATGATATAATCCATAGACTTTGGAATGAGGTAGGAGCGTTTCATAATTCCTGTAAAATACAGGTTGGTTGTTAGAGTAAATCTGTGCATATCAATACGCATATTTTAGGTTTTCAGGCGAAAGATCCATCTTCCAATAACTTCGTTCATAGTCCATTATAGATAATAAATTTGTTTTAGAGAGTTAAGCCAGGGCATTGTCAAACCTTAGAAATTGGATATCTGTCCTTCTTAGTGGGGCTGTTTAGCTTCCAATAATTCATTACTATTCTGTGACTACCATTATTCTTCTCTATGTGTAATAGCGGCGATGACCATGGACTCTGGGAGGGCACAAGTAAGCTGTCATCCAATAATTGCTTAAGCTCTGTCTCCATGTAATGCTCCTCCACCTTTAACTTCCATATGGCTTTTCTCTGATAAGGGTTGGATCACTTACATCGATACTATATGTCCAGTCTTTCATGTGACTATAGTCAACACCTGACGAGGTGAAAAGAACCTAAATATCTACAAATAGTCGGTGCACCTTCTCAAGTTCCTCCTAATTTAGCTTATCAGATATTTGCACTTGAAGAAGATCACAAATTGAATTGTTAACGGTTAGGCCAAAATCAAGATGAGTATCAAGAAAATGTACCTTGCTAATTGCATCAATGGGAAAGAAATTGATCTTTCTGATTTCTTGGTGCTTCTTGACTAAAATATTATTTGTTGGTTAAGCTCCCAAGTATTAGCTCAATAGACTTCTGATAGGGTGGATTGAAATTTCTGGATAAAAACTCTTAGTTCAAACCTAATTACTCCATTAATAATGTTAAATTTAGCAATCATTTTGGGATATTTGCAGGATTATTGATGGAAAACATTCTTTGCTCTCCTGTTTTAATTTTTACTGCCTTTTTGACAAAAATGGTATGCCCTCTGCTGCATCTACTGAGTCAGGTAGCTTTTTGCACTTCTTCCAAAAGTATAATATTACAAAGGTAAAGTAGAAAAAGGGTATTCGACCAGATAAGATTAATCCTTCTTGCTAAACTCTTTATTATCCAATACAAGGGAAACTTTATAATTGAGGAGTGATAGTTATGCTTAATTTAGAATGATAACTCCCCCATATTTGAAAATAAATTGCGTTACAATGAGAATATCATATTGACTGTTGTCAAGGGCAACTGCAGGAGCTGAAAAATACTAATCTGTCAACTCAGACTGTAAGAGATAAGTATGCATCTATCGCCTTGGTGTTGTTTAGACTGGCGGTACTGTATTATTGAGTGTACTAAAGGTCTGTGGGTGAGCTCGATATTCTTGATGAGGCGGGATGACACAACGTTGATGGGTGATCCCATATCCAAGGTAGCCATAGCTCGGACCTTTTGAATTACCACTTCCACTTAGGTGATGTCTTCAAACTTTGATGGAAGGGCTAACACCTCCTTGAGGAGGAACGTTGCATTGCGCTTTTGGGTAGTCTCAGGATACTTTTTCTTTAATATCATCAGATTGTGGATGCTCAAGGTGGGTCAGATCAGCAGGGCAAGGTAATGATCAGCATCGCTGGCTGTATCAATTAACTGAGGGCACTTTATAACCTGACTGAGGTAGGTGACCTCAGGAACCTGAGCGTCATTAATACTTTCTGGTGTTCAAGTGGTACAGAATGGTGATCTCACAGGTTAGCTTAATCCATAGTAACCTGTGTCCTTGTGGCCCCCTTTAGAGTAATCTTTGGTTTCATTTTTATTAAATCAAGGTGAGCAAATGGTAATGTTTCACTTTCAGGTAGTTTAGATTGATTGATTTTGGAGGTACCTGACCTTAAGCTGACCTTCCTTTTCCCGGATTGGTAAAGGGCAGAGTTCTTCTCAAAAATCATATCCTCAGTATGGTTGTTCTCCTTGCAGTAGTTGCATCTTAGCTTTTTCTCCTTCTTAAGCTTTTCTTCTTCCACGATATACACTCTAAGTTTCATGGAGGCCTTATAGAGGTTTCTGGCTTGCATATTTCAACTACATCATGAGGTCTTCTTTAATTTCTAATACAGAATGAAGCTTCATTTAATGGACATGACATGCATGGCTAGGTTGGGAAACTATGTAAACGAGCAATGACAATGGCTACGGTTTTATCCAGAGTCAGCATCTTCAAGTTTAACAGCATTTGGGCCTCTGTATAAAAGTGATCAGCGAATTTGGCAAAGGTTTTATTTTCGCACAGTGCAATTCTCATGAGGCATATTTCTTCATAATCAGGATCTGATTTGAACCAATTATCTAAAGGAGCTTTTTAAATTCTCTGAAGGTATGCAAGTCATATATATGCGGCACCATAACCTCTTAAGACATATGGCTTTTGACAAAAATTATTCTTAGTTAATTGATGATCAGTAACGCTTTTCTTAACATCTTTATAAAAGTAAAAGAAAAATGCAATGCTCCCTTAGTTAGGTGTAAAATTCTCCTTGAACTTGGGTTTAGAGGTAATATGCTCAAATCCTGTAAAGATGTGTACTCCAGGAATTTTAGATTTAGTAATATTAGTTCTGTCAATGATCGGTTAACTTGAAGTTCCAGTCAACGTGTTTGGTCCTTTAGAGGGTTAATATGTTGCTCCAATTCCTCCAGGGTTGGTATTGGCTTAAAATCCAGCAGATTTATTCTTTTTAAAACAACTTTATTGTTCTCCAAGTTTTTAATGTCGATGTCCAGATTGTGAATTTGTTGGTGAGTGGATGGGCAGTATATTCACAACAGCTTGTTCTCATCCTCTAAAACACCAATGTGCTGATTCAAGTCCTCCTTCATCTTCTTGCATTTTTGTGCTCTGAGAAAGATTGCGGTTCTTAGCTTTTAACTCTTCTGTGAGAGTATTCTATAGTTTCTCAGCTTCATTGAGGCGATGATAGACATGGTTAATGCCCTCCAAACTGAAGGGGTATTTTCCTCTTAAATAGCTCTCCATTTTTAATTTAGTTTCTCATTACTAGAAAGAATAGTTGTCTAAGTCACATGGATTGCTAGCTCCTGTTAGACATGGGATACTTAAGAAATGGTATTGTGACATTGATGGAGTCTCAGAGGTTAGATGGGCCTCCAGCTCATCAATTTGTTGTAGGCATGTTCTAACCATGCTCTAAGGATGGATATTTGCTCTTTCTCCTGGTGACGGCTAATATAATCTTGAGCTGCCATCTTGCCGTGAAATTCACTATCTTGTTAATATAGCTCTTTAGCGAAGGTGTCAATTAATTTATTGGTACTTTCATTTACCTCAGTGATGTCTTTTCTATGGAACTTCACGACTTTATCCACATACTTGATAACTTCAGAATTTATCATCCATATTTGACTATGGATCTAAATAATGTATGAATGGTTCACTTCAATAAAACGGCAGATATCTCTTATACTTTAAGTTGGTAAATATATACCTGCTTGTAAGCCATCCATAAGGCCATTTGGTTATTAATTTGATGGTGGAGTTCCCCATTATGGACTCCTAGTAAATGAATGATATGATAGAACGCAGGGTGTAAGAAACTCATGATATGGCGAGATAGATTTGCACTTGTTACATAATTCACTGTGAAAAAGATGAATTGCACAGGTTCATGTGATTCTTGTCCTTATAAGATGCCCTTTCACAGTTGCCTCTTTCTCCTAGTTTAATGATTCCACAAAGTAATGCATTAACTATTTTGTTAGAGATAAGTAGCACAAGATTTAAGGATCACCATAAGATTTTCTAGAACTTCCTCAAATATGAGAGAGTGGACATACCATTTGATCATCTACTTCACCATTTATGTTGTGCACCCAGGGGGTAACGCGATCAATTGATTTATATTCCATGGTGCAATCAATTAGGTTATGCTATCATTAAGCATTAGATGAGCTCAATTAGTAAGCACCAGCTTGTTGGGCGTCCTTTTTAACCTCAATTGTTATATGCCCAAGGAGCCTGACACAAAATACTTGAGGCTAAGTAAAGTCGCAAGACAAATGAAGTTTTTAGATAAAAAAAGTTGCCAAGTCACCATTTGTGTCCCGTCAGCTAGAGTATTCGTCCTATGATAAATACAGTGATATGGACTTATTTAAGTCAATTACCAAATGAGATATAGATATAACAATGTAATTTTATTGTAGTATAAATCAAAACTTTTTATATGTTGCAATTTACATTATAAACCCCAAAAAGTATTTTTAATATGAGTAAGGGGTAATTTCTACAAGGGAGGCACTTGGTCAGGTGATGCATTCCAGACGTTATATTACCTTTTTATCATCTTACCTATAGGACAAAAATGGTGAATGAATACCCAAGTCAGATGAAACCAGGGGTCGCTTAGATAGATCATTTGGTAACTTATTGATTTTTACCCTTTTTGGGCTCATCTTAATCTTCTGCCTTGAGTGCCACATCTAGTAGTAATCACCCAACCTACTGATGATCCATCATTTTAATTAAGTAGATGTTTATCTCAAAGTTTTTACCTCAGTTTTGTCATTCAAAATTCTCCTAGAGTTGATTTGAGCTGTTCCTCCTGTCGTTTCTCTGGGCAGCTTACCTTTTAGATTTTTAATTTTTTTCTGAAGGTTGGGGCCTTTGAAGGATACCCGTTTAATAGTTGACAGTAGCTCCAATGGGATTCTAGGGCTGCTGTTCTCCTAGGTTAATCTCTCACTGGAAACTTGCTATTGAGTAGCTTGTATGAAAACAGGCAAGAAAATCTTTAGTATAACTACTAGGCAAATCTGAAGGTATCTTTATTAGTCAGAGAATTGAGGATATTGATAGGGCCTTGCAAGATTCAGGATCATTTAGGATAGTCCTTGCAGGAAAATTGAGCGAGTTGATTATGTTAATCTCTTAATTGGCGAGTTGTGGTACAAAAGCTTTAGTGTACTTGGCTTATTCGCTCATGGCATCGGTTTGTGATGACCTCTTAAAGAATAGATCTAATCAAGTGAATCAGCGCCTTTGCCAGATGAAACGTCAGATTCAATAGAGGTTCAGGATTCCAATCTCTTTTTCAGGAGATTGTTATCTTTATCGTTTTCAGTATCTTTTGGATCAGTGGATCTCTTCTGGTCAAGTTGTGGTTTGAGTTATGTTTGAATCTCATCTGTATCACCATGACCAAATTTATTCTGACAATGTCTCCCTCAAAATCTTGCTGAGGAGGGACATAACTCCAAAGAAATCTGGCATAAACATGATTTAGGACATAAATTAATTTGGCAGAGGCAATAAAATTTTCTAGTATAAATAATAAATCACCTGGTAAACGCCTGGCCACAGCGTGTCAAGTTTATGGATCTGTCATCTAGGCCATTGATGGTAAAACAGGATGAGGTCCCCTAACTGATATTAAAGTATAACTGCTTTCTGGGCATTTCTTCATTATTCTTTTATTTACTTAAGGTCCCCATGGATCCGATCTAGCAGCTAAAGCCTGTAGTTAGAACAATTTTTAACCACATTTAAATAGTAAGATCAGTGATGTCTGGTGCTAAGGTTTCTAATATTGTCGCACGCTCAAGGGCAGTATTAGTTCTTGTTTATAAAGGGTCCAAGAAGGTGACATCTGGTTTTTTTGTGGTAACTAACGCGGTAAGCTAGCAAAAGCAGCAGGTATATTTGTTCCATCTAGAAGGGTCAAATTAGCCATCTTTTGGAGGATGGCAACTAGCAAGCCATTCACCCGTTCTACAGCCCCATTAGTAGCAGGATGGTAGGAAGTTGTAAAGGAGTGATAGGTGCCCATCAGCGAATTTGTTTCATTGACTAATTGAGAGATAGAGTTGGTCCCATTATTAAAGAGCAGCACCCTGGGACTACTGTGGAAAGTAAAGACCTGTTTTAGTAAAAAAAGAGGCGGTGGCCTTAGAGGCGTGTGAGGCAATGGAGATGGCCTCCATCTATTTTTTAAAGTGTTCAACTGCTAAGATGATGTAGCTATGGCCATATAACGCCGCAGGCTTAGTCCAATGATATTAATGCTAACTGTGGTGAATGAAACTGTGGGACTTGAGACCTGGCGTTGATAAATTGGATTTATAAGCTTCTTTTTTGCGCATGTAAAGCAGGTAATGATGACGTCTTGGATAGTTCTAATCATTCCATCCCATTAACAACTTTCCCTTGGCCAAAGATTGGTTTTCTTTACTGCGCTATGGCTCACAATCATTTGGGCTTCCAGAGAAGACTTCATTCTGGTGAAATGTCAGGCAGATGGTAGTTAAGAAGTCTTAACTTGATTATACAATAGTCCATTTTCAACCCAAGTATGTTCAGCCATCCTCTTAAATTGGTGTTGGATCCCCATAGTCTCTTGAGTCCGATCCTCCAGTTTTACAATAAGTTTATATGTTTGATCCTCTTTAGAAGAATATAGTGTTAGTATGGGTAGCTGGGATAATTCGTCATCATTTGATGCATTAAGCCATCTCAGTGAATAGTTAATAAATCATAACTCTGTAGCTTAAGGGTCCATTAAGACAACTGATTGTTAAATTCTTTCATATGTTGTATCCATCATTGAGAGAAATGGTCCATCACTATGTTGAGATGGTTCCCATAATGAAGGGGATGAAATTTTTGATGGCCAACAGGACAGCCAGAAATTTTCATTCAATTAAAATGCAGTTTCTTTCCACCTGAGTTAAAGTCTTGCTAAAATAAGTGATAGGGTAGTTGTTGGAATTTGGACCTGTCAGGGAGCACCAGTTTTGGACGCAGACCTGGTAGGTAGCACCAGTAAAGGCTTTTGTTACAAAGTATTAAAAACAGGTGCAATTAAGGCTATCAGAACTAACACAACTAATTTATTAAGACTCAGAAGTAATAAACACATTATTATAATTATAAATATTGTAAATTTGGTCCTCCTTTATTGTATTTAGTTGGGGATATTTATAGGAATAGTAGAGAAATTCATATCATATAAGGAATATGATTTTTTGTATCAGATAATCAATATGGACGATTATTGAATCTGATTAGTTCATTAACAAATAGATATCATCTTTATTAAAGTTGTAGCATTCTCAAAATGCTAATTATATCTAGCCTGAAAGGAATTGATATCAATGTAAACTTTATAACTCA
The DNA here is from genome assembly GCA_022478985.1 of Massospora cicadina. Lineage (NCBI taxonomy): Eukaryota > Fungi > Entomophthoromycota > Entomophthoromycetes > Entomophthorales > Entomophthoraceae > Massospora > Massospora cicadina. The sequence continues at coordinate 80,029 of JAKSZP010010634.1, read as the reverse complement.
ATTGTAATATCAGGAAAGTGATTTTGAGAAGCCAATATACCTAAAAACATCAGTTCACTGAACAGCAGAGTAAACTGGATTGGAATTGATAGTGCACAGCACACAGGCAAGTTGAAATATGAATAATATATTTATGTATAATTATAACCCAAAAGCTATTTTTTTCAATGGGAAAACCCCAGGTCAAGGCTTTACCCAAATTAGGGTAAATCCTAACAGTGATTGACTTGATTCATATCAAGCTGAGCAAGAAGAGCCCCCACAGCCACGTCACTGGCATCAGTAAAAAGTATGAAAGGTTTGTTGAGCTCAGGGTTCACTAATACATGAGCAGTAGATATAGATTTTGCTCAGAACATCAAAATCCTGATGTTGAGTTTTCTCCCGTTGAAAATTGGACTTCTTATGAAAGAGATAGATTAGCAGTTCAGAAATTTAAGAAAAATGTGGGATAAATTGTTGGTAATAACTGACCATTCTGAAAATGGCCTGTATATCATGTAAAGATTTTGTTCAAGTCATTTTTTGATGGCAATCACCTTTTCTGGTAATGGCAAGATTCCTTCTCAGGTAACCTTATGTCTGAGGAACTCCATTTTGGTATAGAAGAACTGGCATTTGGTGGGCTTCTACTTTAGTGAAGCAGAGGTAAGACATCGGAAAAAGTCTTTAAATATGCTAGGTGTTGATCAAAAGTCTGTGAGAATATCATAAAATCATTCTAATAAACCACTACACATAAAATCTTTAGATTCCCCATAAAGCAGTATATTGTTTGTTAAAACGTGGCTGGAACGTTGCATATGCCTTGAGGCATAAAAGTGGGCCTAATAATCCTTCACACGCTATAAGGGTCACTTCTCTCTATCCTCTTGCGCAAGATCAATCTGCCAATACCCACTAGTGAGATACATTGCCAAAAAAACTGAGATTTAGCTAAATGTCATAAAGAATCATCAACTCAGGGTAGAGGGTAACTGTCTTATCAAGTGATGACATTCAGCTGAAGGTAATTCACTACCACCTGGCTTTCCGTCCTTCTTCCTATCCAGAAGCAATGGCAAGGCCTAAGGACTTTGCAACCACTTCAGAAATCTGGCGTCCAAGAGTTGTTCTAGTTCCTTTGTAACTTGGCTTCTTCAACCTTAGACTTCCAATAAGGTCAAGTGAAGATAAGAGGGACATCGCCAGTAAGCACCCTGTGCTGCATACCCTTCATAACAAAATTGTTGAACCTTGTGGAAAAATATTACCATATTCCTCAATCAAGGCATCCGCCTGTCGCTATTTCTCAGTGGTGAGGGCTTCCCCTATATCTTTTTCAACTCAGGCTGTGGTATCACTTTTTCCATTGCCTAAATCATACAAAGTTCCACACTCACAGATAGATTCAACTTGATAAGAGGGTAGAGTTTGGACATACGCAACAGGTCATTTTCAAGTCATTTGCTTTAGTTGATCAGTAAAGTTATCCATTAAAACAGTTAAAGGCCCCTCTAATCTGGATCCTACACCCCAGGGTATGGAGAGGTTCCTGAATAGCCAGAATAGGATCCCCACGAATATTCAGTAAATGATCTGGCAGTATAGTAATTTGGAGCTCAGTGTCTATGAGAATATGCAACTTTGGATACACGATTATGCAGTTAGTTGTATACAAAGACATCCATTGTTGGGCTTCTGCACTGGAAGAAAGTAATTTGGCCTTTGGTCCAACTACTCAGTACTCTAGACGTTGATGTGGCTTGAGTGCTCTAGTAAACATCTCCTAAGTTTTCTCTCTTTCCTCTTCCTTAGATATATCTTTCATGATAAAGGGGACGCGGTACCTATAATTGAAAATAGAGGTCCTTATGTCTATTAGGGAATCAAACTTAACCAGGAATTGGTTGCCAATGAGAAGGTCATATCCATCGTTATCTAGCACAATTGATGGGGCAGTCACCACTAGAGATTCAGATAAGAGAAGCAAGGATGAGTAGGCGCCAAACGAATGAGTTCAATGTGGTCCTATAGTTCCATAATCTACAGTGTGTGGTTCTGATCTGGAGCGACTTATGCAATTACTAGTCAGGAAGATATGACGCTAACTGGAGACCCTGTTTTGACTATGGCTAAAATCTTCACTTTTTACACAACTACTTCTACTCAAGTAACTTTAGTATCAAATTGAGGGACTGAGTAAATTGAATTTCCTATGGGGAGGTCAGTAAAAGGTAGAGTAAAAAGAAGCTAACCATTTGCTTTATATCAGCAGGTCTGTCGCATCCAATTCATCAGGATTAGATTAAACGTAACAACAGCTCATGGATATACATTAGATTGTGTTTGAGGCGAAGCATTAAAATCAGATGATATCTCACACCCTAAGCTGACTCCACTTTTCCCAAGTGAGAAGCTTGTTTTTTCCAACAGAAGCATTATAATTTCTAAGTCTTGGGGACCAGCCCTTGCAACTGAATAGGGTTAAGCACCCATTCCGAATGAAGAGAGGCCCCAAGGCTCCAGTGGACCCTCTGTCACAGCTGGGCGACCTCACCCATGTGATAGATGAGTTCTCGGTGATGGCTTTAGGTAGGAAAGCCATCCCACTCCCACCTCTTCCCCCTCTTCAATCCTGGTAAGGTTGATAGAAGAGGTCTGCAGGGAGATGGCACACATCAGGGGGCATGGAGAGGGCCTTGGGTCCACCCACCCCCCAGGCAAGCCATGGCCAAAATTTGATAAAATGGCAATTCCCAACATCAGAGCCTGGCCGGTAAATTATGGACTGGGGGAGCCAGTTCATACTTTTCAGCTTTGGAAGCCAGAGTTGAATGCAGCTCAGATTAAAAGCCTGTCCCTGAACAACTTGATTCATCAGTTTCAAAGTTCTAAGACAGATTCAGGGAGCTTGGATCACATAAATAGCCCAATTGAGGGGCCAGCGCAAATTGCAAGTAATCCGATCCATGGACCCCTGCCTCCCAGGACAAATCCAGACCACCCAAGCCATGCAAATGGGCTGACTCAAGTCACCCAGACTCAGATCAAAAGTATCAACTTGGCTTGGCCCCAGAATTTGGAAAACATTGCAAAAATTTTCTACACTTTTGCTGGAATAAGGAGCCACCTTCTACCACCCTCTGAGCTAGCTACCCAAATCCCTTCCCCATCCCCCAAATGCCCAATCCCATGATACCTCCCCATGCCTATCGCCCAGTTTAAATAGTAACTGCTCCCACCGAGAGAAGTTGTCAGTTCATTCTTTTTGCCTTTCATTGAAATAAATCTGAAAAATCCGCCTAGGTTGCCATAGCCTCCATCTGCCTTTAAAACCATTTATAAACAATTCTGTTGATTGATCTGACAAAGCACGCCATCTCCCAAATCCTCTATCCAATGTTTGCCAACTAGTTTATCTGGTTGCTTGATCCAGCCACGTGGCAGCAGATCACAGATGTGATAATCCACCCCACCCCCAATGATAAACCTGCTGACTCATTCATTTCCACGCGTCTGTTAAATGATGACTCTTCCATTCGATTGGTCGCCAAGTCTGCTGAAACTTCTCCCCAGTTGGAGCAGCCCCAAGGCATCCCTGGCTTGCCACGCGTGGGTTCAGCTTCTATAGCCACCCCTGCCACTGCAGGTCCAGCCCACCAGTGGGACCTAGAGCGCCCCCTCCAGGGGAGGCTTGGTCTCAGCCCCTCTCATGGAGCTTACCATACATTTACCCATGTTCCCAATAATGTGGCGGCCTCTGTTCCATCTCCCGCTGGCGCGCAAGCCCCCCTATCTGAATCTGAAGGCCAGCAACCGTGAACCCTGGAGGGGTCGTCAATCCCCCTGCCTCTCCTGCCCTTGGGGGTTTCCCCCTCAAGACTCATGGTTGCCCCCAACACAACCATTTGGTTTGCCTTGGGGGCCTTCAGTATGTTACTGAATGTTTGCTTTCCTCACATTTCCTGTAGATCCCCACTTCTATTAGTTGCTTGGACCGCTACGCCTTTGGAATTCTGTGGCCTCTACTGGGTGCTCGCGCACCCTGACTGGGAGCCCAGTCTAGTTCTTCTTAGCCAAATCTGTGACATAATGAACTGACCACTAATCTTGGCCTTCTTTGCCCTCCTTGCTGGGACGGGCAATACGCTGGCCTACGCCCTCACTCTGAACATGCTTTCCCTTTGTGACCTGGCCTTCTCATGCTGGGAGGTGGCCTCATTCATCTGGGCCTGCCGCCAGGATTGGCTGAACTGGTCCCCACTCCACCAAGCACCAATGAAAAGCTCTACCCCTTTAATGAACGCAACAGGATTGGTTCCCCCAGCCCCTTCTGATGAGGTGGCTGATTAAATCCTGTGCGTCTTGGAAGAGATCCAGGTGCGCCTCACTGCTGATGGGGGAAGTCCCCGCTTCTCTCTGATGCACAGCAGAGTGTGGCCCTCTTTGACGCCCTGGATGGGGATGCCCGCCATTGGGTCAAGGGAGTTCTCCGCTCTGCTGCCAAGCTGGGCAGCCCCACCCCTTGTTGGCGTTGGTCACCTCAGCAGTCCAGGCCCCTGAGTCAAGACCAGCGCTTCCTCCATTTTTTTACTTTGGGACAGGCAGCCATGGACCTGCCCTCCCTGATCGAGGCCTTCGCAGTCCTGGCTCCAATGGTTCCCATCCCTGTCAAAATTGTGGTCTCCGCATTCCGCGCAGCCCTGGACCCCACTGCAGTGGCCCATACCACTTAGTATCCTCTCTCTGGACCTTTAGAGGTCGCGTTTTCTGTGACCTGGGCAATTGAGGCCAGGCCCTGGCACAACCCCACATGTCCCATTGCTGCCCCTGAGGAACCCCATACCACACCTCCCCTGCCAGTGGGTGCAGCCAAGGGAAGCGTGCCTCTGGTCTAGCTTCCCTTTGCTCCCCCTCAGTGGCCGCCTTGGTTAACTCCCCCAGGGGAACCCTTTCTTATGGAACTGCCAGCCCCCAGCCCAGATCAGGAGGCTGGATTGTTAGGCCCCCAGTGTTCAAAGTCTGCTCAGTGTGATGAGATTGTTTTCCAGTGTTCAGAGTCTGCACATTGTGATGAGATCGTTCCCCAGGGTGAACCCACCTCACCCCCTGAAGAGAGAGTAACGGGTGTGCATATTAACCCTCATCTACCCATGTGGGGCAAGGAAGTGGTAGAGACCCTGGATCAGCCGCACCCCATCTCCAAAGTTCCAGGTCAGTTTCTCCTGATGTTGGGATATGGTCCCTCCTCGGGTGCCCTTTCACTAGCTCACCCCAATAAAGAGGACCAAGTATACTTCTTGTTTCCCATTTCCTTTCCCTCGGAGTCAGGGGTAATTACAGTGCAAGCCCTGCTTGACACTGGAGCGGTGGGTAACTTCATCAACCTTGGTGTGGCATAGTCCTTGGTCATAATGATAAAGGAAGCTTCTTCCATCCTGGGCACCTCATCCGAGTCCATGATGTCCCACTGCATCCAACGTCCATTGCACTTCTTAGTTCATGAATTTTGGATTTACCGACCATTTCTCAGCGGTACAGACTTGCTCTACCCTGTAATCTTGGGGGTGGGCTGGTGGCACCGCTAACAAGTTCATATCAATCTTGCAACCAAATCCTTGTTGTTCAGAAAGCTCAAGTTGAGTGGTGAGATTCCCTTGCTAAAGACCTTCCCCAGGGCACATCCCTTGGTTCCATAGCCCCAATGGATACCATCCTAGATGACCTCTCTCCGGACTTTCCCTCCTGCTTAGCCCCATATAAGGCCATCTTTGACATGTCACTGGCATCCAAGCTCCCATCACACTCTGAGTATGACTTGACATTCCAGCTGACGGTCAACCTAGTCAAGATCAACTGTCCCCTTTACCCCTATACAGAGGAAGAAGATAGGGCTCTCAGCAGTTGGCTGGACAACATGCTAGAGAAGGGTGGCTCATCAACAAGTCTTCTCCAATCGCCTCCACCATAATTTTCACCAGGAAAGCAGTTGAGTCCCTGCGCCCCTGCATCGACTATGGACACCTCAACAACATTACCATCCCTGACCTTTACCCCTTACCCTTAGAGCAGAGCATTGCACAGGCCATTGCCAAGTCTCACGTCTTCTTGAATTGGACCTGGTGAACGCCTTCAATCAGGTGAGGATGGTGAGGGGACAGGATTGGCTCACAGCTATCCACAATTGCCAGGGGCTTTTCCAGTTCCAGGTGATGATGTTTGGCTTGAAAAATGCACCAGCCATCTTCAACACCTCATTGACGATGTGTTGGGGGACTTGCAGTTCTCTTGTGAGGTGGCCTATATTAATGACATTCTGTTCCATTCCCCACCCTGTTGTACATTCTACTTTTTGATTTAAGAAAAAGAATGTTGGAGGTATTAGTGCTCCCAAATCTGCTACCATGATTGGCCCATCTCCTGCCTGATCATCAAATAATAATGTGGTTATCAATGATATGAGTGCCAATGGCGAAAAGACCTTATCAGATCCTCAGTGGAATCCTAACTATTGGAAAATTATGGTTTATCACAAAAATTGGCTTAAAAAGGTAATAACTAATAATAGAATTACTCCGACTTTTCAGCCAAATTCAAGGAGTTCAATATTGCACAGATCTGAACCTCCTTGGTGTGAGAAGATTTTACCCATCAATGATTGGTTGCGAATTAACAAATCATTACCACTCAGATCTGAACTCTCCCAAGGTGAGAAGATTTTATCCATCGATGATTGGGTGCAAAGTAACCAATCATTACCATACAAGTCAGACCACCGCCAAGGTGAGAAGATTTTACTCGACGCTGATAGGGTAAAAATTAACAAATCATTACCACCTGAATCTTACCACCGCCAAGGTGAGAATATATTACTCGATGATGATAGGGGGCAAATTAACCAATCATTACCACATGAGTCTGACTACCGCTGAGGTGAAAAGATTTTACTCACTGGTGATTGGATACAATTCATCAAATTGCTACCACATGGGTTGGTTTTGCCTCAAAAATTTTATCTTCAATCTGATAGGCTGCAAATCTATATTTCTTAATTTAGATGACTCAGCTTTATATTCTTTTGCCTCAAATATTAATGGTCTCAAAATCTGAACTAGTTTATATAGGAAAAACTAGTATTGAAAAAAGGACCTTTCTTGGTTTTGCCCTGCCTAACAATAAAAACATAAAAAACTTTAACAAGCATTATTTATTACTTTTATTAAAGAAGAAAACTTCTCACTTTAAAAATAAAATATTTGTGGCATCCATTGGCAGATCCCACAAACTGGTGCTCACTACAGGGGTCAAACCTCCTGAAAACTTCATAAAGTATTAAAAGAAATGGAGAGTGTCACCCGTTGGGTGCAAAATGGGGAAGAGACTGAAGAAGATGATCGAATGGACAGCCCTACTTCTCTGATATTTGAAAAAAACAATTTGAGCACATATTAATACCTGAGTCTCATCGCATTACTTGGCCAGCCACTGAAGCTGTGAGAGACCTTACTCATGGCATCCTTAACCCTGGCGACATTGCATCTCGCGAATGAGCGTCGTTGGTAGAGGAACGCCACTTGTTTCTCTATGAGACTAGTGTCCTCCCAGAGACCTATGGTCAGCTTACAAATTTGCCTACTTACGTATGCAAGTTTGCTCACCCTGCCTTAGTCCATATGATGCATCTCTTAGCCGGCCATCATGAAGAGCTTCATTGACACCTAGACACCCATGCAGCTCTGAATTTAGCCTATGATAAGTTTTATCAACTGACCTCCAAACATCTTGGAGCAGTTAGATCTGGTGTGAAAGCTAATCGCAACTTCATCATACAGCTGCATGACTGACTTACTACTATGGACACTGGGATTGTAAAGTATGTCAAGGAGGCCATGAAGATATTCTGGGATGAACTAAACGCATCCTCCACTAGCACCCGCTCGTTGTTGGAGGAGTTTGCTAAAGAACTTAAAAAGCAAAATGAGAAAACGCATCATGACCTTTCAGCCCATGACCCTTTCCTTCAAGAGAAATATGAACAGCGTGTGGCTGTGGTGGAGTGACAGTTAATTCAGGCCTTTCGCGTGTTGATGAGCTTGAACGTCATCTGTTGCTTGAAACATCTAGCGCCACTGCCACCCTCGCGGCCAAGGCTGTTCAGCTAGAAAAGGAACTAGCTCTCAAAGCTTCGTTTTAAAATACCAAATATTTGGCACGTCGCCTAACTGAATGCAAAATCGAAGCAAAAGGGATAAAAGCTTCGCTGGAAAACCCTGTGCTGTTGAAAGAAGTATTTAGTTGATTAATGCAGGTTGAAAAAAAGTATGAACAAATCAAGGAGGGGGTACAAGGCCCCAGCTCCCACTCTCGTGGCAATGTAGAGTATAAACAAATGAAAGAAGAGCTGAAGAACCACGCGAAAGCCGTGGAAACTGCTCAATTAAACCTAAGCTCAATGGTGTCACAACTTCATTTTCAAGTCTCTGCAATGGAAAACCGAGTGGAAGATCTTGAAACTCATAAATCAGGGATTGAAGCTCAACTAAGACTATGTGAATCTGGGCCTCTAGAAGCCCTCTCTAAAATGGAAACCCAGCTTGAAGCCATGTAAGATCAGTTTGATCGCCTTTCATGGACCTTTGATCAGTTAAGCTACCGCTCTGAAACCCCAATAACAGAAGCTCCAGCTATCCATACCCTTACTGGGAACAACTACAATTCATTCAAACCAACGTTTAAAGAGAAGTTTATCCCTGGCGAGGGTAGCATTACTTCGTTTTTATACGTTTATGAAGCAGCTATGGAAGGGGTGACTGATCGTCTGAAGGCCAAACATATCCTTTCCTGTTTGGGCTGCATGGCACAGGAGGTGATGGTCCCACATATGGATGCTCTTAGCACCTGGTCTGAAGTTAAATAAGCTCTCATAAACACGTTTAGCTTAAAACAGGCTTTAAGCATGAAAAAGAAAGCCTTTATGCGTATGAGTATCTGAAAAGGAGATTCAGTGGTCGCCTTTGCAGAACGATTTTATATGGAAGCACAGACGTTGTCAACTTCGAAGATGTTGACTTTGGATGATGCTGTAGCCGCCGTTTTGACTGGAATGGCTACTTACCCATTGGTAGCGATGCACATCACCTCAGTTAAACGCTATTTCCATACCGTTCAAGACATCAAGGAAGCGTTAATAGATGTCACCAATTTCCATGAGCCTGAAGTTCCACGTGGAGCAGTATCTCGTCCTTGCGTTTTAACCATGAGGATTCAAAGCCTAAGCATCAAGCCCTAGCTATTGAAGACAAGAAGGAACCCCTTCAGATAATGGGCTCTGAAGAGCAAAACCCCAAAGCAAAATGTCATGAATGCCCTCAGTGCGAGTACTGCTACAAGTTCGGACACAAGGAGGCTGTGTGCTGGAAAAAGAAAGCTGACGCCGAGGAACAGGAGCAGGGAAAAGAAATGTCAGCGTAGGGAAAGGCACACCTATTGCTGACAAATCTCATGTGCCTGACTCACTTAAACAACTTATGCCATTACCTCGCGTTACAAATACCCTAGGGGATGATTCTGAGGGGGATACAGATGAGGTCAGCTATTATGTTGTAGGGGCACCTGCTGAAGTGGAAGTTCCCAATCTCTTGAATGCTGGAGTAGTAGATGAAGCCACCATACCTGAAGAGATGTATCTCTGTCAAGTTTTAGGGGAGCCAAATGTCATCAATACTGCCAGCGATTCAGATGAGGTGATGTCTCACCTTATTCGCCCTATCCAGCATGATCATACCATGAAGTCCAACCCGGAAAATTATTCCAATACTGCATGCAAATTAACCTCCAATTTCCATCTTAAGGAGGTCTTAGCGCTATCGCCCACTTTTGGGGTGATACTTACAAAGGTCTAAGTGGTTATAAAAAAAGTTTGGGTGATGGCTATCTTAGATACAAGCTCCCCGGTGAATGTAATCTCCTCCAAGTTGATGAAAAAGATCAAACTTGCACCTGACTTGAAGTACAACCAAGACTTTGGAACCGCTGGACCCAACAACACCTGCGCACTTGGTGCTTACTCGTCGCTTCCCATTTGTATTATAAGCTTATTCTATCAGCCCCCGCAGTGGCTTTGGATAACAACGCTTATGATATGCTTATAGGTACTTAGTTTATGATTGAGTATGACAGCATTATCAATAAAAAAAGGGTTCTTGTCATTGCTCAATTATAAAGTTCCCTTAATTCTAGCCAATACAGAACCCAGCAAGAAGGAATACTCTTGCATGTACACCCACCTTGCAAAAACAGCGACTAAAGAAGGGCAGGCTGTCAATGAGCTCCACACACCCCTTTCTACATCTCAAGTGGCTGATAAGGTAATATACTACCATAACCGCAACACCCCCACCAACATTCTTGAGGGGGCAATGTCAGACATTCTCCTTTTCAATTTAAGAAAAAGAATGTTGGAGGTATTAGTGCTCCCAAATCTGCTACCATGATTGGCCCATCTCCTGCCTGATCATCAAATAATAATGTGGTTATCAATGATATGAGTGCCAATGGCGAAAAGACTTTGGCGGATTCTTGGTGGAATCCTAACTATTGGAAAATTATGGTTCATCACAAAAATTGGCTTAAAAAGGTAATAACTAATAATAGAATTACTCCAACTTCTCAGCCAAATTTGAGGAGTTCAATATTGCATGGATCTGAACCTCCACGAGGTGAGAAGTTTTTACCCATTGATTGGTTGCAAATTAACAAATCACTACCACTCAGATCTGAACTCTCCCAAGGTGAGAAGATTTTACCCATCGATGATTGGGTGCAAACTAACCAATCATTACCATATGAGTCAGACCACCGCCAAGGTAAGAAGATTTTACTCAACGCTGATAGGGTAAAAATTAACAAATCATTACCACCTGAATCTTACCACCGCCAAGGTGAGAATATATTACTCGACAATGATAGGGGGAAAATTGACCAATCATTACCACATGAGTCTGACTACCGCTGAGGTGAAAAGATTTTACTCACTGGTGATTGGATACAATTCATCAAATTGCTACCACATGGGTCAGTTTTGCCTCAAAAATTTTATCTTCAATCTGATAGGCTGAAAACCTATATTTCCTAATTTAGATGACTCAGCTTTATATTCTTTTGCCTCAAATATCAATGGTCTCAAAATCTGAACTAGTTTAAATAGGAAAAACTAGTATTGAGAAAAGGACCCTTCTTGGTTTTGCCCTGCCTAACAATAAAAAACATAAAGAACTTTTTTTTTTTTTAGTACTAGATGGTCCCAACCCAAAACATAAAGAACTTTAAAAAGCGTTATTTATTACTTTTATTAAAATGTAAAAATTCTCACTTAAAAAATAAAATATTTGTGGCATCCATTGGTGGATCCCACAAACCCCCAAACAATATGTCAGGGACCTTAAAGCAGTAGTGGCAGTACCATCTAGTACTAAAAAAAAGCAGTAGTGGCAGCCCTCCACAAGGCAGGGCCAATAATTAAGCCCTCCAAGCGTGAGTTCTTCAGGGATGAGGTGATCTTCCTAGGGAATCTTGTCCTGAAGGATGGGTATTCCGTCCCCCCTGCAAGCTGGAGGCCATTTAGTCTTGGACTACCCCAACCACTCAAAAACAGCTTCACAGCTTTCTTGGCACCATCACCTTTTTGAGGAAATTTTCCCAGCTCTTGCCCAACTGGCAGCACCCATGCACCCCCTCACCGGGAAGAACGCCCCCTTTAAATGGTCCCCCAAGTGCCAGCAGGCCTTTGAGGCATCAAGGAGGTGTTTGTCATCCCCTGTCCTGCGGCATGCTGACACGTCCTGGCCCTTCATAGTAGCCTGAAATGCCTCGTCAGTGGCAGTGGGTGCTGTGCTGTTATAGGAGCATGAGGGAGTTGAGCACCCAGTGGCCTATTACTCCCAGAAGTTTACCTCAACAGAGCAAGCGTAGCCAATATAAGATAAGGAGCTAGCGGTGGTGGCGTGTTCACTCACCCACTGGAGATATCTCCTGCAGGACGCCCTGCACAAAATTATTGTTAGGGCGAACCATAAGGCTCTGCTTTACTACCTCAAACCTCAGAAGCTAGGTCACTGGCAAACTTGTATGTATCAAGACCTCTGTGAGTTCCATTTTAAGTACAAATTCATTAAAGGCCCATTAAACGTCTTGCTGGACATGCTCAGCTGTAACTCCTCCCTGTTCCCCATCGGGGAGAAGGATCCATTAAACCTTATGATGGTAGTGACCCCCTCCCAAATACTCTCATTGGCTCCCCCTGATGTATCTTTTGCTGATGTAGATCCTGACACTCCGCTCCTCCAACGTGTCCTCGCTTCCCAAACCTGCTGCCCTGAAGGAATTGAGCTTCTGGATGACTTGGAATTCATGAGCTGCAAGAGAACTCCATATACCCTGTAGGATGGAACAATCTGGTTCCATTACCAGGTTTGGGTTCCTCCTTCCCTATGCAACCATGTTATTGAGGAACACCACGTCCCCCAGACCGTTGGCCACACTGGTATCAAAAAATGTGCAGATCTCATCAAAAGAACCTTTAATTGGCCTGAGTCCTCAAAGGACATTCCTAATTGGATCTCACGTTGTGTCATCTGTGACTGGGCAAAATTGGATCATTCTGGAAAGAAGGGACTGTTAAACCCCTTGCAGCAGGCTGAGGGGCCATGGACCTCAGTCTCAGTGGATTTCATCATGGAGCTCCCACCCTCCCGTGGCTCTGATGTGATAATGGTAGTCATGGACTTATTTAACATGCTTGCACTCTTCATCCCCTGCCTCTCTTATATTACTGCGATTAAAACTGAAAAATTATTTTTCAACCATGTCTTTGCCATATTTGGTCTCCCCAAGGAGATAGTGAGTGACAGGGAACCCCAGTTCACAGCCCGGTTCTGGGGAGAGTTGTTGACCCTCCTTTTCATCAAGTCCTGTAGATCCACTGCCTACCACCCCAGTCCAATGGGAAGACTGAGCGGGTGAATTAGGTACAGGAGCAGTACTTGCACTGCTATGCGACAGCCTCATAAGACACCTAGGCTAAGGACCTACCCCTAGCACAGTTTGCGTACAACAACTCCCTCCATTCCTCAACCAGCTTCTCTCCCTTTGAGGCCACTCTGGGGTATAACCCTATTTCCAGATTGGTCCCCGACTCTCCTTGGCAGTTCCAGCCACCAAGGACCATGTAAGCTCTCTCTGCGAGATGCACAACCTGGTTTGGAACACTTGACAAAGTCCATTGAGGACAAGAAATTTGCTGATCATAAGCATCTTCCGGGGCATGAGATCATGGTTGGTTCCCTTGTCATGTTAAATACCCGCAACCTTTCCATGAAAGCCCCCACCAACATGCTTGAAGCCAAATGCTCAGGTTCCTTCAAGGTTGAGAAGGATTTAGGCAACGGAGCCTACCGCCTGAGACTGCCTGCACACTGGAAGCAGCACAATGTCTTCCACATCTCCCTTCTAACCCCCTTTAAGGGGGAAAGACCAACATCCCCTGAGCCAATCGTCATCAGGGAATCCCAGGAAGCGGAGGTGGAAGCCATTGTAGCTTCCCAAAGTTCCCGCCAATCCATTCAGTACTTTTTCACCTGGAAAGGTTACCCCTTATATGAGAACAGCTGGGTGAACGCGCGCGATTGTACAAACTTCAAGGACCTGATAGAGGAATTCCACGCCTCCCGCCTGATTGAGCCCGCCCTCCCCAAAAGATCGCAGCCATTCTGGCCATAAAGTTACCAAAGCGCTACAAAAACTATGCTTTGGTCTATGCCCCTGGGGTGGGATCCTCCATGTCAAAAAAGGAAAGGGTAGTGTAAGTCTTGGGGACCAGCCCTTGAAACTGGATAGGGTTCAGCACCCCTTCCGGATGAAGAGGGAACCCAAGGCTCCAGTGGACCCTTTGTCACAGCTGGGCAACCTCTCCCATGTGATAGATGAGCGCTTGGTGATGGCTTTTTACCCAAAGCCATCCCACTCCCACCTCTTCCCCCTCTTCTATCCTGGTAAGGTTAATATAATAGGTCTTCAGGGAGATGGCACACATCAGGGGGCATGGAGAGGGCCTTGGGTCCATCCACCCCCAGGCAAGCCATGGCCAAAATTTGATAAAATGGCAATTCCCAACATCAGAGCTCGGCTGGTAAATTATGGACTGGGGGAGCCAGTTCATACTGGTCAGCTTTGGAAGCCAGAGTTGAATGCAGCTCAGATTGAAAACCTGACCCCAAATGACTCAATTCATCGGCCCCAACATTCCAAACAGATCCAGGGAGCTCAGATCACACGAATAGCCCAATTGAGGGACCGCGAAAATTGCAAGTAATCCAATCCATGGACCCCTGCCTCCCAGGACAAATTTGGACCACCCAAGCCATGCAAATGGGCTGACTCGAGTCACCTGGACCCAGATTGGAAGTATCAACTTGGCTTGGCCCCAAGAATTTGGAAAATCTTGCAAATATTTTCTAAGCTTTTGCTGGAATTGGGAGCTGCCTTCTACCCCCTCTGAGCCAGCCAACCAAATCCCTTCCTGAATCCCCTGAATGCCCAATCCCACGATACCTCCCCATGCCTATCACCCAGTTTAAAAGGTAACTGCCCCCACCAAGGGCAGTTGTCGGTTCATTCTTTTTGCCTTTCATTGAATTAAATCTGAAAATCCGCCTAGGTTGCCATAGCCTCCATCTGCCTTTAAAACCATTTATAAACAATTCTGTTGATTGATCTGACAAAGCACGCCATCTCCCAAATTCTCTATCCAATGTTTGCCAACTGGATTATCTGGTTGCTTGATCCAGCCACGTGGCAGCAGATCACAAATGTGATAATCCACCCCACCCCCAATGACAAACCTGCTGACTCATTCATTTCCATGCGTCTGTTAAATGGAGACCCTTCCATTCGTTTGGTTGCCAAGTCTGCTGAAACTGCTCCCCTAGTTGGAGCAGCCCCAAGGCGTCACTGGCCCACCATGCTTGGGTTCAGCTTCCATAGCCACCCCTGCCGCTGTAGGTCCAGCCCACCAGTGAAACCTAGAGTGCCCCCTCCAGGGGAGGCTCGGTCTCAGCCCCTCTCATGGGGTTTATCATAACTCTACCCATATTGCCAATAAATTTGGCGGCCTCTGTGCTGTCTCCCGCTGGTGCATAAGCCCCCCTATCTGAATCTGAAGGCCAGCAACCACGAACCATGGAGGGGTCGTCGTCCTCCCTGCCTCTCCCACCCTTGGGGGTTGCCCCCAAAAGGCTTGCAGTTGCCCCCAATGCAACCATTTGGTTTACCTTGGGGGCCTTCGGTACATTACTGAACATTTGCTTTCCTCACGTTTCCTGTAGATTCCCACTTCTATTAGTTGCTCAGACCGCTATGCCTTTGGCATTCTGGGGCCTCCACTTGGTGCTTGCGCACCCCAACTTGGAGCCCAGTCTAGTTCTTCTTAGCCAAATCCGTGACAATAATTGGACGAAGATTTCATAATAGGCATAAGGTCATAATAGGGTTTGATCTCTGAAATTGACTGACGCCATGAATGTGGGACTAGTTTCTTTGTTAGATGGCTGAAACACTTCCATCTCAAGCAACTCTATCATAGATTCTTTAACGTCAAGAACAGACTTTTACATCTTCATGCATTTTAGAAATAGAGAACGAGGTTAGTACTGTAATGATAAGATGATAGATGGCAGCAATAGCATCGTCTAAGTTAACTTGGTTGCAAGGTGCAAGGGCTTGAGCCTTATATAAAATTTTTTATGGAAAATTTGATTTTGGTTTTCCCACGTCTAGGGCGGATCTTCATGAAGACCTGTTTATGGCTAGAAAGTTAGAGGTTGCTTCCAAATTCTTTAGTAAGGACATTCTTTATAGCCGTCCAAGAGGTACTCATATTAAAGTATGGCATCATAATCTCTAGGGCTTTCCCATCTAGACAGGTTTTAATAGGTTAACATTTTTGACAATCTGTAGCTTGTTCCATAGTGACTTAATATAGAAAAAGGCACAACTGAATGGTTTCAGTTTCAGATACATACTTCTCTTTGAAGCTAAGTTTAAAATAGTTAGCAAATTTGAAGAGCACTTGGATGGCTGGAAAGGTCAGTCACTCAGACTCAATGTGTTCTGTGAGCTCAAGTCAGAATGAGGTATAGATTTATTAAATTGGCTGCGGAATTCATCCATGTCATCCTGGAGAGTAGTGTTACAGTCATTGATATGCGTGAGAGGGGCTTTAGTATCTAAAAATTGATTTTTTTTTGATCTCAGCCGATTTAGGGGCTAATTGAGCAAAAAGGGACTTGTTTAGCTGCAATGGTTTGGAGTTTTGTATTCATCTGCTCACGTTTTGATCAAAGTGGGCCTGAAAATAATCAGATTTTTCACAGGTTGCTGTAGTTTTTGCATATTTGGTGTTTAAGGCGATTAAGGTTAGATCTGCATCAAGATGATCCCCTTCAGTAGTCATTTCAGCTCCTCAGGACACCAGTAGTAATTGTCGCTCCAGACCTTAATCCAAGCTTCATGTACTCATTAAATGAAGCTCCAACTGTGGAAGAGGATCCAGGAGGACCATGAGGACTATAGGTCCAAGGGTTCCTGCTCTCCTTTTTTCCCACTTCGCCAGGAGGTCCTTTTTGAATAACAACCTCTTGAATTAGTGTCCTAGTAGTTCATTCAGCCAACTTATAAATCTAAGCGGCCAAGGCGGTAATTTAGGAATCAGTGCTCTTGCAATTATTGTCAATATGGTCAATAAGGATGAACAAAGTGTATTCCACTCATTGGTCCATGTAGTAATGGCATAGATCATCCGCTGAGAAAGTTATTTTGTAAGTATAAGATAACCTTAGTATCAACCTAGGCCAGGTGACGTTATATTTCGTTGATTTCTCAATGGTTATCTAAAACAGCCTCACGACTGTATCATCCAACTTTTTATGTGACTTCATACAACTCAAGGAGCTGAGAGTGAATTTGATTAGCCAATCTAAGTTGCCGTTGAACCTCCAAGTGTTGCAGCCCAAGTAGCTGCATTTGATGGTAAAAAGCAGGATGTACTAATACTTAAAGTTAGATTTCTGTTCAGGAGACTCCTACTTCAAACCAGGAAGGTCAGGAGATGAATATAGATGAGTCAGGTTGCTAGAAATCCGTGTAGTGTGGCTATGGCTGAATCTTTCACCAGGGGTAATAGTTCTACACAGTAATGTGGTGACAATTTTCAACAACATAGATGGTCTGCATTTGATAAAGCAAATCATCTGGCACAGAGACAGTCAGTGTCATGGTCACATTGAATTCAAGCTCTCAAGTGTGAGGCAAAGGAGCATCAGATTTTTGTAATGACTCATTGGGTCAGGCTCATTTTCTCCTCCATATTAGGAGGGCTGTCATCGCTGGTATTGTTCAACCAGAAGATAGGCCTTCACCAGGGAGCCTTAGAAGGACCTGAAAAAGCACCAGAATCAGATTTATTGATTTTTATGAAGGTTGGGACTTTTGAAGGTTATTTGACTATTATCTAACTGTAGCGCCAGCGTGAATCTCTTAGGGCTGCTGTGCTCCCAAGGCAATCTCTCAATGGAAATTTGTCATTGAGGCTACTCTATATGGAAACATGCAAGAAAATCTCTAGTATAACGACAAGACAAATATGATTGTATCTTTATTAGTCATAAGACATATATATTTATAGGGCCTTGTAAGATTTGAAATTTTCAGGATAGACCTTGTGGGAAAATCAGGGTTAAGTAAGGTATGGTAATCTCTTGATCAGCGAGGTGGATTACAAAGGCTTTTGGTGTACTTGGTCTTTCTTGCTTGTGGTGTCGGTTTCTGATGACCTCTGAAAGGCAAGATCATTGTCAATTGAATCAACGCCTAAGTCAGGTAGTTTTCGAATTCAGAAGAAGTTTAAAAATCCACTCAATCTTTCAGGAGATCATTGAACTTATCTTTTTTGGTATCTGCCAAATTGGTGGATCTCCTCTGGTCAGGTTGTAATTCAGTTTATGTTCTAATCTCATCCGTCTCAACTCAAATCTCATTTTTCCTGATACTTAAAGAGGTAATCCCTCCTATCCCTTTCTTGGGTCTAGGCATCAATTTAGCTGAGGAAGTTAAATGCTAAATATTCTTCCCATAATATTTGATTTCAGGATATCTTCCAGGGGAGTTTAAATTAACAGCTGAGGTTCATGACCAGGTGATAATATTTTTAGTAGCCCAGATGGCCACCGCTATGTCAGTTTTCCTAGGGAATTTCTAGTGGCAACAGGTGCTGACTCCGCCATTTTGGAGTCTGTTTTACATCCCAGCTGTGTGGCAATATTTATTGATGGGTTTGTATCTCTAATGTCAAAAAAATAATTTTTGATGCATTGGATGCAGAAGCAGATGATGATTCACTTGGATTTGATCAGGCAATATCACAAATAGCACTGACTAATTCCAGTGGAAGTCTCCTGAAAGATTTGCTATCCATCACAGAGTACTTACCATTATTTTTATTAGTGGGAGCGTGATTAGGCCGTCATCACTTTTTGATTAGCACTATAAGGAGGTTTGTCCTATTTTTTCATATGTAGTTAGGCTGTGGGTACTGCTCTATTTAATGCAGTATCTCATAAGCAGGCTAGTATATCCTCTATATTCTTGTTTTGGTCACTTTTTATTTGTAGAAATGACAGTTAGCGGATATGGACCACTCAATCTCTTGTTCAGGAGCACCTTACTAAGGCAACAAGTGATTACAAGCAGTTTGTGGATTGATAAGAGCCTCTTCACCTGTTGAAATCAGGGTTTGGGTAAATTTTGCAGGTTCAGAATAGCCCTTGGTTTCAACAATAAGGTCAAATAAGTTTTAATAAAACTGCCAAAATTAAGAAAAAGGAGGTTTTACCACTAAATAAAATAATAAAACTTTAAAACGGATAATAAAGGTCAAATGTAATAAAGTTTTATTAGTTGTGATGAGCAAGTTAAAAGTGACCTTATACATTTGCACTGCTTAGTATATAAATGAAATCAAGGCTTGTGAAGCGAGATAGTTGATTAATCCATTATTGGCTTCATGCCTATTTAGGAATATGAGGGTTCAACCTATTGGATCTCTCAAAATTTGCCTCGCTTTGTTGGAATAGCTAATAGAGGGTTGATAGTCGGGAAAACTAAGCCGTGAGGTAACGTTTTGATAAATTTAAGCCAATCACCGTGGGAGATCAATTTCACTTGGTGTAACCCTCTTAAGGCCTATAAAAGAGCCTAATATCCATGCTGTAGTTTGCAGTGAATTGACTTTAGGACATAGGGGCCTATGGACGGCTTCCCTAATTTTCCAGTGGTTCAGCATAATCCTATCATTACTTGTAGCCCTTTTTGGCTGGTGAGAGGGAGTAATCACCTTACTCTGAGAGGTCTTCTTTTACTGAGAATCATATTGGCCTTTTGTATAATTAAAATTGGAGTTATTCTCCTCCAAACTTTTCTTACTTTCTAGTCAAACAACCATTTGTCTGACACCACCCATTACATTAAGGTGGGTTCAATCGTTATGCTCAATATGTGCCACCTGAATTTGAACTTTCCCTCCCAGAAGTTCAGGAGCAAGCATTCTAGTCCTCATATAGTGGAAGAGAATCTGGGTAAAGGGCCTTTCAGTTGGCCTTTCTCACTCATTGAAAGTAACACGCAGTTTTTCATGCTTCCCAGTTGTCCCATTTCAAGGAAAAGGAACATGTTGTCCACAAACCAATTGTGATCAAGGGTTCATAAAAAGTGAAGGTGGGTACCATTCTAGCATCAAGGAAATCCTGTCACTCAGTGCAATACTTGATTGCCTGGAAGAAGTTTTCTTCCTATGAGAACAGCTGGATCAGAACTTGTAATTGTGCAAACTGATGCAAGTTGGTATAGCCTTCCATTCCACACAACTGGATGCTCCTCACCCACCCCAGAAAGTTTCATCCATCTTACCAATCAAGCTGCCCAAAGAGCACAAGAATGTTGCACTTACACGTGTTTCCGTTGATGGTGCTCCCCATTTCAAAAATGGAAGGGTAATGAAAGCCTTGTGTGAACTACACTTTTAGCTTAATTGGGAAAAAAGCCCATTTAGAACCAAGAAGGTGCAAGCTGACAACTGTCCCTCTCATCACCTAGGGCAATTTGGCCATGTGATATATGAGAGGTGGGTAATGGCATACCCCTTAAATATCATGATTTTTCTCCTCAGTTCACCACCCAAGGGTTGGCGCAGAAAACTTGGGAGGTGTGTCATGAGGTGGTGGTCAGAAGCCATCACCAGTGGAAGGTTCACAGCAATAGTCCACAGGAAGTTTCCTTCATAGGGTCAAGTTCCACCAGCAAAAATAAAAATCAGTAACTGGAAAATTTAATTGTTCAGGTCACTTCTAGGCTTGAAAATCCCCATTTTGTCACTCCTCCATCATTATTTCAAATTAAGCCCATCCCTGACTGGTACAGGTGTGGGAAACCCTTTTACTAAACAATGGAGCTGGCCATATGTAGCCAGGTTATGGGCGCAACCTGCTGTCTGATGTAGGAGCTATCATCATCTCATCCAAGCACAATTGCAGCAAAATCAAAAGTTTCATTGGTCAATTCAATTCAATACCAATCCAACTATCCAAGTCAGAATTGAATTGATGCCAGTAGCTATTTAGGGTATTAATTTTCCAGGACTTAATCATAAAATTATTCCTGACAGTAGTACGCTTGGTCCCAGTTCCCTATTCAGTGAGCATATAAGGCATCAGTCCCTAGCAGGTACAGCTGTTGCTCAATTTTTACTTTCTGCCTTTTAGTTTCAATAAATGATTATAATAAAATCCAAAATTATTTATGAAGTTAAGAAGCCTGTGTGACATTTAATGGCTATGATTTCCAATTTTAGATATACCTGGCTAGTACTCATGATTGTCTTATTTTTTGCATCCCTCAACATGTATGGCTGTACCAGAGGTATTCTAGCTGGTCTTTTGGGTGGTAAACTATAATGAGGGCCACTTTTCTTTCTCGTTGCAATCACTATTGCAACCTATTCAATTCAAGACTGAATCTAGTTTGATAATCTCACAGAGAAGATTAGTCTGCGCCCATGTCAGGGAGCAGTTGGGCAAGCAAGGTAAGAGGAGCAGGTGGAAGGCCCGCGGCCTCCAACGTTCAAAAAGGCCCCAGAGAATCCGGCGGAATTGACAAAAATCTTATAAAACTGGCGGTCACGATTTCCCCAGAGATACTCGTGTGGCAAGCACGATGCAACCAGTACATCAACACGCCACACTCCCAGCCACTTTTGTCGGTGGAATTTGGAGTCTGTGTGTATCTGGACATCCAAAAAATGGCCTTATGGGAAAAATTTTGTGAAGATGTACACAAAATTTTCCTGACCGCGGTGTACGTTGCACCTCACTCCATGTCACGCAGTTGGCTGGACCTAGGTTTTGAGATCAAAAAAGCAGCAGACAAGGCTGCAGCGGTGCGCGTAGTGGTTGACCTCCTCAAAGGGCAATGGGTCATCGAAACCAAATGCACCAGATGGACAAAATCAAACCAAATTTTCCTCACGTTTGACTTTTTGCCTACTATGGTAAAACGTGACATTTTGGAACAACACCTGAAAGATGGTTTCACCATATATGGCGAAATACAATCTTTTGAAATGCAACGCTTCACACTGATGCCACACCTGTGCACCGGCAAAGCCATTGCAGTTCTGACCCCAACTGAGGAGATCGCGAAGGACCTAACCCAGATCCCGCACTCCACTTTTATTGATATTGCAGGGCATACCACCCACCCATTCTGGGTGACCGTGGACAGCGCGCCCCCATTTGCACCCACTGTGATGCGTTTGGCCACAAGGCACATGCATGCCCCATCAAGGAGGGCATCACATTCCAAGAGCACCCCTCAGCGGCCATGGCTAACGGAGAGGTGCACTATGAGCCAACTGCAAGCACCAAGGAGGCTTTCACGTGGGGAGCACAAGGCTACTACCTATTGGTAAAGCCTATCTCCCCACAAGAATAAAAGAAGGCCAAGCAGGCCCGCAGGGCCACAGCCAAGGAAACAGCCAAGGCCACCACCACTATCCCACACTCACAACGCCAGGAGGACATGGAAACCTTCGCAGCAGAAGCAACTTGGGAATCCATCAACCAATCAGATTGGGAAGCCCATGCTGAGTGGGCCATTCAATCTGAGGATCTGATGGGAGACTCAATCTCACCCAATCGTTGCACCCAAGTTCTGGTCAAAACTGACTTGGGACCTATCCCAACTGAAAAAAAAAATTTTGACCCACTCAACGGTGCACTGAACTCATTTGCACCACAAAAAATTTGTTCGACGTCAGGAAAACAAAAAGCGAAGGCCAAAGCCAATGCAACTCTTTCTGCAAAAATCAACAAAAACTCTGTTAGCATTGCTGCTAACACCCGCACTGCTGTGAAAGCCCGTGGGGACCTAGAAGAGGCTGGTGGGCCCGGGGCCCACCCCTTGCACCTAAGGTGCAAAGGGGGAAACCTTCTCTTTAGGGACGTTGAATATTGCTGGACTCAAGGCCTCCCCATCCCAGGCTAGGAAACTGAGTTTTTTACAACACAATTTACCCGTGGATATCCTGGCCATCCAGGAGTCCCACTGTCCACAAGGTTCTGAGGAAACTTGGAAAACAATGCTCCTCCCATCCCTATCCTTTTGGTCAAAGCACTGTGGGGTACTAATTTGGAAAAATAATTTTTTCAAATTTGTATCCTCAGAAATATTCCTAAATGGCTGAGTGCTCATCGTCACCTTCTCGTGGGCTGACATAGCACATGCAATCGTCAATATTTATGCCCCAAACAGTGCACACAAGCGTCAGGAATTTTTCTCATCAGTCAAATCCCTCCCACTACCCCCTGATTCTTTCCTAGTCAGCAACATGAACTGTTGGCTAACCTCACCAACGGACCAGTGGCCTCCCTCACCCCACGCCCCACAGGGTCACATTGAACTACGCATTCTAAAGGCCACCCTTGGGTTAATGGATGCACTGTGCGACATGCCCCACTGCTTGAAAACATGATGCATCCCCATGTCCACAATGGCCAATTAAGGTCCATGACCTGCATCAACCTTATTCTAACGCCAGCAAAATTCCAACCCCACATCTCCCACTTCCAAACAACAAAAATGGAATTCTCTGACCACCGACTGGTCTCAATAACATACCACCTACCTGTCACAGTTGCTAAGGCTCCACATTGGTGCAAAATCCGCCCCCCGAGCTCGCATCACCAGGATTTTCCACGTGGGTGGAAGAGGCAACTTTGGCAAAAAAGTTTGTTGCACCGTTTTGTGCGGACCCCATTTCCACATGGGCAACTTTCAAAGAGGACATCATCCGCCACTCCCGCCATCTCTCCTCCAGATACTCATGAGCCACATCAGCGGTTATCTCACGCGCTCTGGCAGAATTGGCACACTTGGAGTCTAACGTTCCAGCTACAGGATACAGCCCTGTATGGGGCCAGAAGTGGGCGGAGGCAGCCGCCCACCTCAACGCACTCGAAAGGCAACACAAACATTGGGTTTGTGTCTAATACAGGGCCACACGCATCACTAAAGGTGACAAGTGCACCACATATTTCTTTAAAATAAATTTTGCACCATGCCAGAGTGTGGCCTGCACACAGGCGTGAAGATCAGATAATTCTATTGCGGATACACTGGCCGAAGTGGCAACTGAAATGCAAAAATATTACTCCAAGTTGTACCGAGCCAAACCAATTCAGCCAGCTGAAGTGGCAGAATTTCTCGACCGAGCTCATATCTGCACCATTTTCTGATACCTGGAAATAATGAATTTAATTACTCTGAATGAATTATGGACAGCCATTCGCGGTGCGCCAAACTGAAAATGCCCAGGCCCAGATGGCATTCCATATGAGTTCTACAAAAAATATTTCAAATATATATCCCCACTTCTGCTTGCCTCACTTAACCAAAGCCTGTTGGAAATGCGCCTCCTACCAGGAGGACATGAGGCCTTTACTGTCACACTCTTCAAGAAAGGGGATAAGCTTGATTTAGCCAACTGGTGCCCCATT
Organism: Massospora cicadina; assembly: GCA_022478985.1. NCBI lineage: Eukaryota > Fungi > Entomophthoromycota > Entomophthoromycetes > Entomophthorales > Entomophthoraceae > Massospora > Massospora cicadina. Next base: position 55,889 of record JAKSZP010010634.1, on the reverse strand, counting down.
TCTCTAACAAACACAGACACCAAAATTTTAACAAAAATTATGGCTAACTGATTAGGGACTGTAGCATCTGCCATCATCTCCCCAGAACAATTTGGTTTCATCCCCAGAAGGTCAATTTGGGATAACGTGCACTCTGTGGCTAATGTATGTCAGTCCACAGCCTCTGGGGCACTGGTATTCTTGGACCAACAAAAGGCCTATGATAGAGTAAACTGGGAATACCTAAGGGCCTGCCTCCATCAATTCCGCCTACTCCCTCACTTCATCAACTGGGTGATGCTGCTCACGGAATCTGCAACAATGGCAGTGCGTGGCCCAGGCTTCCTAATGGAAGTAGTCCGCCCTCAAAGGGGCTTGCGACAAGGGGACCCCCTCAGCCCACTCTTATACAACTTCAGCCTTGACCCAATACTGCGAAATGTGAATGCCCAACTCACTGGGGTCCATGTGCCAGGCCAAGCCCCAGTCAAAATAATGGCATTCGCAGATGATTGTGTAGTTGGGGTGTCTAATAATCAAGATGCACGCGCGCTTGAAGCTCTCATCCAGGAATATTCCCGGGTAAGCAACGCGGCACTGAACGCCTCCAAAACTGAAATCATACTCCTTGGTCAGTTTCAGAACTGCTGGGCCCCAGCAATTAGTTCCCAACCCAGCCCATCTGCTCGCCCACGTCCACGCCTTACTAACTCAACACACACCGCTCCACTGGTGCTCCCCTTCGTGCAACGCCCTACCATAGGACCGGTGCACCATCTGGGCATGTGGATGGAGGCAGGCGGATATGCATCAGCAGTAATGGAGTGCCATATTCTGGACAACGTGATGAAGCAAATCGCCTCTCTCAGAGCCCACCCTACTTCCCTTACTGGCAGGGTTGTTTTAGCCAACTCTATGCTCCTATCCAACGTCTGGTTCAGAGCTCACGCCATCCCCTTCTCCCCAAGCTTCTTCAAATCCTTGTATGCCTTGCTGCAAGGATGGCTTTGGTCAGGCCGCCCTCCACCAGTGCGGCTAGAGGTCATGTTTGGCCCTCATCATCATGGTGGCATGGGCCTGCTTGACTTCAATGCCCATGCTGCCAAGATCCTGGGCACCTGGATTGCGGCTGTCACCGCTCCCACACTCCCATCCCAACACTGGTCCCGCGCAGCCCACTCCAACTTCTCCTGAGCCTTGGGCCTTAACAATCCATCAAACCCCCACACCCTGATGAAATACCTCGCATCACACACATCGGCCACAGGTCCTCACGGGACAAAAACCCACTACAAATGAATCCTACTCTCCATGCGGAGTGCAGAGTGGAGAATTCGTATTAGTGGACATACAACCCAAAGAGGCCGCACCTCTCCTCAGTTCACACAAGAGGTACAGGGGCTACCCATCCATGATGGCGTGATCCCCATTTGACCCCATGTCCTATCCAGAGTGGACTACCTGGACATGATGGACATCCCTTATTCCATTGAGACCCAAAAACAATCTGGAAATATGTACATCACCCTCTGTTGCAGCCTCAAGTCCGCTCCCATGTGTGGCGCTGCCTGAGGCGGGTGTATCGTACAGCTGAGCGCTCTAATGCTTTACACTCATCCTGTGTCGTGTGTGGCCAGTATGGAACGCTGTTTTACTGCCTGGAGAAGTGCCCCACCTCTAAAGCGATATGGCGCGAAGTTCAACGTCTGCTGGGCCAGGATCAAACGCATCCCTTCAGTCTGTCAAGAGATATGTTTGCTCTATCAATGGCCTCCTCCCTTCCACCCTCCCTCTGTGCTCTGGTGGTTGCAATCACCATGTGGACCATCCACACGATTATCTTAGATGCCATCGCAGGCTCCACCCCACTCTCCCAGAAACTGTCCACAGATTCCAGTCTCATTTAGTGGACCACTTTCAAGCGTGGATGTTTAGATACCTCCCACCGCGTCACCAACAGCTGGTCTCCTCCTGGTTCCCAGTCTGGTTCATCAAATCAGACCCTTCCTCCACATGTGCTCAATAGTGGCTACGGCCCCTTCACATGTTCCCTCCCCCTCCCCATAAGTGGCGTTCCCGCTGGCAACAAGAGATAGCATGGCTTCTCTGGGGTGCCTCCCCCAGTACTAAGTTTATCTGTCCTGAGTCATATTTGGAAATGTCCATCCCATGGTCAGCCTTACCCGCAATAAATTTAAACTATACTGAGGGCCAGTGCAGTCTTATTAATATTAGCACGCTTCATGACACAGACTCTGTGGGAAGTTTCAATAAATGCCTTATAAATTGGTTCTAGATTTTTTGGCATATATTAAGGCCCATTCTAGAATATCAGACACTTATCTCAGATGTTACAAAAAAGTTATATATTTTTTAGGCTTTCAAAACATTTACAAACTTGGCCTTTCATTTGTTCTTAAATCTCCTTAATTTGGCAAGTGTTGACACTTAAGCAGATTTTATTATACTACTTAAAATCAATTTGGGGCTAAGGGAGGATACCCCAGTGGTAGAGTATGGACCCTCTACCACTGCCTCCCGAGTTCGATCCCGGTAATGGACTTTGGGTAGGGGATGATTTTGACTGTGTTGGTTTTGTGCACCAATGCCCTGAACTGAGATAGCAAATAGCAAAGGCGGTCCATGGAGTTCCTGGCCTATCATACACCACGCATGGAGTTTTTCCAGGTTTTATCCTCCTTTCCCATTTTCTTCACTTCCCTAATCAGTGCAGTACCATCCCACAGGTCAGCCCACCTCGAATAAAATTTAAAATTTAAAATTTAAAATTTAAAATTTAAAATCGATTTGGGTCTGATTTCTGAGGGTCTAGGCCCTAGTAGCCTGCCTGTTTAGCCTTAATATACCTATTAAGGGAAACTAAGGATATGTGGCATCATGATAGACTTGATCATCATATAATTTTACTGATTTTTAGCTTCACTTTCATAGGAAAGTTTTTTTATAACTAATACCACTTTTCTAAAGAGAAAAGTCTCTTTTTTGTTTACCTGTGATAAGGAATCTACTATAACCATTATCTGCAAACATTGGTAATTTAAAGCACTTGTTTAGTCTCTAATTATAAGTCCTGGGGAATGGCCTCTGGGTGTCAATCAGGCTATTTTCCTATTTCCAAGCAAGAAGGCACTGAAGAGGATGGCAATACCCCTCGTTACTCAGGGTGATCTCACTCATATGGTAGATGAGCGCTGGGTAACAGCTCTCCTGCTTCAGATACTGCTCCCAGTACCCACACTCTCCTTGGAAGAACTGCTATGAGGAATCAGTGAAATCTGCACTGAGATCACTGAAATGAAATTGATCATAACCAATTCAGTGGCAATCAGCCCAATGCTCAGATTTCAAATGGTCAAAAAGGTATGAAGACTGATCTATCAGCTAAATTACTCTACAGTTGTAATTCAGTTAATATAACAATTGGAAAAAGTTCCCCCTCCTAAATTTGTTGGGGATCACCCCCAATAGGCAGGTAACAGCATTGGATACCATTGACAAGGTTTTGAAGCTTTTGCTAGAAAATCAAGTGTTGCACCTGATACAATACCACTGACCAAATGAATGGTTCAACAACTGAGCACGGGTGGGTTGGGTATCCTGAACCTGTTCCCAACCAAATGGGCCCACCCCTATATGGGGTGACCTTGGGGGATTCCCACCACTCATTGGGCCAAATACTATCGCACCAACTATCAGAAATATAGCTGAGCCTTAGTTCAGATGTTTGAGGTCAAACTGACAGCGACTTGGCCCACTGCCAAATTTTTTGATATTGGTTCCCAGGAAACTAACCCACCCATTCCCAAATAATTCACTGGTTAGGTCAGACTTGCGGGACCTAATCCTGGCTTATTTCTCCCTCAAATCAACTACTCTTTAATCAGTTGTATCACACTGAGAAAATTGTTGGTCAATTTTTCTTCCTTTAATTTTCTATTAAAAAATATTCCCCTAAAAAATTGAAGTTTTATATGTTGAGAATTAAGCCACCTTTTCTGCCAACACTCTCATACCCCTTGGGGTTAATGGCTATATTTATCTGGTACTTTATTTTGTGCCTGTACAAAATTCTGGCTCACCAGCAGATATTGGTGGAGCTCCTTTCCAATTCCATATTTGTCATATCAGCAGCAATGCCTTGGACATTCTGTTTTGCCATTCGGGGGCTCTGGTACCTCAGCTGGCAGGCCAGTCTAATTTTTACTTGCTGTTCACCTGACACTAATATCATGCTGACAAATTAATATCTTGTCTTGACTTATCTTCTTGTATATCTCAAGGCAAGTGTGAGTTAATATTCTTCTTTTACTTTGCAGCATAGCTGCTATTCCTCAACATTTTCAAAAACTAGCATCTTCTTTTTTGCTTATCTTATTTGCATCCACACTATTATCTCAACCTTGTTGTTGCTTAACTTAGCCATTGATTATTGGATGCTACTTAGCAGATTGCAGCCAAAAGCTTTTTATTAGATAAATTCTCTAATTTTGATCCTATAAGGTTGCAAAGTCTGCTTTTCTGTTTCTTTAACCTTTTTAATGATTTTCTGCATATGTGTGTCCAAAAAATGGGGGCTTATATAAAATCTAAATTTGTATATATGCATCCAAAAAATATGGGTATATAAATCTAAAATATATAACATAACACTTATATCTTAGATGCATATATGCATTTTTTAGATTTACATAAGCTCCCATTTTTGGACGCATATATACAGAATATCAGAAAAAGGGTTAAGTAACTTGATAAAACAAAGCTTTGTATATTGTTAATAAATTTAAATAGTTACCATTTACTTGATTCCTTAATTTCAAAAGTAAATTATAATTGATGCAACTTGACTGTTGACATTTTACTCAAGACTACAATTCTGATTAGTAATTTTGTGTCAATGCAAACATTTAGTGTCAGATAGCCAAGATAATATTAGCTAGGAGTGATGATTTTTTAGTAATATACTTGATGATACAAACGACCACAGTAAGAAACATATTTCTTTTTCTACTTCAAGAGCAAATGTTACATCTTCTGTCACGAATTTTTGCCTTTGAAACGTTGCATTAAATCTAGTACTAAAAAAGAAACGTTACATTACCTTACAGTAGGCTCATTTGTAGGAATTTAATTTACAAGTTTTAAACTAGCAAAGGATTTTAAAAATAATATATTCCATAAATTTCACCATAAGGCCATGTTTAATTTTTTGAGTTTGACAAACATGCCAATGTGTCAGTCGAAAAATTTGCTACCCTGACAAAAGTTTCTTAGAGGTATAACCCCGAGCTTAAAGTTAGTATGTTCACAGCCCCTCCCAATGCTCACATATAAGTCGAACAATACCTAATCAAACTCTTAAAATCACTTAATGTCGCCTAGATCATTGATATGTTTTGTCGTTTTATCAGCCAAGCCATACCTTACCATTGCAGCAATGCCTGTACATTAAGTTTTTGAATCATTTTGCAATAACAATAAATTAACTCCCAAACTAATTACTCCTCCATATGACAGCGTTGGCAACACACTTCACCGCAGTAGAATTGAACAAATTTTAGTTATACGCAATCAAATCGGACCAACTTTGAATCGACAGTACATATTTTCCTTAAGGTTAGCTTACATCATAAAATAGAAGAGGAGCTTTGGGTTTTTATAAAATAAAGTTTTCACATTTAGAGATTAAGTAATCGCACAATAAAGCTTTTTGTTTATTTCTAAGCATTGTAATCATTTTTTAAAAATTGCGAAAAGTGTAGAAGATAATTGTTCGGTAAGAGTCGGGTCACAGTGTAAAAGTTCATCAGAAAGTTTCGCAGGGGAAATTAAGGCCACACACCTAATTCGCCATTTTCAATATTAGGTTCGTATTTTCAAAATTAGAAGCATGAATTAAAATTATCACTACTGAGAATTTAGAATAGGTATAGTTGAAAATAGAAAAGGTGATTATAAATATGCGAATCTACCCGATTTTTAGAAGTAGTTAACAGGCTGTAGCAAATAACTTTATTCGCGGCGATTTGAAGCTATAGTATAATAAAAAACAATCCATACAACTTCAATAATTTACTAAAGAAACAAAAAATGTAATAAATTCTTTGATCCAACTCAAATGATTTAATGGTCGCATATATTTTAATAGAGACGATAACCCAGGAAATAAGTTTTAAAAAATAAACCAAAGCTTCAAAAACGGCTAATTTGGAATATATACCACAAAAAAGACAGCTTGACAAAGTGACTAATATAAATATTATTTGGATAGAATTGCGCTTACATGACAAGAGTTAATAGTGATGAAAAAGATCTTAATGCAAGTGACTAGTTACACATTGAGTTGCCGGAGGATCACAAAGACCCTTTTTTTCCAGCCTGTCATCAATGCACTCATCTAAATAAAGCAACGTTAAAATAGTTTCATACGATTGAAAATATAAATTTAAGGCAGATTTTAACTACTCTTCTACAAAATCGGTTACTCGTACAAGAAAAGAAGTAGAAGTTGTTCGAAAAAAATAAGCTTACTGCAATCGACAAAGGAATAGGTGTGACAAAAGCTTTTCCAGGAATTATCAAACGCTCGTATAGCTTAATTTTTGTCTCTTGTGGGATGGCTCGATACCACTCCTTCCAGTCTGAAATACTACTTTCTTTTGTCGGTGTTTTTGGAAGGGGTTGATAGGAAGATCCGTTTTTAAATAAAGCCATCATATAATTGGATATTTTCTAATACAGCTGGTTCTTAAGAAATAAAAAAGAAACTTAATAGAAGCTGAGGTAATTCAGCCTTCACCAAAATGTTTATCAAGTTCTTTAATTTTTAAACTAGGATTAGGTACATTATCGGAATACAAAAAGTGTCTCCATTCATACTTAGTTCTTTTCAGCTACTGCTCTGCTATACAAGTAACCAAAGTATCTGGTTTATAAAAATTTAAAGCGATCACTCCCTTAACATGGAGTCTAATTTTTGGGATATAATGTTCAGCTCATTAATAGTCTAAGTGGGTAAAAAGGTTGATGGATAAATCTATGATGCCATTTAGTTCGATTTTGACCTTTGAGCATCTTTTAACCCTAAAAGAGAAAACCTTGTTTCAAGTTACATAAAAACTAAACATAATATTATGATTTTAAATGTCAAGGCTTGTTTTTTCAGAATTTTTCAAATTTAAAGGAAAAAAACTACATATCAGTCAAAATAAGCTTTATTGAAGTACTTTAAGTGACAATATTATATATTTTCAATAAGTAGAGACTCAGCATACACATGCAATGTTCTGCACAGAATGTGAAGTCCAGGGAACATCCCCTGTGTGTCAATCAGGCCCTCTTTCTGTTTCCAAGTAAAAAGGCTCCAAAGAGGGTGGCTGTACCCCTTGTCACCCAGGGTGACCTCACCCACGTGGTAGATGAGTGCTGGGTAACAGCCCTCCCTCTTTGGATCCCTCCCCCAGTGCCCACATTCACCTCACCCAAACTTATAAGCCTGATCAGGGAAATTTGTGCCAAAATCACCAAAATGAAGTTGATCAGTCTGAAAACAAGTGGAAACAAGCCCAATTATTGGAATCCACATAGTCAAAAAGGAATAAAGATTGATTCATTGACCAGAATTGCTGACAGTTTCAATTTGGCCAACACCGCAATCATCAAAATTAACCCCTCCCAAAATTGTCAGGGATCATCCCCGACATGCAGGTAGCAGTATTGGATACCATTGATGATAGTTCAAAGCTCCCTTCTGACAAATCTGGTATTGCAGCTGATACAACACTTTTAGCCAAATGAATAGCCTAGTGACTGGGCATGGGAGGGTTGGGCATCCCAAACTTATTCCTAACCAATTGGGACTGCCCCTATATGGGGTAGCCTTGGGGGATTCACATTGCTTATCATTACAGACACTATCATACCAAATACTGGAAATGCAGTCAAGTCTCAGTTCAGGCATTCGAGGTCAAACTGACAGTGACTCAGCATGCCACAGATTCCTTCAATGTCAGTTCCCAGTAGGCTTATCTGCTCCCATTCCCAAATAATTCACCGGTTAGGTCAAACTTGAGGGACCTGATCCCAGCTTGTTTCCTTATCAATTGACCACTATTTAATCAGTTGTATTACACTGAGAAAATTATTAGTCAATTTTTCTTCCTTAATTTTCCATTAAAAACCTTTCTCAAAATTTAGTTTTTTATATTGAAAAATAAACCACCTTTTTCACTGACACTCACACACCCCTTGGGGTTAATGGCTATATTTATCTAGTATTTTATTATGTGCCTGCATGAGATACTGGCTCACTGACAGATATTAGCAAAACTCCTTTCTAGTTTCATATCTGTCATACCAGCAGCAGTGCCTTTGGCATTCTGGTTTACAGTTCAGGTGCTCCAGCACCTAGGCTGGCAGGCTGGTCTGATTCTAACTTGCTGTTTGCCTGACATAATCAACCAACCATTATTCCTAACTATTTCTGCCTTTTTTATTAATATTGGTATAGCAATGGCCCCTTCTTTGTAGCTGAACCAGGTTGTGAAGAAAATTTTCCTGTCTATAATATCCTAGTTCTACTCAAAATATCAAATCCACACCCCATAGTTGCTGCAGCTATTGTGCCCATGTCAGTAGGATCTGATATTCTGACTTACAATGAGCTTACTCCCCCTATGAACCTAGCAGTTTTCCCTGACTCCACTACCATATCTTTAGTATCACTGAATTCATCCACAACTACTAATAAAGAAAACTTCACTTACTTCTTATTACCTATGAAGATTAGTGTTAGGTCCCATTGCATCTCCTTTGAGGCCTTGGTGAATACTGGAGCTGCAGGCAATTTTATGAGTGTTGAACTGGCTCAACAATTGGAACTTGACCTGGATGCAGGCCCTTCAGTGATGGTTACATCATCAGCCTCCTAAACCTCATACCTAGTTTACCAACCAGTTACATTCTCAATACACAAGTTCAGCTTCTGTGATTGGTTCTCAGCAATGCTGAACTTGGTATTCCCAGTTATCTTAAGAGTTGGATGGTGACATCAGCAATATATTAAGATTCATCTAGAGTCATATATGTTGTCTTTTACAAATGATCAAACTGAGGGAGATTTTCCTTAAGTTAATACTCTCAAGAAAGACCAATTCATAGCTCCATAACTTCCCTTGTTTCCCCTTCAGGCCTCCCACCTAATTTCCCAAAGAATTGATGCACTAACGGAGTATTTTTGATACCAATAAGGCAGACCATCTTCCCCCTCACACCAAATTTGACTGTGAATTCCATACAATGGTACAGTTGGTGAAAATCAACTGCCCGTTGTATTCCCACACTGCAGAGGATGAGGTTGCACTAAATACTTGGTTGGACAATATGCTGAAAAAAGGGTGGTTGTTTAAGGAGACATTGCCAGTCACATCTCCCATCATCTTTGCTAAAAAAGCCGATAGTTCCCTCCATCCCTGCATGGATTATGGACATGTAAACAAAGTTAGGGTTCACGATCCCTACCCCTGCCTTTAGAGCATATGATAAGCCAAACAATCACCAAATCTTGGGTGTTCTCTAAGCTGGATCTTGTCAACGCCTTTAACCAGATTCGGGTAATGGAAGGGCAAGAATGGTTAACAGCGATCTGGATGAAGCAAGGCATTTTACAATTCTGCATAATGCCCTTCAGGATGAATAATTCCCCTACTATGTTCCAATGTATGATTGACAGTGTTTTGGGTGACCTCCAATTTACTTGCATGGTCGCTTTTATTGATGACATTCTGGTTCATTCCCTGACTCCTGGACAACACGCTATTGACTTGGAAGCAGTCGTAGCTGCTTTGCATAAGGCAGGCTTGTTCATTAAGCCCCCCAAATGCAAGTTCTATAAGGAGGAAGTTACCTTCCTTGGGAACCTCATCCTTAAGGATGGCTACGTGATTCCCCCTAATAAGTTGGATGCTATCTTGGAATGGCCTACCCCAACAACCCAGAAACAATTAAGGAATTTCTTGGGAACCATTATTTTCCTAAAAAAAATTTCCCCGGCTCTTTCCCAATTGGCGGCCCCACTCCACCCCCTCACCAGCAAGAACGTACCAGTTTGTTGGACGCCCAAGTGCCAGAAGGCGTTCAAGTTGATCAAGAAAGTTTTTTTATCCCCTCCCATCCTAAAACATGCGGATCCTGCTAAGCCATATATCATCATGTGCGATGCCTCCTTGGTGGCAGTGGGGCAGTGCTGCTCCAAGAGCATGAGGGCTTGGAACATCTGGTCGCCTATTTTCCCCAAAAATTTACATCTATGGAGCAATCCTGGGCCATCTACAATAAAGAGCTGGCAGCCATAGCATGGGCATTGACTCATTGGTGGTACCTGTTACAGGGTGCCCAGCATGAGTTAACTGTTTGCATTGATCACCAAGCTCTCTTGTATTTCTGTAAACCTTAAAATTGGTGCATCAATAAGCCTGAACCTATTGGGACTTGCGCAGCTTTAATTTTAAATACAAATTTGTAAAAGGTGCGCTTAATGTATTTCCCAATTTTCTCAGCTGAAATTTCGCTCACTGTCCCACGGATTTGGAAGAAGTGGACCTCATTACCGTGATTTCCACTGCTCAAATTTTGTCAATTGTTCCCCCTGTCATCTCTTCCGCTGCCCTTGCTTCTGACGCCCTGCTTGTTGCTCAGGCCTTAGCCAGCCAATTGACCTGCCCCAAAGGGGTGGAGTTATTCAAGCAATTGGCTTTTAAAATCATAAACACTCTCTGTACTCCTTGGTGGATGGACTCATCTATTTTAGGTTGCAAATTTTGGTTCCTCAACTTTTCTGAGCTGAGTTATTTTGTGCGCATCATGACCCTCCCACAATCAGCCATCCGGGCAACAAAAAATGCATCAAATTGAAAAAGTGAACCTATAACTGGGTGGGCTTAACTAAGGAAGTTCTGGTTTGGATTGCCAATTGTGTTACCTGTGCTTGGGCAAAGTCAGACCACTCAGGAAGGAAGGGTCTCCTGCACCCATTACAACAGGCGGAGGGTCCATGGACATTGGTGCCTGTGGACTTTATTATCAAACTCCCTTGTTCTAATGGGTTTATAGCTGTGATGGTGGTGGTTGATCGCCTCACCAAATTTTCCCTTTTTATTCCCAGTACTTCTGCGATCATGTCTGAAGAGACCGCTAAGCTCTTTGTAAGCCATGTGTTATCAATGTTGGGCTTCCACAGGAGATCATTAGTGACTGTGGACCCCAATTTACAGTGCAATTTTGGAATGAGCTTTTATCCATCCTAAAAATTACCCCCTGTCATTCCACCGCTTATCACCCCCATTCCAATGGACAAACTGAGCGGGTTAATCAAATTTTGGAACAGTATTTGTGCTTTTATGCTTTGGCCGCCCAGGATACTTGGGCCGATGACCTCCCTCTCACCAAATTTGCCTATAACAACGGTACTCATGCCTCTATGGGGTTTTCTCCCTATGAAGCAACGTTAGGCTATAATACCTCTTTTTCAGTTGGTCCCTGTATACGCCCAGAGGTTCCTGCTGCCACAGATCACGTTGAGCACATATGGTCTACCCAGTCCTTAGTATGGGAGCACCTCACAAAGGCTATCAATGATCATAAACGATTTGCAGATTGCAAACAGCTTCCTGGTCATAATATCACGGTGGGCTCTCATGTTATGTTGGATACAAGTCATCTGCGGATGCTGGTACCTTCCTGTAAGTTTGCAAGAAAACGTTTGGGTCCCCACCTGGTTGAGGAAGACTTGGGCAATGGTGCTTTTCAGTTGAAACTGCCAGCTCATTGGAAACAGCATCCCATCTTCCACGTGTCTCTGTTGTCCTCATTCGTGGGATTGTCCCCACTGAATCTGAACCAATTGTGACAGTGGATGCAGAAGAAATTGAATTGAAGAAACATCTTAGCATCTCGCAAATTTCAGCAGTCAGTTCAGTATCTCATGGCCTGAAAAAGTATCCAGCTTATGAGAACAGTTAGGTTAAGGCCCGTGATTGTGCTAACTGCATGGAACTGGTTGTTGCATTTCACAAATTCCACCCCAACGCCCCCCATCCCCTCCAAAAGGTCGCAATGGTAATGGAGATCAAACTACCCAAGGCGCACAAAAATTTGGCCCTCATGAAGTTCCCTGGCGGTGGAGCTCTTCCTTTGGAAAAGTAAAGGGTAATGTAAGTCCATGGGAACATCCCCTGTGTGTCAATTGGGCCCTCTTTCCATTTAAGTAAAAAGGCTCTGAAGAGGGTGGCTGTACCCCTCATCGCCCAGGGCAACCTCGCCCACAAGGTAGATGAGTGCTGGGTAATAGCCCTCCCTCTTTGGATCCCTCCCCCATTTCCCACATTCACCTCACCTGAACTTGTACCCTGAACAGGGAAATTTGTGCCAAAATCACCAAAATGAAGTTGATAAGTCCAAAAACGAGTGGAAATGAGCCCAATGATTGGAATCCACATAGTCAAAAAGGAATGAAGATTGATTTATCACCTGGAATCACTGACAGTTTCAATTTGGCCAACACCATGATTGCCAAAATTAAACCCCTCCCAAAATCGTTGAGAATGATCCTGACATACAGGTATCAGCATCAGACACCATCGACAATAGTTAGAAGCTCCCTTATGGCAGATTGGCCGTTGCAGCTGACACAACGCTTTTGATTGAACAAACAGCCCAGTGACCAAGCATGGGCGGGTTGAGCATCCCAAACTTATTCCCAACCAATTGGGACTGCCCCTACGTGGGGTGCGTGGGGTGGCCTTGGGGGATTCCTGTTGCTTATCATGCCAGATACTATTATGCCAAATGCTGGAAATGCAGTCAAGTCTCAGTTCAGGCATTCGAGGTCAAACTGACAGTGACTCAGCATGCCACAGATTCCTTCAATGTCAGTTCCCAGTAGGCTTATCTGCTCCCATTCCAAATAATTCACCGGTTAGGTCAAACTTGAGGGACCTGATCCCAGCTTGTTTCCTTATCAATTGACCACTATTTAATCAGTTGTATTACACTGATAAAATTATTAGTCAATTTTCTTCCTTAATTTTCCATTGAAAAAGCTTTCCCAAAATTTAGTTTTTTATGTTGAAAAATAAACCGCCTTTTCCACTGACACTCACACACCCTTGGGGTTAACGTCTGTATTTGTCTGGTATTTTATCATGTGCCTGTATGAGATACTGGCTCACCAGCAGTTATTGGCAAACTCCTTTCTAGTTTCATATCTGTCATACCAGCAGCAGTGCCTTTGGCATTCTGGTTTACCGTTTGGGTGCTCTGGAACCTAGGCCGGCAGGCCAGTCTAATTCTAACTTGCTGTTTGCCTGACAGAATGGGCATCTTTATACATCACAACAGACTAGTTGTTAAACATCTTTCTAATGGGCAGATTTGACAGTTGGTTCTTTTTGAAGGTCCTTGAATAGGACTTTCATCAACAGGTTTCCCCTTGATGATATCTTCAATAGTATACTGGAGTGAAAGCAACAAAATTGGTATATTTATATGCAATCTCAGCCAAGAAAGATATTAGTTGTCAGCTCAACCCAAGCATAAAATTTTTCCTATTCATGGGCCTTTTGATTTATGAAGGTTGTTTACATAAATAATATAGGAAATTATAGATGCAATATTAAGTATTCTATAAAACAAATACAAATGCCACTTCTCATTTTGCATGAAGTGCTCATGTTCTCATATATATGGTCAAACATATTAACCCCACCTTTTGTGCTATTATAAAAGTCAATAATATCTGGCTTACCCATTGTTTAGGATATAAGAGTATTTTCCTGAATTCATTATATTAAAAAGTATAATATTTCTAATTTTGGAATATATGACAGCAAAGGCTTCTTAACAAAGTAAAATTTAGTATTAGCAGCTAAGCAATTCTTTGTTGAAAGCATTTGTGATATAATTTTAGGTTTTTTAGCTTAAAGTATCTATCATAGTGAGGTTATAATGGTTTTGTAAGAGGTCATCAGTAAGTTTGATTGGTGTAACCAATTATCCATGGTTATATTTCTGTTTCTGCAACTCAGTGATGTAGTGAGTTTTTTTACATAGTGCTATGCTATTGAAATATTATCTCTCTTCTTAGGTTTTTACCTAGGTAAGGAGATATATCAATTATGTATTTTATTCCAGAATCATAAACTATGACAATTTTCAACCCCATATTTAGCTGGCTTGTTAGGTATTTACATGTAGAAGGGGTAGAAAACATGAAAGGCTATCAACTGCTCATAGATAGTGATATAGGAACCTGCTTTGTTTGAGTTTTTGCTATTGTCAATTGCTGTTCCCATATACTTCTTATTGGAGCCAAGGGATATGTTTCTTTTCTAGTTGGTCATATGGTTTTATCATCAAAATGGAGGCAATTTATAAGAAAATTACAAAACTTTTGTGGATCATTGTAGCCTTGTAAGTTGTTTCATATACACTGATATCAAAAAGCTCCTGTGTACTTGGATAATTATTCTTTACCGCTGCTAAGAAAATTAATATTCCAATAAGTGCTTTAAATTTCCATACAATTTGCCAAAAAAGTCGTTTCTTTTTCTTGGGTATAGGTTTGTGATCTTGAAAATACTTAACTATTATTATGAATAACACTCTCATCAATAGTTGTATCAGTTATAAATAATGAGAAAGCATCAAGGGGATTTATTGCATCTCAAGCAATACCTTTTGCTTCTTAAAATATGTGCATTTTATTTCTTATTGGAATCCTTGACATCTTTCCACATACTGCTGACCAGCAATATATATTTTTCCCTCTAAGGGATAGTTGAGAATGTCTTGAGTGTTATACTTGTAAAGAAACTACATCACCATTTCTTGTAAACATCCTGGTTTTTGTGTTTGTAAAGAACCTACATCATCATTTTCTTAGTCTTTCTTCTTGAACCTCTTACTAAAAACAGCAGCAAGTTGTCATGGAAACGGCAGAAGAAGTTTAGACCGGCCTGCCAGTCAGAATGCGTGAGCACCCAAAAAGCAAGCCAGAATGCCAGAGGCATTGCCAACCATATGACTTGATATGGAGCTGGGAAATGTGAAACCACAAAGTGGTGGTGCAACAACAAGGTGAGGAGTATTCTTATGACAAGCCACACTGAACCCATTCTCAGCTCAGTGGGTCTTGCTGCAGGGGGTGGAACTACGGTGATAGTTTTGACAAGGTTCTTGGCATGTGAGGCCATCTCAACGGGGGTGGCAAGGAGATGGATCCTTTCTTTCCATTGATGGACATAAGGCAATAAGATCCCCATGTATTGCTGCCGGAAGTTCGTGAGAATGGGGTTGTAGACCCAAAAATATCAGACTTGCTGAACCCAATTGATGATGGAGGGAGCCATAGTAACCAAAAGAACTGATAAAGCCCACCCAGAGTGCAGGCTGATGGGCCACCAGGGAAATGCCATCTGGGATTTGGTTGGAAAGGGAAAATAAAAATTTGGGTTCTTAGTAAAATTTTATTTGGAAAGGAAAGTAAGAAAATTGACCAACAATTTTCTCAGTGCCATGCAACTGATTAAATAGTGGTCAATTGGGTAGTGACAGGATGGGGTTGGGTCCCACAAATTTGACCTAACTGGTGAATTGTTCAGGAATGGATGGGTTTATTCTTTGGTAACTGACATCACAAAATTTGGCGGCAGGCCGAGTCTCTGTCAGTTTGACCTCAAACGTCCAAACCAGGGCTCAACTACATTTCTGATGGTTAATATGATGGCATTTGGCCCAACGAGCGATGGGAATCCCCAAGGCCATCCCATATAGGGATGATTCCATTTGGTTGGGAATGGGTTTGGGATGGCCAACCTTCCCACGCTCAGTCATTTAACTGTTCGTTCAGTCAATAGCAGTACATTGGCCACAATTCCTGAATTACTATCAGAGGGCTTCAAACCCTTGTTGATGGCGCCCAATATTTGTTCTACTGGTTTAGTGATCGAATTGGAGCTGTTGGGTGATTCAGCCAATATTTCATCCTTCATGCTTTTACAGCCATTCAAATTTTGGCCATCAGCCAGATTACCACCTGAATTAGATCTGAACTATTTCAATTTGGTAATCTCGGCACAGATTTCACTAATTCCCTGCAACAGTTCTGCCGAGGTGAGTGTGGGTATTGGGGGTGGGATCCAAAGTGGAAGGGCTGTCACCCATCGCTCATCTACTATGTGAGCAAGATTGCCCTGAGTGATGAGAGGTACCACCATCCTCTTTGGTGTCTTTTTATTTAAGAATGGGAAGATGACCTGATTGAGAGTCAAAGGACGTTCCCTGAGACTTACACAAGTCATCTGTATTGCTGTCATCATCTGATGGGACATATTACTACTAAAATCTTTGAACGATTCATATTCTATATTATCCTCTACTTCATATTCATTCCATTTACTTGCTGTGTCATAAAAATCAGGTGCATTTATTACCTCCTGTTAAAATTTAAGGGTTTTGTTGATTGTTCATAACCAATAACCCCTAAATCAATTAACTGCACAGTTTTGATATGTGCACTCCTTGCGTTGTCTGATAATATATAATATTTGATTAATAGTAGTATGAGAACTATTATCCATAGTTGAATAGATAACCAGTTATAGTCCAACGCTTGACCTGTATTTTTTTGAAATACTCCTGATGTTTATTAATGGATTTATACCCTTAGCCACCTAACTTGATCCACGCTCAGATCTCTAAGTTTATGACCTTTCCTCTGGTGACAAGAATTTGGCAGCAATTTCCGTTTAAGCTCAACTTCTCTTCTAAGAATCCTCAATCTTTACTCTTTTTTACTAAAGAGTCCCCCAATTAAAGAACACAGCAATAATTTCCTGAAGATGAAAAGACTAAAACCAATAATAAATTATGCTGGATTAGACTCTTCTTTTCCAGTTTTTCAGCTTTTCAATTTTTTAACAAAGTGAATTATCAGGTGAATTTATAGAGAGAATTCAGCACCCAACCCTTGGTTTGCACCTCAGCCATAAACAGCAGCCTTTGCCTTTATATTTCCCTTTGTCATCTCACCAGCAATGGTCTTACCTTTTGGTTAGGATTCCTTTTTCAGAAATCCTTGAGACATAAAATAAAAAGAGTCAGAAAACGTGTCCCTAATGTTCCCCACTCGATACCAGTGCACCAACCATATTTGGCAAGTGACCTGCTTAGGTAATGGGACATGTTACCCATTATGGCAATTCATGAACCAACTGATCAATTAATTAGTTGCAAGTGGCATCACTAGCCTTGCAATTTGCTCCTTAAATTTCCAATTGGTCAGTGATGATACCCAACCAATCCCAACTGCTACACCTGATAGTTAATCATCAATCAACTATCAGATGCCCCAATTTTGTCAGCAACTCTGCCTGACGAGATCTTAAGCATTCACCCAGATTTATCCCCATTATATCTGAATAAGAGAATTACCTACAATCCCCAAAACATTATAAACTAAAATTGGGGTCAACTGATATCCAATTCACTTGCCATAGGGAATTATCCCTAGCAATCCATGATAATCTAGGCAGCTGGAAAGGTGAGCAAAAATCTCAACACCTCCTCAAGCTCTTTGTTAGTTAGAGGTTTATTATTATTGTTGTTGGCCATTTTGTGAAAAAAATCAACCTTAGTAATATAAAATGAAATATATCTATATTATTACTTGTGACATAAATATTACACAAATCCTAACCTAACATAAAAATTATAAATAGGGTACCAGTACAGCGAAAAGAAGAGGTGATATCACTAAACAACATTATGGACTGATTGCTCATAGAAAATGATGAAACTACTGTATGTGTCAACCTTCTAGAGCATGTGCACTAAAAATGTGCTAATGATTTGCTCAGTGATTTGTAATACATACAATTGGTTATTTTTCTAGGGTTAATAAGCATCCTAATTTAGATAAAGTTCAAGTTGAGGGGATTTACTTTTTAAATGACTTTTAAAAAGGAGAAGGTTATCAATTTGAGCTGTATATTTTTTTCTGTTTGTTTTCACATAACTCTGAAACTACTGGACTAATTTGGATGTTTTTCTTTTTCAAAAAATAGGATGCTCCAAATTAGGTCCCATTTTACTTTTGTAAAGTTTTTTTAAGAAACTTTTTACTTTATTAAGAAAAAAATGAAAGAAAGTAAGAGGGGAGGGTGGAATACTGTAAGGAGAGTGTCTATAACTCCTGTTCCCAGTGTGGCAGTGCGCAGTGCACCAGGCCAATGCCAGGGAACTAGCCGTTAGGGCCAGAGTGATTAGAGCCCAGCAGAAGGTGCTGGAGCCATAAGCGCTTAGGCATAAATTGGCGGATATTATAAAGTAAAACACCAGTAAAAATGGTGCGGTGCACATATTGATAGGGGATAAGCGACCCAGGTTGGAGGGAACCTGGGCAAACAAATGGTGCACGAGGGAGAGCTGCAAGGTCCTTGCATTGGCAAGGGTAATGGAACACGAGACCTCCTCAAAGAGGTTTGCGCACAGGAGCGTTCAGAACATCATATAAAATTCAAATAGCGTAAAATGGGGAAAAGTTTATTGGGGAAGTCGACCAACAAGGAATGTTGGTTGTGGAAATCGCATTTAAGCTTGAGCGTGGGAATTAGGGGTATGCTGAAGTGGGCCCAAGCACTGACTCACCAATAGGGCGACACTGCCATCTGAGTTGGTTTAATAGGCCAAAACTGACTTCACTCAAGTGTTCAATTGAAGTTGAATCTGACCTGAGTGCATTATTTTAAAAATGGAATGTGTTTCAAAACCCCGCTCCTTGATAAACTGAATCAAACCGTCTGCATTCATTTGGCATATCGTCTGTTTTAACGCCTGGCTTGTCATCAGGGGCTGGGCGTTTGGCACACCACTGGACCCAACCTGGGCATATTTTGCCCAAACCCAGCGTTGGTCCAGGGTGTGCCTCAGGTCAGGAAGGCCTGTAACTTCACCTATGGGCCTCCTGGCGCCCAGCCTTGTCTTTGGGGTTGATCCTCACTATTATGTCATGTTCACATGACAAATACAGTCAATTCAGCCAAGATTAAAAGGACCAGAAAGGGGGGCCGCTAGCCAGCTAGCATCTCTGACTATTGCTGGTCAGCAATCTCCATCGCTAGCCACAATTCTAGCGTTATGGGCATACAGGTCATTTGACTCTTAATCATTTTGTTGCCACATCTTTTATGAAAAGTAATTCAGCAGAAAAAGCCGGGTATGCAGCTTTATTATACTCAGGGATTAGGCACAAAAACTTGGCGATCTGCTGAAGCTGATCATATAAAATTTGCTTGGTCTTCAACACCAAACTCTTTTAGTGGGGGCGCTTACTGCTGAGACTTTTGGCAACAAGGGCCAAGTGTACTGCCCACATACAATAATGGTAGAGGAAGGCCACAGCTGGATTGGGGATGTTTGCAGTATCAATGCAAAAAACAGATCTTGTGATGGGTGCAGCTCCTCTGACAACTCAACACCTGAAAGGAGAAGCCCCATTATGGACCAATACTTACAGAAAACAGAGCACTTGTAGTAGTGGTGGCTAATATCTGCTTCCAGTTCAGCGCAGATGGGGCAGTCCTTATGCAGGTAATATGGTCCACTATACTTACTGGAGTTGAACACAAGGTGCAGGATACTCCATATGACTAACTTTTTCTTCAATGTGACTAGTTGGGAATTAAGGCCCAAAATTTACTCCTTTAGTGGGTAGTTAGTATCATGTCCCTTGGCTACCCAGTTGTTGAAAATTTTAGGTCAAACGGGTCGATTGCACCTGGGTTTTGAGAGCACTTTGCCATATTTGACTAAGGTTAACTTGAAATGAGCTTTGATGGCCTTACTTGCAAATTTGTGGCTAATTTGACTACGTTCCTCCCAGCTTGTTGTGGAATTCATAGCAGAATTACATGATTTGACATCCCTATGAATCTCGTCAGCATCATGCTCCAAAGCTTCAAATGACCAACCTCCTAATTTTACCGCCCAATTGCACAACTGCCAGTAGTAGGCGCTGGATTTCTGGGCGTGCATTCTGAGGTGGGTCAACATCCACTCATGCAATGAGCTTGAGGAGACTAGCTCCTAGGGCTTTGGAGCACTTACCCAGTTAATGCTACATTCGATGGTTAGGCAGTGCTTGCGCATCTGCACCATTCAGAAGAAGGACTTGGCCCATATCACCCAGGCTTGTGACTCAAAATCAAGCAGGCCTACTCCCCTTTCATACTTCAGTTTGATTAGGCGTCAAGGGCGATTGGAGCTGCTTTTGCTTTGAACCAGATGAAGGTGTGAAGCAAAGTATTGCTTTTCTTCTCCAGGTTCAGGCTCATTAGCAGCATGTGGACAACGTACCAGAATTTGGAGAAGATAAAGATGTTGACAGCCAGCACTTTTTCCTTGAGGTTGAGGCGCGCATGTTTCCAGCAAGCCATATGGGCTGACAGACTCAACAGTACCTTCTTCTTAGTTTCAAGTACATCCAGACTCTTATCATTAAACAAAATTCTGAGGTAACGGATCACCTGAGTGTTCTGGATTGGAACTATATTAGATGGTGGGCTCAAATTGGGTATTCTGATCCTAATTATGGTATCTTTGTCTAAGTTAATCTTCACGTTTGATGCTGATTGGTATAGGCTCATGAGTTCTTTGGTGCCTTGAAGGTCATTCAATGAGCCGATTCCCACTATGATGTCATTGGTAAAGGCTTGTATTTTCAGTGGCCACTGGTTGGGGTGGACAAGGCCCTGGAGTTTTGCATCTGCTTCTGTCAAGAGGATGTTGGCTACTAGTTGAATAGGATTAGTGACATGGGATTGCCTTGGCGGAGACCCTGTTTGATTAGACATTATTGGTAAGGCTATTGGCAACAATCACCTTTGTAGTAAGGCCTGAATACAGTGTCAAGACCCAAGAGCAGAAAGCGTCAGGGATACCCACTGCCTTCAATGCCATGTGAAAGAAGGACCATGATACCCAATCGTAGGCCTTCTCCATGCTGAGAAATATAAGATAGTCCTGTTCAGATCCTCACATGTCCTGTAGCACGTTCTGGACGGTCCTAATATTGTCCTAGATGGTACATCCCTTGATAAACCCGTGTTGGGCCTGATGGAGGTTATGCGGTGTGTTTCCATAAATCTATTTGATAGTATGAGCATCAGAAGTTTATAGTCAGCATTGGAAAATGCTATCAGATGTCAGTTTCAAGGTTGCTATTGAGACCCTTCTTGTACATGAGTACAAACTGAGTATACTTGTCATGGAAACGGCAGAAGAAGTTTAGACCGGCCTGCCAGTCAGGATGCGTGAGCACCCAAAAGGCAAATCAGGATGCCAGAGGCATTGCGGACTGAATGACATTGTATGGAGCTGGGCATTGGGAAACGACGAATTGTTGGTGCAGCACAACAGTGAATATGATCCTGAGAATGAACCACATTGAGCCCACCCCAGACCCAGGAGGTCTTACTGCAGGGGGTGGAACCACAGAAGTAGTCTCAATATGTTCACCAGTATATGGGGTTGAATTGACTGTGGAGACAAGGAGGCGGATCCTTTCTTAAAGAAGGTGGACGTAAGGCCACAAGATCCCAGTGTACTATTGTCAAAAGTTCATTACAGCAGTGTTAAATTGCCAGAAGTATCTGACTTGCTGAATCTAATCTACGATGGTAGGGGCCATAGTGACCATCAATACTGGTAGAGCCCATCTGATGTATGGACCGATGGGCCACTAGGGAAAAGCCATTGGGGATGCAGCCAGAAGAAAATCAACTAAATAAAAATTGACTGGTTTTTGAGTAAAACCTTATTGCAAAAGGAAAAGGAAGAAAATTGACCAACAATTTTATCAGTGCAATGCAACTGATTAAATAGTGTCAAATGGTGCGGGGAAAAGCTGGGATTGGGACCCTCAATTTTGTCCTAACTGGTGAATTATGTGGTAAGGGGGAGGATAAGTTTACTGGGACTGACATCAAAGAATTTGGCAGTGAGCTGAGTTGCTGTCAGTTTGGCCTCAAACGTCCAAACTGAAACTCAGCTGCGTTTCCAACAGTTGGTGCGACGGCGTTTGGCCCAAAAAGCAATGGGAATCCCCCAAGGCCACCCCACATAGGGGTGGACCTGTTTGGTTGGGAACGGGTTTGGGACACCCAATCTGCCCACGCCTGGTTGCTGGGCCATTCGTTCAGTCAAAAATGTTGAGTCAGCTGCAACGCCCAATTTGTCAGCAGGGAGCTTCAAACCCTCATCAATGGTGTCCGATGCTGTTACCTGCCCATCAGAGATGATTCCTGACGATTTTGGGAGGGGGTGATTTTTCCAATCGTCGTATTGGCTAAATTGAAACTGTCAGGCATTCCAGCTGATAGATCAGTCTTCATCCCTTTTTGACCATATGAAATCTGAACATTAGGCTGATTGACACTCGAATTTGTTCTGATCAATTTCATTTTTGTTGATCTCAACGCAGATTTCACTAATTCCCTGTAACAGTTCTGCCAAGGTGAGTGTGGGTACCGGGGGTGGGATCCAAAGCAGAAGAGCTGTTACCCAGCACTTGTCTACCACGTGAGCGAGATTGCCCTGTGTAATGAGGGGTACAGCCATCCTCTTCGGTACCTTCTTGCTCAGGAATGGGAAAATGACCCAATAGACGCCCAGAGGACATTTCCCAGAACTTACACTCCTGGACTCCAGGAATCTGGCGTATGGTTTTCAGGAAGGAGTTAAAAAGGCTGGCAAGCTCTGGCACAATGCAGTTGCAAGATGTGTTGTAAATTTCTGCGCACATATTGTCAGGCTTTTAAGTATTCCATCTTCAGTAACTCCTTTAATGCCTGTCTAACTACATTGATAGTGATCTTGGAGAATAAATTCTGCACAATATCTGGTGAGAAGAGCCCAAGCGCCGGCTTGTCCAGGGTAATTAGGGCTTCAGTTGCTACATTACTCATCTTGCAGTACCAGAATAGTTCACCGTAGAATCTTTTGATCTCACACTTTATTATTATAGGGTCAGAGGACACTTCGCCTAACATGGTTTCCACCTTCCAAATTTTGGCCTTGGTTTAGATTCCTTGAGGGAAGCCAGGCCTCTTTAGTCATTGTCCCTGCTAGGCTTTTATACCAATAGGAAGCGTTCACATGGCATTTTGCATCATGTTTGAAAATTAAAGCTTAATAGCATTTTTGTGCTGTTTTATACTTGCTCCACCATACTTCTCTATTGTGACATGAAAGCTTCAGGATACCTGGGGCATCCTTCAGGTGCTTCACAGTGGTAGTTCATCTGTAGGCTTTTGATTTCATAAACTTCTTTCTAGTGTGCTTGGCCTTCTATTTGATTTTTACTGAAATTCTAGGGGATCAATTTCTGGTTGATGGTCTAAGTAAGCGACCATTGATCAAGGCCAGATTTGATGGTGCAGCACCACTCCTCACCCCTCGGCATGACTGATGCAATCTGTCACTCTCTGTTCTTAAGGGATGCAACCAGTTTAACTTTCATGCGGACAATAATATGGTGACCCTTGAAGTTTATGCTGACTTCACTATTTAATGTCAGTGGCTTAAGGTCAGATGACATGAGCACGCAATCAAGGCGTGAATCTGTCTGTGGTCCTCCTCTGGAATCATAAGACCACTTCTGAGGTTAGCGAAGTTATCTTCTTCATCAATCATGAGGCACATCCCTGACTTTACCAGGTACTCTAGCATATCCTTGGCCTTTCAGTTTGGCCATTCACTCGTTGGGAACGTTCCCAGCTCACGTTCATCCACCATTTCATGTCTCCTGCTATGACCATGGCTGCATTGTTTTGCGCCTCTGATAAAACTTGCCAAAAGGTTCAGTTTTTGTGGGGCTTTAGTCAGGCATACATTGCAACCACTCTGAGTATTTTACCAGTTTCCCTACTTGTAGAAGTTGCTAATAAGATCCATCTGGTGTGCACCTCCTCCATGAATACCAGTTATTTCCTGTTCAGCCCAACAATATCCACATGGTCCATCCAAAGGGCTTGAAACCCAATCTGGCAGGACCATGGTTGGCTCATTGTGTCACATCTTTTAGTTTGGCACCGTTTCTTTTTATGTGCATCTTTGCATCTCAATATAAAAATTTAATCTATTATATTATTTGTTCCAAAAAGGCGGATTTCCCATGTCCTCATTTAGATGCTCTCGCTTTTCTCTCTCGTTGTAATCACTTTTGCAACATCATTCAATTCAAGTCTGGGAAAAAATGTAAAACTCACCAAGAGATTAGTTAGCGCCCATATCAGGGAGCAGTTGGGCAAGTAAGGTCAAGGGCACAGGTGTTGGCCCTGTGGCACCCAAAGTTTGCAAACGCCCTGGTGAACCTGGAGGAATATATAAACTTAACAAAAAACTGGCAGTAACCATTTCCCCAGAAATTTTAGCTCAGCAAGCGCGATGCAACCAGTACATCATATGCCACACTCCCAACCACTCTCGTTGGTGGAACACAGAGTGCGGGTGTTCCTGTATATTTAGCAGACGGCGCTTTGGGAAACGTTTTGTGGGGATAAACACTCATTTCCTGAACGCGGTGTACATCACACCTCATTCCATGCCATGCAGCTTGCTGGATCTTGGCTTTGAGAGCAATGAAGCAGCGGATGAAGCTGCAATGGTTCGCATTGTTGTTGATCTCTTGGATGGTCAGTGGGTCATCAAAACTAAGCACACCCGATGGACAAAATCAAATCAAATTTCATCACTTTCAACTTTCTGCCCACTATGGTCAAACGCACCATACTTGAACAACACCTGAAGGCTGGGCTCGCTATATATGGCAAAATACAATCCTTTGAAATGCAGCACTTTATGCCAATGCCAAACCTGTGCACCAGCAAAGCAATTGCAGTCCTAACCCCAGCAGAGGGGATAGTGAAGGATCTCACCCAAATCCCGCATACCGCTTTTGTCAACATTGAGGGGCATGCCACCCGCCCTTTCAGGGTCACCATGGACAGCGCACCTCCCATCTGCGCCTTCTGTAGCGCTTTTTGCCACAAGGCCCACACCTGCCCCACCAAAAAGAGCATTAAATATCAAGAGCTTCCCTCAGATTCAATGGGTGGAGGTGAAGCCACTATGAACTGACCGCTGATACAAAGGCAGCCTTCCCGTGGGGAGTGCAGGGATGCTACTTAATAATGAAGCCAATATCCCCTCAAGAGCGGAAGAAGGCCAAACAGGCCCGCAAGGCGGCTGGCCAAGAAGGTGGCCAAGACCACTTCCACTATCCCACCCTCCCAGCTCCAGGAGGACATTGAGACTTTCATGGCAGAAGCAGCTTGCAAATCCCTCAACTAATCATATTGGGCCGCCCAAGCTGATTGGGACCACCAAGCTAATCACTCGCTGGGTGAGTCAGTTTCACCCAACCAATGCGACTAAGCATCGATTGCAAACAATCCAGTCTCCAACTTTTTTGCCAACATTCCACTTTCAAGCGTTGGTGCACCACAAATGCATGCACCACAAAAATCTCATCCAGCAGCGGGGAAAAAACAAAGGCGAAGGCCAATGCGAACCCAACTGCTAAGGCTACCCATACCATTTATTACATTGCATCACATACCTGAGGCGCCAACAAGCGCCATGAAGAACAGGAGAAGGCTGAAGGGCTCAGGTGCCCTTCCCCTCGCATCTAAGGTGCAATGGGGGAGCCTTTACTTTAGGGACATTGAACATCGTTGGACTCAAGGCCTTGCCATCCTGGGCTAGGAAACTAAGTTTTTTACAACAAAATTTACCCATGGATATCCTGGCCATTCAGGAGTCCCACTGTCCACATGGTTCTGAGAAAACATGGAAAACCATGCTCCTCCCTTCCCTCTCCTTCTGGTCCAAGCACTGTGGGGTGCTTGTTCAAAAGAACAATAATTTTAAATTTTTATCATCTGAATCTTTCCTTTGCGGCCACATACTCATAGTCACTTTTTCGTGGGATGATAAAGTGCACGCTATTGTCAACATTTACGCCCCAACCTGTGCATGAGAACAAGGGGTGGAAGGCGAGTCGGTAAGGGCATATGGCTACCAACCTGAAGGTTGCAGGTTCAATTCCCACCCTTCGCACATCAATTGGGGTGCCAGCCAAAGGAAGCTATTGGCGGTTAGTAGGTCTAATAACACAAAAACCTTACCCACGACGTAATCAGAAAAATTTGAGTCCCAATCCGGAGGTGGAAAAACTTTCTTTGATGGAGTTGACCCTGTTCAGGTTTTATGTCATTTCTTTCTTTCTTTCAGTAATGCCTGTCCCCTGGTTGGCTTGCCTCGGTTAAATAAAACCTATGCACAAGAACGTCAGGAATTTTTCTCATTGGTCAATTCCATTCTGTTGCCCCCTGACCCTTTTGTTTGTGGTGACATGAACTGTTGGTTGAGCCTATCCACCGATCACTGGCCTTTATCACCTTCACCACCACAGGGACATGTAGAACTCCGCGTTCTCAAGGCCACCTTAGAGTTGGTTGATACTTTGCCGCATCATGCTCTGCTTCTCAAAAACATGTTGTGCCCCCATGTCCACAACGGCCAGTTAAGGTCCATGTCCTGCATCAACCTTATCCTCACGCCATTAAAGTTTTGTACCCAAATTTAACATTTCACCATGACAAAAATCGATTTCTCCAACCACAGGATGGTGTCAATATCCTTCCAATTATCCAACCCATCAGCTCAGGCTCTGAGTTGGTGCAAAATTCACCTGGCCAAAATCACGTTGCCAAGATTTTCCTCATGGATGGAATCTGTGACCATGGCTCCAGAGTTTATTGCACCATTTTGAGCTGATCCAATATCCACTTGGTCTGCCTTCAAGGTAAACACAATCCGCCAGGCTCGCCACCTTTCCTACCGCCACTCATGATCCACCTCGGCGGTCATTTCTCGCGCTCTGGCAGAGTTGGCTCACCTGGAGTCCAACGTCCCAGCAGCGGGCTACAGCCCAGCTTGGGGTCGCAAGTGGGCAGAAGTAGCCGCCCACCTTAACGCTCTAGAGAGACACCACAAGTATTGGGTTTGTGTTCAGTACAGAGCTAAACACATTATAGTGGGTGACACATGCTCCGCTTACTTTTTTCAAAAATTCTTTGCACCGCGCCAGAGCTTGGCCTGCACACAGTTGTGAAGGTCAGAAAGTTCCGTAGTGGATACAATGGCCAAAGTGGCAATCAATCTACAAAACTATTGCTCTGAATTATACTGATCTGAACTGATTCCGCCAGCCAAAATGGCTAATTTTCTTGATAGTGCACACATCTGCACCATTTCCTGTTTCCCAGAGTTGATGATTTTGATTACTCGGGATGAACTCTGGTCCACCATCCGCGGTGCATCATATAGGAAATTCCCAGGCCCTGATGGCATTCATTATAAGTTCTATAAGAAGTATTTCAAGGATTTATCTCCATCGTTGCTTGCCTCTCTTAACCAAAGCCTCTTGGAAACGCGCCTCCTACCAGGAGGGCAAAAGGCCTACACCCTTACGCTCTTCAAAAGGGGATAAGCTAGACTTGGCCAACTGGCGCCCCAATTTCTTTCACCAACACTGATACTAAACTTTTACTAAAATCATGTCTAACCATCTAGGGATTGTTGCCTCTGCTCTCATCTCCCTGGAACATTTTGGTTTCATACCCTGAAGGTCGATTTGGGACAACATAAACACCATGGCCAACGCCTGGCAGTCCACGGCCTCTGGTGCACTTGTAATTTTAGACCAACCTAAGGCCTATGATAGAGTTAACTGGTATTACTTCAGGGCCTGCCTCCACCAATTCCGCCTACCCCCTCACTTCATCAATTGGGTGATGCTGCTAACGGAATCCACCACAATGGCTGTGCGTGGCCCCAGCTTTCTCACGGATGTAGTCCTCCCTCAAAGGGGCCTACGCCAAGGGGACCCCCTTGGCCTACTCTTATATATCTTCAGCCTTGACCCACTTCTTTGTAACGTGAATGCCCGCCTTACTGGGGTCCATTTCAAGGCCAATCCCCAGTCAAAATGTTGGCATTTGCTGATGACTGCGTGGTTGGGGTGTCTAATAATCATGATGCACGCGCGTTTGAAGCTCTTATCAAGGTTTACTCCAAGGTAAGTAATGCTGCACTCAACGCCTCCAAAACTGAAATCATTCTCCTTGGTCGGTGTCAAGACTTCTGGGCCCCAGCGCCTTGTTTCTGATCCGCCACATTAGCTAGCGCACACGCCGGCTTATCCTGCCCACCCCAACCCGCTCCACTGGTGCTCCCCTTCGTGCCAAGCCCCACCTTTGGCCTGGTCCGCCATTTGAGGGTGTGGTTGGAGACAGGTGGGTACGCCTCAACGGTGATGGAAAACCACACACTGGACAACTTGATGAAACACATAGCTTCCCTCAGAGCCCATCATACTTCCCTTACTGGCAGGGTTGTACTAGCCAACTCTATGCTCCTCTCCAAGTTTGGTTTGGGGCCCACGCCATCGATTTCTCCCCAAGTTATTCAAGTCTCTGTATGCCCTTCTGCAAGGGTGGCTATGGTCAGGCCGCCCACCGCCAGTGCGACTGGAGGTCATGTTTGGCCCTCGCCATAGTGGAGGTATGGGCCTGCTCAACTTTGAGGCCCATGCTGCCAAAATCCTTGGCACCTGGATCGCTGCCATTATCATCCCTACAGTTTCAGCATAATCATGGTCCTGCGTGGCCCGCTCCAACTTCTCCCGCGCCTTGGGCCTCACCAACCCGTCCCACCCACACTCTCTGTTGAAATATCTGGCTTCCCACCTTTTGGCTGCAGGCCCACATGGGACAACACCCCACTTCGAATGGATCCTCCTCTCCATGTGGAGCGCTGAGTGGAGGATTTGTATTCGTGGGCACACAGCCCAGAGGGGGCGACCCTCTCCTCGGTTCACCCAGGAGGTACACGGACTACTCATTCTGAATGGAGTGATACCTACGAGGCCCCATACCTTGTCCAGGGTGAACTACCTGGACATGATGAACATCCCCTATCCCCTTGATACCCAGAAAGCCATTTGTAAGTACGCCCACCACCCTATTCTGCAGCCTCATATCCATTCCCATGTGTGGCACTGCTTGAGATGGTTGTACTGTACTGCCAAACGCTCTAATGCTTTACACTCATCCTGTGTTGTGTGTGGACAGTACGGAACGCTGTTTCACCGCCTGGAAAAGTGACCTCCTTCTAAAGTAATATGGCGTGAGGTACAACGTCTACTTTGCCAGGAACAGTCACAGCCCTTTGGTTTGTCTAGGGATATGTTTGCTTTATCAATGGCTTCCCCTCTCCCACCCTCCCTTCATGCCTTGGTGATCACAACCGCCATATGGACTATCCACACAATTGTCTTGGATGCCATCTCAGGCTCCACCCCCACCCTCCAGGAAGCTGTCCACCAGTTCCAGTCGCACTTTGTGGACCATTTTCAAGCGTAGACGTTTAAATACCTCCCACCACGTTGCCGCCAGTTGGTCTCATCCTGGTTCCCAGTTTGGTTAATCAATTCTGACCTTTCCTAAACACATGCTCAATAGTGGTGCCTGCCCCTATATACGTGACCCCCCTCCCAGTAGTGGCGTTCCCGCTGGCAACAGGAGACAGCATTATCCTCTCTGGGGTGCCCTCCTATTACATGTGTTTCATTTTCTCTGGTGTCTTATCAGAAGTGTCAGTCCCCTGATTGGCCTTCCCCACAATAAATACCAAATATCATTTAAATGCTCTCCATCCCCCTAGCATTAATGGTCTCTATTCTCATTTCCGGTTGCCTGACCCACATTTATGAGGATTGTTGAGTTATCTAGGTTATGGATAGAGTTGCAAATGGAGGTTTAGTTTTTGGTGGCTGACGTCACTGAGGGTAAGCGTGGGGTAGTTGGCGCTTTGAAAGGTTGGTTTGAGGGAACGGATATTTTATTGTCAATCATTTTGTGCACTAAAAATTTGATATTAACCCCATCTCATTGTCAATTGATTTTGGGGAAAGAGGCAGTACAAACTTAGGGAGCGCCTTCACCTCTTCAGACTAAACAGGGGTGACTGCACCACTTGCTAATCAATTTCTGGACCCACTATTTGTTTTTTTGGTAGAACAGGTCTTTTTTGCTGGGTGTGTTTGGCCAGCTTTGTTGGTTTGATGGGTTTGGAGGAAGGTTGGGTTTTAGCATTAGACTTTTTTGACAAAAATTTGCGTGCTGATTTCTTATCCAATTTTTGCTTGTCGGGCTTAGGGGCCAAATTCTTCATATCTGATGATGGGTGGCCTTTTTGGTGATTTTTTGGGTCTGGATTTCTTACAGCATTCCTCCTTCAAACCGTCTACTCTGCTTGTGATGGGCGGGCGCCACTGTATTGGGACTCATTCCCTCGTTCATTTTATAAGCCTTGAGGTTAGTGTTCATGAAGGATTCATCATCCACTTTTAAGTCTTTTGTCATCCTTCTGCTCCCATGCATCCTTGTGGGCGACATCCATCTTCTGTTGCTGGTACTTCATATCCGTGAACTTCATAAAGGTTAAGTAATATCCACTCCTCGGCTTGGGGAAGAGGAATTTTTGTCCCAACTTTGGTGACTCCACTGACAGATCATAGTCATATTTGTGGGGGTTTCCCTTCTTGTTGTGACACTGGGCCATAATGTGGCCAGTTAATAGAAGAACTGGCACACCTGCTTTGCATCTTACTGTTCCATTTAGACAACTTGGCTGAGGCCAGGCAGGAGAATAAATTAGGATAAGGAGATTTTATTTGACTTCATCCATGGAACTGGCTCATAGAATGCCTCCACGGTCCAAGGGCAAAGGCACCTGGCGATATAATCACTGCTGTCATGCCTAAATTCCCAAACTTCCCATAGTACAAGAGGCCAGTCCATATCACCTCATGTACCAATTCTCTTTCCTTATCTGTCAGCAGAATTTGAAACGTAACCCACCAGGCGGTCTGGTTTGCATAATGGGTCAGTTCCATTCACAAGTAGATGCCTTTGTATTTTATTCTGACCTCAAAGAGCTTCTCTCAATCAAGCTCACCTGGGATCACAATGTCAATGTACACACTGCAGGAACCCAGTAGTGGTCAAAGTCTCCACCTTTTAAGACCTCATCAAGCTCATGGCAGATTTACATTATCAAGTCATACCACTCCTCCTCCAGCTGCAATTGGATTTGGATGGCGTCTTTCAGGTATGACTTGGATTCTTGGTAATCAGTAAAGCCTCCACTGATGAGTTGGCAGATGTAATCAATGTGGCTTCTGGCCCCATTCCACGAGTTATCATCAGTTTGAGCTGCCAAGGCGATGTACAATTTATTTTTAAAGGGAAGTTTCAGGGCGTTAATGGGCGCTTTCCCTTCATAACCCAACTGAGTGATTCGTTGAGGATAATTTCTGGTTCAAGAATGCCTCAACTTGGCATATGTTAATACCCCCATCAATTAATGCTCTTGGCCACCCGCACTCTGATTTTCAGTGTTGCCATCCAAGGGCGTTGGCCAGTGAGAACTCCAAATGGTACCAAAGGAGGGCGGCTTCAGGACCACATTTTGGGTACAGGTACTGCTGAAGAGCTTCCAGAGTGATCAGTTTACGCTGGCACCAGTCCCTCACCATGACACTGTTCCAGCCTCTGGTGGTAAAAATTTGTGCCATGGTTGCAGGCACATCCACTTCGACCCACTGGAATGCCTCCATGGTAGAGTAACCTTCATCAGCGTAAGGGGCAGCTATGGATGGTCCTGGGAACAACTGCTTCAAGTCATGAATGGACTTGATCTGAATTCCCGTTTGAAGCCATTTGCATATGATGTCAGAATCGTGACCTCCTTCGTCACTGCTGCTGCTTGTGGAGAAACTTCATAGACCCATCCATGGTTGGGCAGATTTGGGGTGAACCCCGCAGCATTTCAGTTGGCCACCTCTCCAAGTATGGTAAAGGCTCACCATATTTTACATTTTGAAAAAAATTGTGCAACCACGGAGAGTTTTTTTAGATTGGCTTTGTTACCCCCAGGTCCGCCCACTCTCAAACCTGCTTGATATGGGCTCCTGCGCAAAACCAGCATTTCATTTTCAACTGGGCAAACCCATTAGCGTCAGTTGATGGCCTCCTCTAGAAACCAATACTGAAAGGGCCCCCACCTTATTGCCTTCTCCTTTGTCCAACCTGTCTTAAGCAGGTTGGATGAAGTCAATAGTGGAATTCAAGTGTATGACCAGTGCAAGGCTTTAGTAGCCTTGAACCTGGCTGCAACCCACAGTAGAGCCTCCTTTGGGGAGAATGTGGTGCTATACTGGATCAGTGTTATTTCAACTGGATGTTATAGCGAGACCATTCAAGGGTGGGCAAAATGTTTTAGAAACGTTTTGCATATTTGGCAAGCTCCATAGGAAGGAGGCCCAATATCCCAACAACTTGGGCAAATTTTGCTGGTATTCTGGCTTTATTATACTCCATCACATTGTGAAGATCTATGCCAGCGTCCATCCAGGCTTTAGCATCCGTGAGCTTCAGGTCCTCCCAGATAAAGGCCTCAATGGTTGTGTAATTGAGTGAAAGTTTTATCCACTCAAGAGCGTCTTTGGTTTGGAACTGTAACAATTTGAAAACACCACCATGTCAAACAATATTTATATATTGAGCCAGTGTTTGGTAATTGTGGAGGAAAATTTTTGATCTCTCCAGATGGATCCAATGGATTGCGCAATGTCTTTTCAATCCACTGAGTCGCCATAGAGTATGGGAACTGAAGTGCCTCATACTTCTTGATTTTGTGGGAGGACACACCGCGGTGTTCCAGCATATCTTTCCTAATGTTCATGTATTTTATGGGTGCCCAGGATGATGGGCTGACCGCGGTGGGGGAAGAAGATCCCTCAGGAAGTAATTAGAGTTTTTTATGTGCCTGGTTATCTGATCCATCAGATTTGGTGCCCATTGCTATATTTACAATATCAGGGTTATGGACCAATGAATCAGGCAAGCAATTAGAACAATACTAGGCGGGGAAAGTCACCTCCACCAACTGAGTTTTTGGGGGATGCTGCCTGACAATTTTAGCTGGCAAGCGGATTGATTTTTGGCTGCCATCATCCCTGACCCAACTGGTAATTTTTTGGATATTTACCTGATGGTTTTGGTAGGCAATTTTTGCAATTTGGGTCAGAGTCAGATCCCAATAAGACCAAAAAATTATTTAGATTTTTGTTCAACATTTTAGAGACCAATTGGTCCCACTTTAGGTTGAGATCTTCTGGGGGATATTCCCAAGACTGATTGCCTTGAATTTTCTATGCCCCCAGAACTCTCTTTGGTAAGTCAATGGGCTTACTAGGGCAGCATCTGGTGACTCTACAATAGGGAGTCCTTGCTCCCAGGTTGGCGGCATTTAGTGTTGCTGGGGTTTGTATCCCCATTGGCGACGTTTTAAAGTTTATCAGGAGCGTTATATTCTGGAAAGGTTGCTAGTTCTCCTTTATTCAATCAGGTATCCTTGCCAGCATCTTGGTGAGTGTCAGCAGTGGGGAGCAGTCTAGTAGATTCATCTTTTTTTTCAGCATGGTTTTCAAAGTTTTATTTATTGAAATAGTACGTTGCTTAGGTGAGGGAGTTTGTTCTACTTCAGTTTGATTCAAATGGGCACCGTTGAGAAATTCTTTATGGTGGCATTGGCGGAAAGACAGTCTGTGGGTTTCTTCTCCATTGTGGCAGGCTTATTTTATATTTTAAGTAAAAAAACTATTTGAGCATAAGTAGGCCATCAGTTTCTTTGTGCTATGCACTGACAGGAAGAGAGCTCTACTTGCATTGGGGTTAATTGCCATGGGATATTGCTCTTTAGATGCAGTAGCATAATAGCAGGTGGATTCTTTCTCTCTGGACTTAGTTGGTTTGCTTATTGATTTAAAAAGTACCTTATCAAGAAAAAAGATACTTTTGTAAAAATTGGTCCAGTATTTACTTTTGTAAGTATTAGTCCAGTACCTGACATATAGTTTAGTATGTATATTAGAATGGACTGGAAGCAATGGATTTAAACTTTAGAATAGTACTCTACCAGATAAACTTAATTCAGGCATTGGTAAATCAATAGCTTCAAATCAACCTTTAACAATATATGTCCTATACCTGAGGGGTATGTTCAAAATCCAGGCAAGTATGATACCATAGTGTGATGAGCTTAAATCATTATAAATGCATATTGTTTTTGAATAATTTGACCAATAAATTGACTAAATTCAATGAAATAAATAATTGTTGATGGTAATCAGTAAATTTAGCATAGATTGACCAATTTTGGGATTTGGCCTGCTCCTACTCATCCCAATTCAAATTTACCTACCTCTGATACCTCTCCAAAATTCCCCTCACCTCATTGGAGCACTATTCTCCGCAATCTAACAAATTTGTCAAAGAAAGCCTGCCATTGACTCCCCACATGATCAAAGTTAGGGTGCTGAAGATCTTGCTGGTGGAGGATGTCGTTACCCTGAAGGAAATAGGACGAAGACATAAAATACAAATATTCACTCCTTTAACTCAATAAAGTTACCTTTTTACCTCCAGTTCAATTTTTTCAAAAACTTCTAAAACCTCTGTTTAGTGAGCTCATCTATGGCCATCATCATCACAATCACCAGTTTTATTACAATAGGTCCCTCATCACCTATTCCTAGTCTTACAGCAATTCACCGCCCTTACATCTAGGATCCCCAGCTCTCCTCATTATTAACTTTTTGCGGTACAGTTTATGCCATCCATTATGGTACACTTTGGAGGAATGACTACTCTCAGCTATTCTATCCTGAAAATAATTGGTGCTTTCTTCCAGGTAGTCTCCTGAGCTACCTGATGAATAAATATATTCACAATGGATGATCCCCACCAGACTCTACTTGGCCTCTTACTGAAATATTTTGCATCACTCAATGGACAAATTCCAATGGAAACTGCAACCCTGAGAACAACAAACCCAATCTTATGCAATTCCATGCTACTCTTGATACCTCTATTCTGACCCTTGAAACCCAGAACTATTGCTTTCGGCCTACAGGAGTTGCTGATACTATTAATCAATTACTTTTTAGGTGCTCTTTTCCCAAGAGATCGCTCCCATCACAACCAAGTATCTACAGTTCCCAATAACATGCAATCTCTATATGAATCCTCTGACTTACCCAGCTCTGAGGTAGGAATATCTTTCACTGAGAAATATTTGCACCGGTTTGTGCACCCAGCCAATCACCTTTTAGTTCAAACGGCGGGAATCCACCATTAAGAAACCTTGAGACAGTTTACCTTATCACAAGAGTTACACTCCTATCTTTTAGAATTCTAAAACTTTGCTTCTTTGGTTGTAAGAGATAACCATGAGGCCATTCTTGAGAACCACACTCAACTTATCTCTATTAAAACCCAACTCTCTCAACTGGACGTGGGAGTGGCAAGCCTTCTTCACGAGGAAGTAGCTACCTGATTTACTAAAACCACTAAATTTTTTCAAGAGTTGGTTGCAACAAGTCATCACCAATCTCTCATGAAACTAAACACTTTTATTGAACAAACTTAAGAACGATTGAACCAGATTGAAGCAGCACTCCAACCAGCATTTTAGTCTCAGGCATACATGGAACTCCAGGGCCTTCTGGCTCTGTAGGCCCCCCAGGCCTCCCTAGGGAGCGGGGATCAGTTGGTCCCACAGGGGTGATGGGGCCCCCTGGCTTTGATGGTGGTGAAGGGCCACCTGGGCCACCTGGCCCCCTAACTATGGACATCCTGGGCCTCCTGGCCTCCTGGATAACCTGGTCCCCTATACAGTCTGGGTCCCCTGGTCCTTCTGGGCCGACTGTTAATTTACCTTCCCCTCTAGAGGATCCTTCCTTATACAGCCGCCTTCACGCTCTAGAACAAGATCTTGAAAATATTGCTCAAAGCTGTTGGCTATATTTCTCTAAGAACCCATTGATTCAAACTTACTATTGATGTGATTAAGGAAGGGTTAGACAAAACTTACTATCTTTGTGATTCCATCACCTCAGATTTAACTCATCAAAAAAAAATTTTCATTAAAATGGAACAAGGCATTCATGAGCTCCAAATTCTAATTCAAAATCAACGGGTCAAAATGGAACAATTTACGAAATGAACTTCAACAAAAAGCTTCTACTGATTCCCTAATTGCCCAAATTTGAGCTCTGCAAGATGCTTTGAACAGTTTTTGACAAAAAGCTGATTTAAATTAAAACCTTGTGTCTCCTTCCAAGTCAGAGCTATCTGAAATTAATTGGATTAGCCTGGTGAACATTAATGTTATTTTGGCTCTCACAGGAACTACTTTTAAACCTTCTTTTAAAGACAAGTTCACCCCTTGGGAAGTAAGTATTGCTTCATTTCTTTATATTTTTAAAAGCACGATGGAGGAAGCTCCTGACTGTCAGAAAGTTAAATACTTACCTTCTTTCCTTAGTAGAACCACCTAAGAAATCATGGTACCCCACCTGATGTGTTTCATTACTTGGGCCAAGGTTAAGGCCGCATTTAATAAGAAATTCAGTAGTAATCTAACCTTGGCAAATCAGATAAAGCCTTTATAAGTATTATGTTAAGACGTAGTAAATCCCCTGCAGAGTTTGCTGCTCAATTCTACACTGAGGCTCAAGCGTTGGTAACCAATAACCACCTTACACTTGATAATGCAGTTGTCGCCATCCTGTCCACTTTAGAGTTCAACCCGCAGCTCCATCTCCACATGACTTCAGTAAACAAAACTTCACTTTTAACTTAGATATCAAGGAGGCCCTCCTTGAAATTCCAGCCTCTGTAGTTACTGCCACACCTGCTTCTGATTCAACCTACCATCCTCAAATTTATGTGGTGAATAACAATGATTCTGATAAAACTGTGCTCAACCTAACTGCACCTATTGTGGCCATCGCAACCACACCATTCAGCATTGTTGGATGAAAATTGCTGACGAAAACGCAAAAGAGGGGTCAACATAGGGAGCCTCTCGCCCTATGCTGATAAATTCATTGCGCCTCAAAACCAATTGGTTCATACTATTTATGCTGAACTTGTTGACCCTAGTGCTCCTGTAGAGGAAACTCCTATTGAGATTTCAGATAATAACTTAGTGATATTTCCTCTTATCCTCTTTCTAAGCCTGCCCCTCAGCTATATATTCTATCCCAGCCCAGTGAGGAGTGATGGTGACCCATATTGAAGTGTTAGTCCACAAAGTGAAGGTTCTCGCTATTGTTGACTCTGGTTCCCCTACTAACGTTATCTCTTCTTAACTAATTTGGAAATTAAGGTTCAGCCTGATCTTAACCATTTGTCAGGATATTGGACAGCTAGTACCACATATGCTCAAGCTATAGGTTCTTACTCTCAAATGCCCCTGAAGCTAGTTGGTCTACAGCTCTCTGTCCCTGCAGTAGCCTTAGATAATATTAGATACGGCCTCCTATTAGGGACTAGGTTCCTTATGAAATATGCTGCTATTATTAACTTTAAGGATAACTTTATTTCTATAAAAGGATAAAGCGTTCTATTACTTTTAGATTCTGCTATCAAGGAAAAAGGGAAGTGGAAGTTGAGGACATGTCTGGCCAAACCCCTGCCTCAGTCAAGTGTTTAGAATATCATGGGTTGGGGTCCAAAGTTAAGTTGCCCCCTCCCATGGTTGAGGCTGAGAAGGGGGTGCCTTGTCATTCTCCCCACATTATTACTATACCTCCACAGGCCCAAATCCTGTTGGACACTGGAATTCAGTTGGTTCCCCCTCCTGATCACTTGCTTGATATTTTAAGTTTATCTAACCCATCTGTATTTGAAGCTCTCCACTGTCCAGAGGTTTTAGATCCCGCCTATTAAGGCATTGTCACTTTTCATTTAGCCAACCTCTCTCAGTCCCCTAAAAGTATTGAGCTGAATCAACCAATCACTTATGTTCGTCTCTTGCCTTATGATCAGGTGATGGGGGTTCTGGAGTTGGGACCCTTCAGGATTTTGGTTTGGAGAGCCCCCTGTTGTTGCTGCAGTGCCCATGCAAATTGGTTCTGATTTGTCAGCTGAGAATAAAGCGGCTTCAGAAGCTTTGATTGATGAGTAATCAGATATTTTCTCCTCTGGCCCCCACGATTATGGCCATATGCAAGGTGTACAACACCAGGTTGATACTGGAGATTCTGCTCCTTTCCACTCCTGACCTTATTGAAAATCAAAAACTGAAGAATCCCATATTACTCTCAAATTAAAGCAATTGCTTAATTCTGGCCTCCTTCAACCCTCGCGTAGTACCTGGTCCTCCCTCCCTTATTGATTAAGTAAAAGGATGGGAGCCACCATGAAGTTATGAACTATCAATGGTTGAATTCTATTACTCATAAGGACAGCTACC
The DNA here is from genome assembly GCA_022478985.1 of Massospora cicadina. Classification (NCBI taxonomy): domain Eukaryota; kingdom Fungi; phylum Entomophthoromycota; class Entomophthoromycetes; order Entomophthorales; family Entomophthoraceae; genus Massospora; species Massospora cicadina. Next base: position 17,387 of record JAKSZP010010634.1, on the reverse strand, counting down.
TTTTACCCCGTATTGATGACTCTTTGTGATCCTTATCTGGCTCACAATATTTTTCTGCGATGGACCTAGCTAGCAGCTACTGGCCAATTGATCTCTCTGCTGAGGATTGTTCCAAGTGTTAGATTTTGATGGTTGACTCAAAAATAAACTCTTTGAGAAAAACATCAATGCTGATAGATTACTCCAATTGATGGATCCTTTGGACTTTCCCAATTTATCTGCATAATCTGATAAAAAAGATTCACCTCATAACTGCTTTGATTGCATCTGAAGTAACCTGATTATTGTAGCTAATAATAGCTATGATATAATCGCATTATGACCGATTATGGGTCCACTTGAGTGCAAAGTGGTCTCACAGAACTAACTAAATTGCACCTCCTAAATTAGTACACTAATCTTAATGCACTAGGGTGGAATTTTGGGTTTTATTAGTGAAATTTATTTATTAAGCACTTAAACATAGACGTCCCAATTAAGGGCATACTTAGTGCTATTGAGAGGCCTACTAACGTCCTGATTAGGGGTGCGTCATCTTTATTGTTCATATATATTGTTATCCTCATTTATTGTTATTCGTTGAGTTATGACATAGCTTTAATTAGGAAGATTTTAGTGTTGAGTTTGTAAACCAAACTCGTCCCAATTATGAGAGTAAATTGCCTTCAATTGGTCTAAAACAATTGTTATTTTTAGTCAATTCATGGGCCAAATTGACTTGAAAATATTTCATTAATATTGCCATGACCAGCAGAGGTTTGGCATAATATGAATGAAATCATCTAATAGATGAGTTTAGCCAGGAGATGCCTAAGAGGTATATAATACTGGCACCTAGCCGATTAATAAATCACCATTTATCATTCAAATATTGATCACCAATAACTACTGTCTCTTAGTTTATTAATTATTGTTGTCCATATGTCATCTATCTGATATAGTATCTATTGCCTTTACATCTATATTAGATAGTTGTGTGCATTTAGACTTCTCAAAGAGAAGTACTTATTTTACCTGATAAAGAAGTAGTTTTAATTATAGAGGAACAATTCTTAATTTTGTAAGAAGACAGAAGGTCTCATAATTGTTGTTACCAGTAGACTTAAGAATGGTGAGTGTACCAGAGTTACTTGGCTATTATTGAAGTTTATTGGAGAATCTACTTCCTGATTACAATCAGGAGTTTTATTTTGAAGTGAGTATTTATCCTTGAATTCATTGTTAAGTCATTTTAGCTTGCACCAAAGTTGATAATTTAACACCAAGTGTGCCCTCATCTCTCAAGATGAGTTGTTTGAACCCACCTGTATGCCACAGGGGTTATGCAACGCCCCTGCCACCTTCCAATGGGCTATGAACCAGTTGTTTGTGGATCTTAAACTAATGTGTGTTAGTCTACCTTGATGATGTCACCATATTCTCCTGAACTTTTACTGCTCATCTCAATCATCTTTACAGGTATTCCAGCGGCTATGTGAGGCCTCCTTGAAACTGAAACCTAATTGTAAATTTTTTAAACAAGATTGGAATTTTCAGGGCGCAAAGTGACGCAATAAGGATTCTCCCCATCCCAGATAAGGTCTATGCCATCAAACGCATGCCCACTCCAAAAAAATTATGAGACATCTAAGTCTTTCTGGGAATGGTAGGCTACTTTTGCCAGTTTATCTCTCACTTTGATGATCTTGCCAAGCCCTTAGTTGAACTCCTACACAAAAATGTGCTCTTCTTTTGGGGCCCTGAACAGCAACAGTCTTTTGATTCCCTACTGTAATGTTCACATGTCATAATAGTGGGGACCAACCCCAAAGACAAGGCTGGGCGCCAGGAGGCCCAGAAGGTGAAGCTTCAGGCCCTTCCTGACCTGAGGCACACCCTAGACCAAAGCTGGTGTTCAGGAAAAATATGCCCAGGTTGGGACTAGTGGCGTGCCAAACGCCCAGCCCCTGACGTCGAGCCAGGCATTAAAACAAATGATCTACCAAATGAACGCAGATGTTTGATTTGGTTTGTTAAGGAGCGGGGTTTTGAAATCTGTTCCATTTTTGAAATAACGCGCTTGGGTTGAATCCAACTTCAATCAATCACTTGAGTGAAGTCAGTTTCAGCCTATTCAACTAACTTGGATGGCAGTGCTGCCCTATTGGCGAGTCAGTGCTTGGGCCCACTGCAGCATAACCCCTATTTCCCCATCGTTGCTTAAATGTGTTTTCCCTGACAAACATTCCTTGTTTGTCAACTTCCCAAATAAACATTTTCCCCATTTACATTATTTTATATTTTTATGATATTCCAAATGCTCCTGTGCGTGAACCTCTTTGAGGATGTCTCACGCTCCGTTACTCTTGTCATTGCAAGTACCTTGAAGCTCTCCCCTCGTGCACCATATGTTCGCCCAGGTTCCCTCCAACCTGGGTCACTTGGCCCCTTTTGATATATGTACACCGCGTCGCCTTTACTGAGGTTTTATTATTAAATTCGCATTTTTATTCTTAAGTTACAATTTGCTCCAGCACCCTCTGCTGGGCTCTAATCACTTTGGCACTAATGGCTAGTTCCCTGGCATTGGCCTGGTGCACCGCGCACTGCCACGCTGGGAACAGGAGAGTTATAGACACTCTACTTACACCTTCACACTGCCTTTCTTTCAGCCCCCATATTAATACATCTTAACTTTGAAAAACCTTTTGTCCTCTACAATGATGCCAGTGACACCACTTTGAGCGGTATCCTTTCCCAATTAGACACAGACCAAGTTGACCATCCAGTTGCTTATTTTAGCAAGATGTTAACCAAAGTAGGGCGGATTTACTTGGTAAAAGGATGTGAGTGCCTGGAAATTTTACTAGCTATAAAAAACTTCCGCCCCTATTTGTATTAAAATTTTACAATTGTTACCAATCATTTCTCCCTCCGTTGTCTTTATAAAATGAAAGATCCTGATGGTAGGTTAGCTTGTTGGGCCCTCAGGCTCCAAAGTTATGATTTTTCTATAGTTCACTGAGCTGGCTTCATTCATCAAAATGCGGATGGGTTATACTGCCTCCATATTTTACATGTAACTATCCTAGAAGAGGATCAACTTTATAGGCTTCTCCCTCACCCTGGGTTATGGCCTCAAGGATCTCCAGATGTTCAAGCCTGATTAAGCAAGATGGCTGCTAATACTAAAGCTGCCGATGGAGCTTTAGTAAGACAGGTTGGCACCTCTTTTCTTCCCTATCTCCACCCTTCACTCTGTACTGAGACTATCATTGAGGCACATAAGACCCTTGGGCATGAGGCTATAAAGAAAACCCTTGAGTGGCTAAAAACCAAATGCTACTTGGAGAATATGGCCAATTCAATTCATGATGTTTTGGAAACTTGCTTAACCTGCCGCTCTCAGGATAAGTCAAATCCATGCTTTAAATTTGAGCTTGTATCCCTGGGGCCCCTTTTGATACTATTAGCATCAATGTTGTAGGGTTATTGCCTGTGGCTTTCTATGGCCATTGCTATATATTATCCTTGACATTGATCACCTAACAAAGTGGGTTGAGGCCCCTTAAGTTCCTCATGCTACTGCAAGAGCTTCTGCCCTTTTATTATATTGACAAGCATTCTCCCACATGGTTGCCCATTAGTACTCTTATCAGACAATGGCACAAATTTTATCTGTCCTAAAGTTCATTAATTAACTTCTCTGCTGGTGTTGGGATTTGACATGCTCTCACTCAGCCCAATTCAAATTTCACTACCTCCAATACCTCTCCAAAGATTCACCTCACCTCATTGAAGCATTATTACACAATCTAACAAATTTTTCAAAAGCAAGCCTGCCATTGACTCCCCACATGATCAAAGTCAGGGTGCTGAAGATCTTGCCAGTGGAGGACGTCATTACCCTGAAAAGATTAGGAAAAAGACACATACTATAAATATTCACTCCTTTAACTGAATAAAGTTACGTTTTACCTCCAGTTTGATCTTGATTTCACTTAATTATAGAGCCTCTGTTTATCAAGCTCCTCTCCAGCCATTGGCATCACAATCACCAGATCATCACAATAGGTCCCTCATCGCCTATTCCTAAGCTTAAAGCAATTCACCAGCCCCTACATCTAGGATCCTCAGATATTTTTACCATTGACTCTATGTGGGACAATTTATACCAACCATTTCAATATGCTTTAGAGGAATGACTACCCTCAGCTACCCTATCACAACAACCAATAAAATCAAATCAATTTATAATATAAATTATTGTAGATTGTGATTAGTAAAAACTTTTCTTTCTCGTTGCAAACACTTTTGCAACCCATTCAATTCAAGACTAAATCTAGTTTGAAATCTCATAGAGGGGATTAGTCTGCGCCCATGTCTGGGAGCAGTTGGGCAAGCAAGGCAAGAGGAGCAGGCGGAAGGCCTGCGGCCTCTAACGTTCAAAACGCCCCAGAGAATCTGGCGGTATAGAAAAAAATCTAAAAAAACTGGCGGTCACAATTTCCCCGGAGATACTCGCGTGGCAAGCACGATGCAACCAGTACATCAATACGCCACATTCCCAGCCACTTTTGTCGGTGGAATTCAGAGTCCGTGTGTATCTGGACATCCAAAAAACGGCCCTATGGGAAAAATTTTGTGAAGATGTACACAAAATTTTCTGACCGTGGTGTACGTTGCACCTCACTCCATGTCGCACAGTTGGCTGGACCTAGGTTTTGAAAGCAAAATAGCAGCAGACGAGGCTGCAGCAGTGCACGTAGTGGTCGACCTCCCGAAGGGCAATGGGTCATCAAAACTAAATGCACCAGATGGACAAAATCAAACCAAATTTTCCTCACGTTTGACTTTTTGCCTACTACGGTAAAATGTGACATTTTGGAACAATACCTGAAAGATGGTCTCGCCATATATGGCGAAATACAATCAGTCAAAATGCAACGTTTCACGCTGATGCCACACCTGTGCACCGGCAAAGCCATCGCAGTTCTGACCCCAACTGAGGAGATTGCGAAGGACCTAACCCAGATCCCGCACTCCACCTTCATTGATATCGCAGGGCACACCACCCACCTATTCTGGGTAACCGTGGACAGCGCTCCCCCATTTGCACCCACTGTGACACATTTGGCCATAAGGCACACACATGCCCTAATAAAGAGGGCGTTACATTCCAAGAGCACCCCTCGACGGCCATGGCCAGTGGAGAGGTGCACTACGAACCAACCGCAAGCACCAAAGAGGCTTTCCCGTGGGGAGCACAAGGCTGCTACCTATTGGTAAAGCCCATCTCTCCACAGGAGTGGAAGAAGGCCAAGCAGGCCCATAGGACTGCGGCCAAGGAAGCGGCCAAGGTCACCACCACCATCCCACACTCACAACGCCAGGAGGACATGGAGACCTTCACGGTGGAAGCAACTCGGGAATCCATCACCCAATCAGATTGGGAGGCCCAAGCCAAATGGGCCATTCAATCCGAGGATCCAATGGGAGATTCGATCTCACCCAATCGCTGCACCCAAGCCCCAGTTGAAACTGACTTGGGACCTATCTCAACTGAAAAAAAATTTTGCCCCACTCGACAGTGCACCGAACTTATCCGCACTGCAAAAAATTCATCCGACGTCAGGAAAACAAAAAGCGAAGGCCAAAGCCAACGCGACTCTTTCCACAAAAATTAACAAAAACCCAATAGCATTGCTGCTAATACCCACGCTGCTGTGAAAGCCCGTGGGGACCTGGAAGAGGCTGGTGGGCCAGGGGGCCCACCCCCTCACACCTGAGGTATGATGGGGGAAACCTTCACTCTAGGGACACTGAATATCGCCGGACTCAAGGCCTCCCCGTCCTGGGCTAGGAAACTGAGTTTTTTACAAAATAATTTACCTGTGGATATCCTGGCCATCCAGGAAACCCACTGTCCACGAGGTTCTGAGGATGCTTGGAAAACAATGCTCCTACCATCCCTATCCTTTTGGTCAAAGCACTGTGGGGTGCTAATTTGGAAAAACAATTTTTTCAAATTTACATCTTCAGAAACATTCCTAAATGACTGAGTGCTCGTTGTCACCTTCTCATGGGCCAATGTTGCACACACAATTGTCAACATTTATGCCCCAAACGGTGCACAAAAGCATCAGGAATTTTTCTCATCGGTCAAATCCCTCCCGCTACCCCCCAATTCTTTCCTAATTGGCGACATGAACTGTTGGCTAACCTCACCAACGGACCGGTGGCCACCCTCACCCCACGCCCCACATGGTCACGTAGAACTACGCGTTCTAAAAGCCACCCTTGGGTTAATGGATGCGCTGCCGCGACATGCCCCACTGCTCAAAAACATGACGCATCCCCACATCCACAACGGCCAATAAAGGTCCATGACCCACATTGACCTTATTCTAGCACCGGCGAAATTCCAACCCCACATCTCCCACTTCAAAACAACGAAAATGGAATTCTCCAACCACTGACTGGTCTCAATAACATACCACTTACCCATCACAGGTGCAAAGGCCCCACATTGGTGCAAAATCCGCCCCCCAGAGCTAGCGTCACCAGGATTTTCCACATGGGTGGAAGAGGCAACTTTGGCAAAATCGTTTGTTGCACCGTTTTGCGCAGACCCCATTTCCACATGGGCAACTTTCAAAAAAGACACCATCCGCCACTATCGCCATCTCTCATCCAGACGCTCATGAGCCACATTGGCGGTTATATCATGCACGCTGGCGGAATTGGCCCACTTGGAGTCCAATATTCCAGCCTCAGGATATAGCCCTGCATAGGGCCAGAAGTGGGTGGAGGCAGCAGCCCACCTCAACGCACTTGAAAGGCAACACAAACATTGGGTTTGTGTCCAATACAGGGCCACACACATCACTAAAGGCGACAAGTGCACCGCATACTTCTTCAAAAAAAATTTTCACCATGCCAGAGTGTGGCCTGCACACAGGTGCGAAGATCGGATAATTCTATCGTGGACACACTGGCCGAAGTGGCAATCAAAATGCAAAGATATTACTCCAAGTTATACCAAGCCAAACCAATTCAGCCGGCCAAAATGGCAGAATTTCTCGACAGAGCTCATATCCACACCATTTTCTGATACCCGGAAATAATGAATTTAATTACTCCGAACAAATTATGGACTACCATTCATGGTGCACCAAACCAAAAATGCCCAGGCCCAGATGGCATTCCATATGAGTTCTACAAAAAATATTTTAAATACATATCCCCATTGCTGCTAGCCTCACTCAACCAAAGCCTGTTGGAAACGCGCCTCCTACCAGGAGGGCATGAGGCTTTACAGTCACACTCTTCAAGAAAGGGGATAGGCTAGACTTAGCCAACTGGCGCCCCATTTCTCTAACAAACACAGACACCAAAATTTTAACAAAAATCATGGCTAACCGTTTAGGGACTGTAGCATCTGCCACCATCTCTCCAGAACAATTCAGTTTCATCCCCAGAAGGTTGATTTGGGATAACGTGCACTCTGTGGCTAATGTGTGTCATTCCACAGCCTCTGGGGCACTTGTATTCTTGGACCAACAAAAGGCCTATGATAGAGTAAACTGGGAATACCTTAGGGCCTGCCTCCAACAATTCCGCCTACCTCCCCGCTTCATTAACTGGGTGATGCTGCTCACAGAATCTGCAACAATGGCTGTGCGCGCGCCCAGGTTTCCTAACGGATGTAGTCCATCCTCAAAGGGGCCTGCGACAAGGGACCCCCTGAGCCCACTCTTATACAACTTCAGCCTTGACCCACTACTGCGAAATGTGAATGCCCAACTCACTGGGGTCCATGTGCCAGGCCAAACCCCAGTCAAGATGATGGCATTTGCAGATGATTGCGTGGTGGGGGTGTCTAATAATAAAGATGCACGCGCGCTTGAAGCCCTCATCCAGGAATATTCCCAGGTAAGCAACGTGGCACTGAACGCCTCCAAAACTGAAATCATCCTCCTTGGTCGGTTTCAGAACTGCTAGGCCCCAGCAAGTAGTTCCTGACCCAGCCCAGCTGCTCGCCCAAGTCCACGCCTTACTAACTCAAAACACACCGCTCCACTGGTGCTCCCCCTTAGTGCTGCGACCTACCATAGGACCGGTACGCCATCTGGGCGTGTGGTTGGAGGCAGGAGGATACGCGTCAGCAGTAATGGAGGGCCATATACTGGACAACGTGACGAAGCGAATCGCCTCTCTCAGAGCCCACCCTACTACCCTCACTGGCAGGGCTGTTCTTGCCAACTCTATGCTCCTATCCAAAGTCTGGTTTGGAGCCCACGCCATCCCCTTCTCCCCAAGCTTCTTCAAATCCCTGTATGCTTTGCTACAAGGTTGGCTTTGGTCAGGCCGCCCTCCACCAGTATGGCTAGAGGTCATGTTTGGCCCTCATCATCATGGTGGCATGGGCCTACTTGACTTCAAAGCCCATGCCGCCAAGATCCTAGGCACCTGGATTGCGGCCGTCACTGCTCCTACACTCTCATCCCAACACTGGTCCCGCGCGGCCTGCTCCAACTTCTCCTGAGCCTTGGGCCTCAACAATCCATCAAACCCCCACTCCCTGATGAAATACCTCGCATCACACACATCAGCCGCAGGTCCTCACGGGACCAAAACCCACTACAAACGAATCCTACTCTCCATGCGAAGCGCAGAGTGGAGAATTCGTATTAGTGGACATACAACCCAAAGAGGCCGCCCTCTCCTCAGTTCACACAAGAGGTACAGGGGCTACCCATCCATGATGGCGTGATCCCCATTCGACCCCAAGTCCTATCCAGGGTGGACTACCTGGACATGATGGACATCCCCTATTCCACTGAGACACAAAAGACTATCTGGAAATACGCACACCATCCTCTGTTGCAGCCTCAATTCCATTCCCATGTGTGGCGCTGCCTGAGGCGGGTGTATCGTACAGCTGAGCGCTCTAATGCTTTACACTCATCCTGTGTTGTGTGTGGCCAGTATGGAACGCTGTTTCACCGCCTGGAGAAGTGCCCCACTTCTAAAGTAATATGGCGCGAAGTCCAACGTCTGCTAGGCCAGGATCAAACACATCCCTTCAGTCTGTCAAGAGATATGTTTTCTTCATCAATGGCCTCCCCCTCCCACCCTCCCTTCGTGCTCTGGTGGTTGCAATCGCCATGTGGACTATCCACACGATTGTCTTGGATGCCATCGCCGGATCCATCCCCACCCTCCCTGAAGCTGTCCACAGATTCTGGTCTCATTTGGTGGATCACTTTCAAGCGTGGATGTTTGGATATCTCCCAAAATGTCGCCGGCAGCTGGTCTCCTCCTGGTTCCCAGTCTGGTTCATCAAATCAGACCCCTTCCTCCACACGTGCTCAATAGTGGCTACGCCCCCTACACACGTTCCCTCCCCCTTCCCATAAGTGGCGTTCCCGCTGGCAACAAGAGATAGCATCGCTTCTCTGGGGTGCCTCACCTGGTACTGAGTTTTGTCTCGTCTGAGTCATATTCGGAAGTGTCCGTCCCATGGCCAGCCTTCCCCGCAATAAATTTAAATAGATTGTGATTAGTAAATTCAGCATAATTTAATCATTAAAATCAACAAATGCAATTAAATGAAATATTAAAGATGGTGATCAGTAAATTTAGCATTTTAACCAATAAAATACTAAATTTAGTAAAATGAATTATTAGTATATTTTAGATGAAATACTAAATATAATATATATACAATAATTATTACTTTTATATAGAAATGGTGAGAAATCAAAAATACTATATATAAAGATAGTTATTATTAAAATAAAATTGGGAAAACCCAAGACTTTTCTTTTTCGTTGCAAACACTTTTGCAACCTATTCAATTCAAGACTAAATCTAGTTTGATAATCTCACAGAGGAGATTAGTCTGCACCCATGTCAGGGAGCATTTGGGCAAGCAAGGTAAGAGGAGCAGGCAGAAGGCTTGCAGCCTCCAACGTTTGAAAACGCCCCGGAGAATCTGGCAGAATAGACAAAAATCTCAAAAACCTGGCAGTCACAATTTCCCTGGAGATACTCGTGTGGCAAGCACGATGCAACCAGTACATCAACACGCCACACTCCCAGCCACTTTTGTCGGTGGAATTTGGAGTCTGTGTGTATCTGGACATCCAAAAAATGGCCTTATGGGAAAAATTTTGTGAAGATGTACACAAAATTTTCCTGACCACGGTGTATGTTGCACCTCACTCCATGTCACGCGGTTGGCTGGACCTAGGTTTCAAAAGCAAAATAGCAGCAGATGAGGCTGCAGCGGTGCACATAGTGGTCGACCTCCCTGAAGGGCAATGGGTCATTGAAACCAAACACACCAGATGGACAAAATCCAACCAAATTTTCCTCACATTTGACTTTTTGCCTACTACGGTCAAATGTGCTATTTTGGAGCAGCACCTGAAAGATGGTCTCACCATATATGGCAAAATACAATCTTTTGGGATGCAACACTTCACGCTGATGCCACATCTGTGCACTGGCAAAGCCATCGCAGTTCTGACCCCAACTGAGGAGATCATGAAGGACCTAACCCAGATCCCGCACTCCACTTTTATTGATATTGCAAGGCATACCACCCACCCATTCTGGGTAACCGTGGACAGCGCGCCCCCCATTTGCACCCACTGTGACTCATTCAGCCATAAGGCGTACACATGCCCCATCAAGGAGGGCGTCACATTCCAAGAGCACCCCTCGGCGGCCATGGCCAGCGGAGAGGTGCACTACAAACCAACTGCAAGCACCAATGAGGCTTTCCCGTGGGGAGCACAAGGCTGCTACCTATTAGTAAAGCCCATCTCCCCGCAGGAGCAGAAGAAGGCCAAGCAGGCCCATAGGGCTGCAGGCCAAGGAAGCGGCCAAGGCCACCACTGCCATCCCATACTCACAACGCCAGGAGGACATGGAGACCTTCATGGTGGAAGTGACTTGGGAATCCATCAACCAATCATATTGGGAAGCCCATGCCGAGTGGGCCACTCAATCTGAGGATCTGATGGGATATTCGATCTCACCCAATCGCTGCGCCCAAGCTCTGGTTGAAACTGACTTGGGACCTATCCCAACCAAAAAAAAATTTTTGACTGGCTTGATGGTGCACCGAACTCATCCGCACTGCAAAAAGTTCGTCCAACGTTGGGAAAACAAAAAGTGAAGGCCAAAGCCAACGCGACTCTTTTCACAAAAATTAACAAAAACCCCCAATAGCATTGCTGCTAACACCCGCGCTGCTGTGAAAGCCCATGGGGACCTTGAAGAGGCTGGTGGGCCCAGGGGCCCACCCCTTACACCTAAGGTGCGATGGGGGAAACCTTTACTCTAGGGATGTTAAATATCGCTGGACTCAAGGCCTCCCCATCCCAGGCTAGGAAACTGAGTTTTTTACAACACAATTTACCCGTGGATATCCTGGCCATCCAGGAGTCCCACTGTCCACAAGGTTCAAGGAAGCTTGGAAAACAATGCTCCTCCCATCCCTATCCTTTTGGTCAAAGCACTGTGGGGTGCTAATTTAGAAAAATAATTTTTTCAAATTCACATCCTCAGAAACATTCCTAAATGGCTGAGTGCTCATCATCACCTTCTTGTGGGCTGACGTTGCACATGCAATTGTCAACATCTATGCCCCAAACGGTGCACATGAGCGTTGGGAATTTTTCTCATCAGTCAAATCCCTCCCGCTACCCCCTGATTCTTTCCTAGTTGGTGACATGAACTGTTGGCTAACCTCACCAACGGACCGGTGGCCTCCCTCACCCCACACCCCACAGGGTCATGTAGAACTACGCGTTCTAAAAGCCACCCTTGGGTTAATGGATACGCTGCCATGACATGCCTCAATGCTCAAAAACATGACGCGACCCCACATCCACAACGGGCAATCAAGGTCCATGACCCGCATTGACCTTATTCTAATGCCAGTAAAATTCCAACCCCACATCTCCCACTTCAAAACAACAAAAATGGAATTCTCTGACCACCGACTGGTCTCAATAACCTACCACTTACCCATCACAGTTGCAAAGGCCCCACATTGGTGCAAAATCTGCCCCCTGAGCTTGCATCGCCAGGATTTTCCATGTGGGTGGAAGAGGCAACTTTGGCAAAATCATTTGTTGCACCGTTTTGCATGGACCCCATTTCCACATGGGCAACTTTCAAAGAGGACACCATCCGCCACTATCGCCATCTCTCCTCCAGATGCTCACAAGCCACATCGGCGGTTATCTCACACACTCTGGCAGAATTGGCCCACTTGGAGTCCAACATTCCAGTCACAGGATACAGCCCTGCATGGGGCTGGAAGTGGGCGGAGGCAGTCACCCACCTCAACGCACTTGAAAGGCAACACAAACATTGGGTTTGTGTCTAATACAGGACCACACGCATCACTAAAGGCGACAAGTGCACTGCATACTTCTTTAAAAAAAATTTGCACCACGCCAGAGTGTGGCCTGTACACAGGTGCAAAGATCAGATAATTCCATTGCGGACACACCAGCTGAAGTGGCAATCGAAACACAAAAATATTACTCCAAGTTATACTGAGCTGAACCAATTCAGCTGGCTGAAATGGCAGAATTTCTCGACTGAGCTCATATCCACACCATTTTCTGATACCCGGAAATAATGAATTTAATTACTCCAAATGAATTATGGACAGCCATTTGCAGTGCGCCAAACCAAAAATGCCCAGGCCCAGATGGCATTCCATATGAGTTCTACAAAAAATATTTCAAATATATATCCCCATTGCTGCTAGCCTCACTTAACCAAAGCCTGTTGGAAACGGGCCTCCTACCAGGAGGACATGAGGCCTTTACTGTCACACTCTTCAAGAAAGGGGATAAGCTTGATTTAGCCAACTGGCGCCCCATTTCTCTAACAAACACAGACACCAAAATTTTAACAAAAATCATGGCTAACCGTTTGGGGACTGTAATATCTGCCACCATCTCCCCAGAACAATTTGGTTTCATCCCCAGAAGGTCAATTTGGGATAATGTGCACTCTGTGGCTAATGTATGTCAGTCCACAGCCTCTGGGGCACTTGTATTCTTGGACCAACAAAAGGCCTATGATAGAGTAAACTGGGAATACCTCAGGGCCTGCCTCCATCAATTCCGCCTACCCCCCGCTTCATAAACTGGGTAATGCTGCTCACGGAATCTGTGACAATGGCAGTGCGTGGCCCTGGCTTCCTAATGGAAGTAGTCCACCCTCAAAGGGGCTTACAACAAGGGGACCCCCTCAGCCCACTCTTATACAACTTCAGCCTTGACCCACTACTTCGAAATGTGAATGCCCAACTCACTGGGGTCCATGTGCCAGGCCAAACCCCAGTCAAGATGATGGCATTTGCAGATGACTGCGTGGTGGGGGTATCTAATAACAAAGATGCACGCGCGCTTGAAGCCCTCATCCAGGAATATTCCCAGGTAAGCAACGCGGCACTGAACGCCTCCAAAACTGAAATTATCCTCCTTGGTCAGTTTCAGAACTGCTGGGCCCCAGCAATTAGTTCCCAACCTGGCCCATCTGCTCGCCCACGTTCACGCCTTACTAACTCAACACACACCGCCCCACTGGTGCTCCCCCTTGTGCCACGTCCTACCATAGGACCGGTGCGCCATCTGGGCGTGTGGATGGAGGCAGGCGGATATTCATCAGCAGTAATGGAGTGCCGTATACTGGACAACGTGATGAAGTGAATCGCCTCTCTCAGAGCCCACTCTACTACCCTCACTGGCAGGGTTGTTCTTGCCAACTCTATGCTCCTATCCAAAGTCTGGTTCGGAGCTCACGCCATCTCCTTCTCCCCAAGCTTCTTCAAATCCCTGTATGCTTTGCTGCAAGGATGGCTTTGGTCAGGCCGCCCTCCACCAGTACGGCTAGAGGTCATGTTTGGCCCTCATCATCAAGGTGGCATGGGCCTGCTTGACTTCAAAGCCCATGCTACCAAGATCCTGGGCACCTGGATCGCGGCCGTCACTACTCCTACACTCCCATCCCAACACTGGTCCCGCGCAGCCCACTCCAACTTCTCCTGAGCCTTGGGCCTCAACAATCCATCAAACCCCCACTCCCTGATGAAATACCTCACATCACACAAATCGGCCACAGTCCTCACGGGACTAAAACCCACTACAAACGAATCCTACTCTCCATGCAAAGCGCAGAATGGAGAATTTGTATTAGTGGACATACAACCCAAAGAGGCCGCACCTCTCCTCAGTTCACACAAGAGGTACAGGGGCTACCCATCCATGATGGCGTGATCCCCATTTGACCCCATGTCCTATCCAGGGTGGACTACCTGGACATGATGGACATCCCTTGTTCCACTGAGACACAAAAGACTATCTGGAAATATGCACACCATCCTCTGTTGCAGCCTCAAGTCCTCTCCCATGTGTGGCGCTGCCTGAGGTGGGTGTATCGTACAGCTGAGCGCTCTAACACTTTACACTCATCCTGTGTCATGTGTGGCCAGTATGGAACGCTGTTCCACCGCCTGGAGAAGTGCCCTACCTCTAAAGTGATATGGCGCGAAGTTCAACGTCTGCTGGGCCAGGATCAAACGCATCCCTTCAGTCTGTCAAGAGATATGTTTGCTTCATCAATGGCCTCCCCCTTCCACCCTCCCTCCATGCTCTGGTGGTTGCAATCATCATGTGGACTATCCACACGATTATCTTAGATGCCATCGCTGGCTCCATCCCCACCCTCCCAGAAGCTGTCCACAGATTCTGGTCTCATTTGGTGGACCACTTTTTAAGCGTGGATGTTTGGATACCTCCCACCGCGTCGCTGACAGCTGGTCTCCTCCTGGTTCCCAGTCTGGTTCATCAAATCAGACCCCTTACTCCACACGTGCTCAATAGTGGTTACAGCCCCTTCACACGTTCCCTCCCCTCTCCATAAGTGGAGTTCCCGCTGGCAACAAGAGATTGCATTGCTTCTCTGGGGTGCCTCCCCTGGTACTAAGTTTGTCTTTCCTGAGTCATATTTGGAAGTGTCCGTCCCATGGTTGGCCTTACCCACAATAAATGAAAATAAAATTGGGAAAACCCACTTTTAAAATGCACTAATTTTTTTGAGAAAAAGAACTGGGTTTAAATTTCTTTTCTTGGGGGGAAGAACTGCCCTCAAAAAATTTGGGAAAAAAGAAGCTCCAACTTTTTTGGAAAATAAAAAACCTTCTTTAGAAAAAGGCTCTTTAAAGTATGAAATAATTATAAATCATGAATACTCAATAACACCATTTTTGAATTTGGCGCCATCTTCCAACCTGCCTTAAAGAATTTTGCTTAAAATACAAATTAGAGCTTATCATGAATTGGGTCCAAGTGTAAACTATAAGTAACTTAGAATATACAGTGTTGAGTATATATATTATAAATGCCCATTATAGGTCAGTTAAAATATGATGCTGACTGTCTGACAATTACAAGTCTGATATATTGATGAGAGTATGGAGGTGAATGATAAATGAACGATTACTTTAAAGTTAAAAAGTACACTTTTCATAATTTTTAAGTGGAATATTGTATTGTCATGGGTGATACATACATGTTCCAAATTTTAAAGCTTTAGCTAGCCTGGAAGGTAAACTTTTAATTTATAAATTAACTAAATATCTAACTGCGCAGCTGTAATGATATACCAAGTATCATGAAAATATATAGCATTTTCACTTCTTACATATAAAACTTTTTACTTTATTATAATATTAAAAATCTGTCTTTGAGGTTCATATGGACCCCTTCCCATCCACCTATATTCAACTTTTCAAGACTCTACATGTTGTAGTTTTGACTGGGCATCACACATACACACATACACACTTACTTTTATCAATATAGATAAAAAATTTGGGAAAAAAAGAACCTCTTTAAAAAAAGCTCTAAAAAGTATGAAATAATTGAGAAATTAAGCCTACTCAATAAAACCCTTTTTGAAGTCAGCGCCATATTTTAAACTGAATTATAGAATTTTTCTCACAAATACAAATTATTTCTTATGTCTGTATTGTGTCCAAGTGTAAACTATAAGCAACTTAGGATATATAGTACTGAGTATATAAATTATAAATACCTATTATAAGTCATTTAAAATATGGCACTGACTTCAAAAAAGGGTTTTATTGAGTATATATGATTTCTAAAATTATTTCATACTTTTTAGAGCTTTTTTTAAATGAGGTTTTTTTTCCAAAATTTTTTTGAAAAGGTTTTTTTCCCCAAAAACTTTACCCCAGCTCTTTTCCCCTCAAAAAATTAGTGCATTTTTAAAAGTGGCTCTTTTTCCTAATTTTATTAGATATTGATATCTCTATATATTGTTTTGCCCTTACTATCTCTCTATATTAATTAAAACTTATTGTATATCTATTATATATATTATCTTATAAAAAATATATTAATAATTCATTTTATAAAATTTAGTCAATTTTTGGGCAAGTTATACTAATTTACTGATCCCCATCTACAATACTTCATTTTATTAAATTTAGATGATTCTATTGGTCAACATATGCTGAATTTACTGATTGCCATTTACAGTAATTCATTTTATTAGATTTGGTTGCTTTTATTAGTCAATCTATGTAAATTTATTGATCGCCATCTAAAATAATTCAATTTATCAAATTTAGATGAGTTTATTGGTCAACTTATGCAAAAATGATAGCCATCTATAATGATTTAAGCTTGTCCCACTATGAGCTCATACTGACTGAATTTTGAACATACCCCCCAGCCATAGGACATATCAAATGTGCAATGAAGCTATTGCTTCACTGATGCCAGAAAAAAGTTTATCTGGTGTTGTATTAGTCCCACAAGTACCCATCACTTCCAAGCCCATTTTGATATATTTACTAAATTAATGGGCATATACTTTCCCAATACTTACAAAAGTAAAATGGGACCTAAGTTGAAGCATCCTCAATTTTTGGAGATGATCATCCAAATCAGTCTAGTATTTTAGTTATGCGCAAACAAACATCTAAAAAACATACAGGTCAAATTGAGAACCTTCTCCTTTTTTGAAGTCAGTTAAAAAGGGGTGGTTAGCCTGGAAGGTAAATTTCTTCCACCCTAGTGCAGGTTTTAGTTTGAAACCTGTACTGGCTAGAAAAATTCTTGGTGTGGTATATTTGTCCCAAGGTTGACCCACCTCAAATAATTTTTTTATTATGTTTTATTTGAGGTGGGCTAACCTGGGGACAATACCACACCAATTAAAGGAAATCAAATGAATGGGAAGGAGGATAAAATATGGAAAAACCTCCATGCACGGTGTATGATAGGCCACGAACTCCATGGACTGCCTTTGCTATTCGCTATCTCAGTTCAGGGCAATGGTGC